>VXAL01005686.1:3395-41673 GCA_013399475.1 Chauna torquata
AAGGTATGTGAAGCAGAATTCGTGAAGCCCAGTGTTAAGTTTCCGAATCATTCCCATTCGTGTGAATTCATTGAAAACTGAGAGGTGTGATGAAGGGCTCCCAGTTCTGTGTCAGGGTGGCTCTTGCTGCCATGCAGTCTATAGGGCAGGTGTGTGAAAGACAGGGAGACAAACCTAGCAGCAATGTGCTAAGTAGGAATAATAATAAAAAAAAAAGGTACCCTTTTCAGAGGAAACATACCTGCATTCTTTTAAAAATACATTGATGCTAACAGCTGTTTTAGAAACATTTCTGTGGACCCCTATGTTTCAGATACCAGATTCTCAATAAAATTTCAGGCTTGCTCTACACATGATACACTTTGAATCGAAAGTGTGAATATCAACAATGGGATCAACTTTAAAGACACTGGGCATATGAAGTGCTGAAATCACTCAAATACCTCTAAGTGGGAGTTAAAGTCTCAGAAATATTTCACAACCCTGTCAAATGAAAACCTAGTTTGTTCAGCCAAATAGTGGTTCTCGTAGTGATCTTAACAGTAACGTGAATATCTTTTAGTACCTACAGCAGTAACTTAAATGGAAAACTAATATTAAGAAGAGAAGTTAAATTTTTCTCTTCAGAGCTCTGTAATATTTGAGATGAGATTCATATTTTCTTCTTTGTGCACTGCCTAATTTGTTGCAATTACTTTCAGAAACAAGTAATGAGCAAGGACATATCAATTAGAGCCAGATGGAAACATGAGGAGCTATGTGTCATGTTGCTATCAGCTCTTGTCAGACAACCACAAAGTGCTCCTCAGACTCCTTTTTCAAAGCTTCTATGTTAACTCATATTTTCAGTACAAATGTTACACTGGCGAAAAACAAACAAACAAATGAAAAACCCCAACACACTGTTTTATGTAGTCCATTTCTTTAAAAGAAATATCCCTACATAGTATATCTGGACAATTCTTTGGTAAAAAGAAAGAAAACCAAGGTAGTAACTGCATGTTCAGGGAAATGGGTATAATACTTTCACCACTTTTTAATGCAATAAAAGATAAGGTAACAGAGCTTATTGTTTGACAGGAAATATTTAGTCATACTAAATTGCACAGGTTCAATGTTTTCAGCTGACTACATTTTTTTTTTTCATGGTTAATCCACTCTGGCACAATGAAAGGCTTGAAAAATGTGCACATATTAAAGGGCTCTAAAATCTTTGAAGTTCCTTACTTTAACAGAGTGCTTTAATGCAGCCTTAGTTTAAATGAGAATCAGGCCTTTAGGCACATGAAAAGTCCATTCCAGTTTGTCAGGGCTTTAACCTGAAGTTTTCAAGGGCATAAATGATTACCTTCACAACATAAGGATGCACAGAGCCAGACCTGCACTGATTACACTAATGTTATAATACAAAAAATTGGATGAACAGCATATACAAAATGTATTCTCATTACTTTGCAATATTTTGATTACCAGCTAGGTTGTTCATTTGGGAAAAGAACTTCAACTGTGAAGACAGAAGCTCAGAGAGATATTTCAATGATGTACAAGTTCAGTTGTGAGGCATGTTTTGCTACTTAGCCAGCAATTACAATCCTTGTTAATATACAGTAATCAAATATGAATTTTATACTTATTAATTGGAATGCAAAGGTTAAAAATATGTAAAGGATCCTTCTTCTGGTATAATTGTGCGTACCAATACATGCATGTAATTATCTTTGGTAAGTTTATAAAATGTGAACTTCATTAAAAGTAATCTGATTAAATTGTGAAATTAATTTTACTCAGCAGAAGGCACCAAACCAGGAATTTATATGCATGTTAATGAGTGATACATCCTGTATCTTGTTACCCAAGTTATAGAAGGTACAAATTCTGTACCTTAATATTGCGGTACAGTCTTGCTCTGCTTAACTTTTAAAGGATCTGTTAGAACCTTTTGAATAGTATTTACTCATCCTCTAAGACAAAATGTGAAGCATAAAGCTCTAATGAAAATATATTTAAAGCTGAATTAATCTACCTACTAAAATAGGTAGATTTGAAAACTATATGTTTACTTTCATTGTAAAGTACTAATATTAATCTTTCAATTTACTTTAAAGAACTACTACACTTAAAATAATTAATTTCCAGTGCTGCAAGAAGGTTACTGATATAAGAATGAACCAGCACAGTCAATGAATCTGCTCTGAATCTTTTTTTTTTCTTTTTCTTACGGATATAAAAATTGTACTTTCTATTTACTTTAGTAGTAGATCTTTCAGTAGCAAAGTAGTAGACCTTCAATGATATTCTTTATCAATAGCAGTGATGAAAAGCATTTTTTTCCATATTTAATGCAAAGATTAGAATATGGAATATGCTGAGGATTTTTCCTCCTCAGGAGAAAAGATTGGGTTATGAATATACTCTGATGATTTCATACTATTTAAGAACTCCTTTCTGCTGGTAAGTTTTCTGATGTAGGCTTTGGATTATTACGGAAACACAAAAAAGGATGAAGTGAGCCAAGAGTCCAGTTTTTCATTGCTTTTTCATCCACTTTGAGACGTCTGACATTAAGACTGAAATCAAACCTCTGCAAAGATAATAAGGCACCTACTTGCTATGAGAATCTTGCACGTCAATATGAATAGAAATGGCACCTGAATTATTCTTTATTAAGAGAACAAAGTGAAGATTGTGTTCTGTCTCCATTCCTCTAAGTGTTTTCCTCATTTGCCTCCTGCTTTTCATGTGCTTAGAAGGAAATTATTCTTTTTGCATTCAATGGCGTACTGTTCCTAGCATACTTGACTCATCCATGTGTGTTACTACTGCTTCTGCATCACACTGCTGCATCGTTCATACCTCTTGTTCCTGTTTAACAATTCTCTCTACAGCTTAACAAGGTCCTTTTGAAATTTTAGCATTTAGATTTCTCATTTTACTCTTCTTGGGTTAAGATGCTCTCATATTTAAAGTAGGGAGGTCATTATCCCTCTCAATGAGGGAGCTGGAGTTCATTGGAATCAAGCATAGTTTGAGTGTTAAGAAAATGTACACGGCTGTCTAGGGAAGTTATGAATTCCTTGTAAGTGGAGGTTTTCAAGAACAGGTTAGAAAAACATCTGTCAGGAATGATCCAGGGGCACTCATTCCAAAGGTGTGATGGAAAGCAGTACAAGGCACAGGCTACATGATCTAAGGTTTCCTCTCACCCTAACTCTTCTCTGAGCTATGTTCTCTCTTGCAACCAATAATTTCACAGATGCTCAATAATTATTTATCTACAGAAGTGGTCAGTACAGCAAATCTCATACCTTATGGGCAATCCTTATATGATCAGGCAAATTCTATTACTAATTAAAACAATAGCTTTCTGGACTAATTCCTTTAAATTCTAAGGAAATTTTACTCACCATTAGTCACCATAGACACAATGTTAGCTATTAAGATACATGCATGCACATGTGCACAAAGCTGTAGCCTAATGTGAGCATATTATCCTTACAAGAAAGCTTCCAAGAAAACATTAGCCACTTACTTTTGACATGTTTTTTGATTTCCCTATTCATCTCCAGCACTGTCAATCTCAGAGTCAACTAAACTCAGCAGAGCAGGAAAAATCTCTCCTTTTCCCCTTCTCTTTGAGCATTGCAATTCAAATGAACCCAGCAGAAGAGAGGACGTTTTATACCATACGCTAGGCTGTCCAAGGCATCAGCAAAGGGGAAAACTGCTTTCTTGACAATGTGATTTTTTACTGAGGTGCTTGGTTTGTAGTCATTCTTTTCTTTTTTTCTTCACAGATCCACTAGCTTATCCCAGAAAGAGACTGAGAAATGACAGGAGAGAAAAAACACATTTAAAATCTGAAATCTGTCATCAGAGCAGCACTCTTCACAGACTGGACATTCCAAAGCAGGAGATGTATATTTGCACATGTTTATATAATACCCAGCATAGCAGGCCTTTAATTTTCAGTGAGGCCTCTGAACTATTGTGTAATGAATATTTAATAACCATGTGGCTGTGTCTCCATCTCTGTGTACATTGTCTTCAAACCTGCAGGAAATGCTTCTGTTTATCATGCCCAGCAGCCACTTAATGTGTGTGTCAGGGTGGGCTGTAGTACAACAGGCTCACTCCCTCTTGGATTATCCTCATGGATAATTTACTGCTGCCTTTCCTCACTCAGCCATTCTCTTTACTGAAAAGGGGTGCGGGGAGGGGGGAACTTCTTCAACTGTAGGGAATGGATTTGTGTTAGCTGCATGAAACCATAGTCTTCAGAAGGATAAGAAACCCTGTTTAAACTTGTAGGGGAGTATTGACACCATCAAGACAGGTACCTGGATGTCAAGCATAGGCTCCTTGTACAGTGAGTGGAGCATCCAAAGCATTATTTAGTGCACTTTGAAAAATATGAATGCTTTAGATTTATGTTGTACTGAGGATTTCAGCAGTAAAAACTATACATGGATGCTTTCTCTAGCTCTCATCATCCTTTCTCTTCCTACTGCTGTCCTCCAGCTGATGGTTTTGAAAGGTTCTCAACCCTCTTTGTAAAAGCTGCAGGAAAGCTGCTCAGTGAGTCTGCTGCACCAGGGAGGCTTTGGGCTTTTAACACACAAGTACACCTGTGCCAGAGTGCACAGTATCACAGAAGGCCTGAGGTAGGAAGAGATCTCTGCAGATGGCCCAGCCCCTCTGCTAGGACCATGGTCACCTACAGCAGGTTGCCCAGGACCATGTCCAGTCAGGTTCTGAGTCTCTTCAAGGAGGGAAGCTCCACAGCCTCCAGGCAAGCTGTGCCAGTGTTCATTTATAAGTGAAATTATTGAAATTACTGAAGCTGTCTGCATATAACTATTAAATCTATCCCCTTTAGAATAAAACCAAACATCTAACATATGCTTACATTACACTTTCTACAAGCTCTATCTTTAAAAAAAAAAAAGTCTTATGGAAGAGTAGCAATATTAGAGTACCGTTGTGCACAGTGCAATAAAGCAGCACCCAGAGATAGTAAAGTGACATGCTTAGTCTGAAGCAAACAAAAAGGAAGTACAAGTCCTTTGCTGTGGATTTATTTGAACAGTGTACTTTAAAAGATAAGCAGATGCTCTAACACTGGCATAAAAATAATTTTATGTAAAACCCATACAAGCTGCTTTTGTCACAAAATTAACTTTCTTCAAAGCAATATTTGTTATATTTCCCACAGGTGAAGTACTGCTTAAAGCTATTATTTAGGGCATAATTTTGGTAACCAAATAATGCTTTTCTTATTCAAAATAAAGTTTGAATTCTCATTTCCACTTTTTATAATCCTTTGGTAGTTTTTGGTAACCTTTGAATGGCTGTATGCTATATTTAAATTTAAAATCAGTTCATGTTACTTAAGTGTCATCTAAGGATTCTGCAAGAATGAGAATGAAGGCTTAAATGTGCATGGTAAAGTTACTTCTCTGGCAAATTTTTAAGCAGTACACGGGAAATAATGTCGTAAAATTGATACAGCACAGCAATAGTACTGGAGCCTTGGACTGCAAGGCAAAGGATCCAGGGTTTTCCTTTGTTCTTCTGCTGTTGTATGTGTAATATGCAGCATGATCTTTCCTTCTGCAGGAAAGAAGGAGAGAAATGTAAAATGAAAAGGATGAAACCAGGACTCTTTTGTGAAGCACTGAGTTCTTTGATGGAAAATAATATAGAGATTATATGATATCATTAACTATTTTTACATGTATATATATTATTAATTATCTGTGTTTCTGATACAAAAATTTTACATACAGAGCAAATTTATAAATTGACTATACCTGTTGTTAAACCATGTAGTAGTTTTGAGCTATGAGTCTGTTAAACAGGGATGGCTAAGTAAAATCCTAGTTCTAACATTTTGAATTTTTCTCTTTTCTTCTGATCCATTTGCTGTGAGATCTGCTTTAGATCTAAAAACTATCTGCACAGAATTTATTGGCTATGTTTTGTCAAAGTAACCAGAGTGAAATATTTGGGAAATTCTGGTCATATCCACCTTTCTTCTTCTCCTTCTTCTTCTCCTTCTTCATAGTATGTAGGCAAGAATTCCAAGAACATATCTATGTACTCGATTGTTTGTTTACATGTATATATAGAATATTATTCTAAAATGTGAAAAGTGTATTGTCAGTTTTTAATAGACTAGGGGAAGATTATTCATTGCACACCAAAATTTGCACTTGCAGAGAGAGAACCATTGTGATTTCATGAGCCATTTGAAAGCCGATTGTGCCTGCAAAATATTTGAGCTATATATGTATGGATATTGTACATATTATATATGCATACACATACTTAAATACATGTATGTATACATGTATTTTGTATAAACATATTTGTATACATGTATGTGGATATATATACATCGTGGTGAGATCATTGCTGCCACAGGGACTGCTACTTTCTCTAGGAAAAATAATGATCTGTACTAAAACTTCTCTATTAGTTAATTAGTGTTTCCATATTTGATAGGTGATACAATTTATAGAGTATTTCTAGATTAGAGAATTCATAGTCTTTGCATAGCTTAAATAACATGTGCTTCATATTACCTGTGTTGTATTAGAATGGAATACCAGAATGGGAACAGGCCAAATGAAATGAAAACATACTAGATTTAATACAGTTAAAAAATATGTACACCCTTTATACAACAAATTATTAGTCATTGAAACTCCTTGTCAAAAGTTATCATTGATAATTGCCTAATAGGATGAAAATAATTGAATATATATGAATAATTGTAATATCACGAATAATTGCATTAGCTAAGTTGACAATGTATAATGGATATCAATACTCATGCTCTGGGATCAAATATGAAATATATATGAATATACATATAAAATTCTGGTTTAAATATTATGAAAAGATGTAGGCTTTAAACTGTGAGTTGATAAAATCTTTAAATCTAAAAATTGTTTAAATATTTTTGAGGCATTTCTATTCAATATTGATTTTTTTTTTTTCCAGTCTCTAAATGTTTGTTGCTTAGTATTAGGGAAAAATCATCACATTGGGGAAAATATTTTGACATTTAAAAGAAAAACAGAGAAGGCTATTTCAACAATTTTGGTTCTTCTTCACAACAGTATGTGAAAGCCAATTTTCCATATAAACATATTCAACTTTTAGAAAATAATATTTTCTGGATTTTTTTTTTTTTACAAAAAAAGAAATAATATAATTCAGTATTACAGATTTAAACATTTGTTTCTTCCTGTATATTCCAGTCAGTTTTGTAGCTCTTTTCAAGAGGTCTTTCTGTTTGTCACCATCTTTTAAGGATTAACACATTGGGCACATTATTCAACTGATAATTTCACCAGTTCCTGCTAACTTTGGTTCCACCTCTACATTTCTACCTAGTGGTTTTAAAATGAATTTTTCCTCTCTTGGCATTTATTTGGTACCATGAAGACATTTTTTAGTTGCAAATGTTCGATGGTGGCACATTATTTTCCGTCTGCAAATAAAGATCACATAAGTGCTTGTCAGTATGAACTGTAAGTCTGATCTGTCAGTATATGGTATTCCATATCTGTGAAAAGCATGTTATTAAATAGTAGCAAAGATGTGGTTACTCATTGGCAGACACTCAGAAATGTCCTAGAAGTATGAAAGGTCTTAGTCTAGATAATTCAATCTTTCATCAAATAATACATAGTTTCCATCTATGCAATCTTTGGCTTAACATTGTAAGATACATTCAAGGGATTTTCAGGAGGAAAAAAAAATTTCAAAGTCCTTTTGTTACTCTGTAGGCAATGTGAATAGGAGACTTTCATTAAAATTATGACAGGAAGTGATACGAAATCTTTGAGAGTTTCCTGTCCTTAAAAGTCTGTCTCTAAAGGAAGTTAGATATATTTTTACGTATCTTAAGGAAAACATAGTACTCTCATCAGCATTTGTTCAGCTGTCATCAAGACTGTAGTCAGAATTTAGCAGCTTATAATGTGACAAAGATCTATTCACTTCTCAACAGAAATTTGCAAGCAATATTTCAGCCAATACATTTTAAGAGCTATTTCCCTAAAAAAGGAAAATAATAATAATTTTTTAATTATACACTGTTTCATCTTCAAAGATTTCAGGATACCAGTCACCAAACTGCAAATAAAATATGGATCTTTCTACAGCAGCACTGTATCTCAAAGTGTCAGCTACACAGCTGAGAATTTAATAAAGTTTTATTAGTACTAAGCATCTTCAGACATAGATAAAAAAACATCTTTGAAAATCCACCGAAGTAGACACCTACTTTGTTATAAGTAGGAGATAGATACACTTTTCTGAAAATTCATCTCTAGGGATTCATCTCAGTGTCCTTACCTCCTTATTTGACACTCTGCTCTCAGCTAATCTAGGATACGTATTGACTCACTCAAAGAAACTGTTTTTTCAGACTCAGTTTGTATACAATCATGTAATATGGTCTTGCAGAAACAGGCCTAGCCTCTTGAAGAGAAATACTGTTTCTGCTGAAGTATGTGCAAGTTTCCTGATGGATGAGGCTTATAAGAGGTGTGATTTTATTTTGATATCTCAGCTTTTTATTCTTTTTCCCTTATTGATCTTTACAAATATAATTTTTGCTTCATAATCTGTGTCCAGTTCCGTAATTTCTACTTGATTTTATTTTCTATCTCTAAAGAAAATGTAAGAGTACGAGTGTTTTTTTGTGCCTGTCCTGAATTTTTGAGAACGCAGAACTGAGTAGGAGGTATTGTGGATCTAACCTGCCTTGTTTTCCTTTCCACTTTGTGTTTGTCTTATGACAAATTTGAAAAGCTGAGTTACACCAAAGAAGTTAAAAACCGTTATTTGAAAAGAAATAATTTTGGTTTAGAAACGATTAAGATTTTATACACAGATCAGTATATTTCTTTCTTTTATTTTATTTTTTCCAAACCATACAACTTTCTTCTAAACTGCAATCTTTGTCTTGAATTTCTTGACTACAAAAATGTTTAGGACGTTTTAGATTTTTCATTCACTTTAAACCAAAAGTACAGAAGTTTTCCTCCACTTTCAGCAGTCAGTGTTTCATGCAGCTCTGCTATGAAATAGATGAAATGTATTTCTGAGCACCTTGAGAATCCTAGGCATGAGAGCACTGTACCACTTGAAGTTGGTGTTGAAGTTTACTTGCAGAAGAAACTCTTGTTCCTATGATCTTTTACTGAATCTGCCTTAAACACTTGTAGTTGTCTTCTGTTTTGCCCCAAATGCTCCTAATGATTAGAACTGGCTTGGTCTTTGGAGCATATCTAAAATACTGCTATGGGTGCTACTGCTAAGACAAATTTTCCTTAGAGAATATCAAGCAAAGGCAGAGGTAAGTGGCTGACTAACATCAAGTGGAGTATTTGAAACACATCACTTCTGCCAGTCAGATGGAGGGGGAACTTCTGGTTTCTCCCAACCTGGAGAAGAGCAGGACTTCACCTACACATTTCTCCTGAGTATTCCACCTACCGCTCAGGCTCTGGACTTTGGATTTCAAGCTTGGTCCATTAGGAAGAAAGTATTTGAAATTGAGAGTCTACATTTTCTAAATTGTTAGCAATTAGTTATATAGGTGGTGGAATTAGTGTCTTCAAGATATTTTTCTTTTTCTTTTTTTTTTTCCTTCACTCTCCATTTTTTCTCCTCTGTCTTCTCTTTTGCTCAAGAAAGCTCAGACAGTAGAAGAAAATTGAATGCAGAACTCCCAAGTTGCAATCTTTTTTTTTTTCTGATGCCTATGGAGGCTAATTCATGCTACATGTGCTATAGTTTGAAGTTCATCCAGAGCTATGGGATGTCCCTCATCCTGCTACTCCTTTCATGGATGGCATCATTTATGTCTACAGGAGCATCTTATGAAAACTCAGTATCTGGAGATACTAGCCTGTTGCTGGCTTTGTAGTCACCATCTTTCCACTTCTTTCTAAGGACTGAATTATTTTCTTCTAATCAATTTTGCCATGTTTTCAGATTTTCTTTCCTTCAACCACCTTTTCCTTCCAGTTTTGTTTTTAAACAGATTTTTTTTACTTTTGCTTTAACATACAAAATTTTTTGTATTATACATCTTTAATGAGCATGTCAGATACTCTTGACATTGTTTGAATCATACAATTATGAAAAACAAGAAAGGAATGGAGAAAATAAAGATGGAGTATCTTCCTTCTTTTTTTCATTTTTCTATATCAAACACACAGATAGCTGTATACCAATCATAATAAAAACCGAATTCCCAGATTCAAATATCTTAGAATACCTAATAATCCAGAAAGGAAGACAGCACCTATCAACTATTATATGTGTTAGAATACTTCCTGCTGATTTTTACCTGTTTTAGACACACACATTCAACGACCACTATCACATTTAGAGATGTCCAGCTGCATCTACTCATATAATCAGTAACCACATTATTTCCTTTTCACACCTTTTATGCCTTTGAATAAGTCCCAAATCTCCTTGCCTGCTCTCACTGCCCAGTGGAATCATGAGGGGTCTTGTCAAAATTTCTACTTCTTAACAGGCTTCAGTCGCATTCCCCTCACTAATTTTCTAGAAAAAAACCAGCACCTTTACTCTCATGTTACCTCTACAAGCGAGGAAGGATTATTCATTGTATTACAATGGTGTGAGATGCCAGCTGCCTGGACGTGGCGCCCTTTGGTGCAAGGATGAGAGAGAGAGGCAGCATGACACAAGACTGTGGAGATGAAGGGTTTGGTGATGTTCTGGAAGCTAGCAAAAACTTTGAGCACTGATCAGAGAAAAAGTCAGCATCAGATGCCCTTGCTGGTAGATTTTAAGATGCTGTGGATTACAAACATTGGCTCTGATGCTTAGATCTGACCTAAAGTCAATTTGGCATTCACTTTAACTATATCCACCTAAGAGGAGATATTCATCCCTCTCTTTAAAGATTTTCTTTCATATTGCCTCCACCGAGACTTCTTTTTCCTCTTTCTTACATTCCATCTGTCCTGTTGCTTTGTTATTATTATTTATTATTATTATTATTTCCTCTCCTTCTTCCTGACTCAGGATATGATATTTTCAAAAGTTTTCTTTGTCATTCTACTTCTGTCATTCTCTAATTTGCCTCTCTCTTTCTTACAGCACTGAGCTGTGGTAAGTGCTGAGTTTGTTCTTGTGTCATATAGTCCAAAAAAAGTTTTTCTTTAATTAGTAGGGGGATGTTTTGGATCTCAAGCTGCTTAACAGTAATTCAAAAGATAAACTGACAGGCATTCCTCTAGATTTATCCTTACTACAATGAAGGCAAGCCCTTTGAACAAGGTATACTTGCAGCATTTCATTTTCTGTTTTAAATGCTCTTAAAACAGATTAAGTAATATGACATTGAATTTACTAAATCTCACGACATTTTACTAGGGAAAACAAAGGCTGACAATTTATTTTGGGGTTCTCTGGGGCTCTTATCAAGACTAATATTAGTCTCTAGACTCAGTGATCAAAACATCTACGTCTATTTATCTATAACTTCAGATTTTGTCCAATACACAAACGTTGCTGTCACAGGAATATCAGTAGTTATGTGTTCTGTTTTACCATTTTACCATGAAAGTAACAATTACAGCACTGTTTGAAGATGTTGTATTTCAGTTCCCTGATCCACTTGCAACTCAGCTGATTTGATCATCTATATGCTTGGCCAGAAATACACATTCTGCTCACAAACTTTAATCTTCTCCTATGGCAAAGTTAATTTTGGATTCTCTGTTCACATGGTGTTAGTCAGGGATTCAGGCTTTGAACATACCTTCTCTCCTTTCTTGAGAATTACTTTGGGTTTTATTGCCAGACTTATCTTGAAAGTTTTCCACAGCATCTAAATCAATTTAATCTTTTGTCCTGAAACTCAGTCCATTCTCTCCTTAAGCGGAATCGGAGCTCTTTCCCTTAGAGTGATATGTAAATGTGTCTTCATTGTATTAGGATTCTTGTTAACTGAACTGCATAATAAGAAGTTCTTTAATACATAAAACTCTCTTCTCTGTCTTTGCTAGCTACCTGGACTTCTTCAGCGTACCTTACATATTTTATCAAAACGTGGATTAAAAACAAACTCGACACTAATATCTCAACAGGTTCATTGGATGCATGTAATGTCTTTTCACAGAGAAACTGCGTGATAATAATCAGTCATTCTGAACTGACAGCAGGTTTGAGGTGCCAGATCTCCAAATTTTTAAGCATATCAAAAAAGTATTTTGCAAAAACTTCTGCAAAAAAGATAAAGACTTTTGGACAGATTTCAATTCAAACAAGAGCATTCTAAATGCAAAATACTTGAATGGATAAGGAACTCCTTTCAAAGATCTCTGATGTTTGTGATGCAATCACCTGAATTTATTTGTTCCCACATAATAGCTGTAAATTTGGTAGGGATGTTTGTAAGGAGTTCTTAAGTAGATATCACAATGGGTTTCATCGTAATGGTTATGAAGAGTATGATGTTATGATATATTAAAAGTGATATGCTAGTGACAATACTCTTCAGGAACAAAGCTGGGATTATATCGACATAGTGCTTGTTTTCACAAAAATTATTCTTGCATCCCACCAATAGGGGAAAAAAAGAGAAGACATTTAGCAGTCTTAACAAGAGAAAAGGAAGTACAACATAAGAGTCTTTCATTGATTTTTCTTTTCTGAGACTATTGATTTAAATAGAGGAGAGTAAAAGAAGAACAATGCAAAACAGATAGAAGTTACAGTGTTTCTTTGGTTCTGTTTGTTTGTTTGTCATCCCCCCCGCCACAGTTTTGCCAGTGAGTTTTTCACTAATGAGATGCTAAGGCCTAACACTTATCTAGTCTCCCAAAGGGCACACTGAATGGTTGGCAAGATTACTGCAGGATGCAATAGTCAATATTAGAACATTTTCAAAGAAGTATTAATCCTCATGCCTGAAGGTTTAGATGTATCTCTATTAGGACTAGAAAGAAATATAATGTGGTGGGCATATTTTCATGTATAATTGGTTATTTAGTACTAATCTATAGGAATGGGATATTGGACTGGATAAACTATGAGTTAGAAACTCTGTGATAATTTTTTTAATTTATGGCCATACTATTGCTGCTGCCTGAGTTTGAATCTGCTGTGCTACTTGGAACAGGAACAGGATTATCAGTGACAGAAAACTGTATGTATATCTATGTGTGAGAGAAATTACTTGCCACTACTGACCAGAAGCAATTCATAGTTTCATTTACAAGTGATTTGTTTTATGGGACATGATTTAGCTGGACAGTGAGATGCTCTACATCCTGCTCACATCATTTGCTGTGTTGGAAGGGGAACAAGTTGATTTTACGTATCAGGATGATTACAGTTTCCAGAAAACCTATTTCCACATAAGCCATTGATTATTCGTGTTTCAATAATAGAATGGATGAAATGGAGACTTACAATACCAGAAGGGGAAGCCAGAGTGGGAGTGGAGCCAAGCACTATCCACTTTCCTGTTATGCAGAAAATGTGACATTTCTGTGACACAGGAGACTTTTACCTCAAACTGTGAGTTTTCTGCAAATTACATCTTGGAAAGCAAGTGCTCCCTCACCAGTGCATGGGTTAAAGAAGAAATATAAACAATGGGCTTGAATACCATATATTCAGATATAAGGTACATATTTTCACCTATGTTTGCAAAGAGATCAATTTGAGAATTTTTTTTTTTCCCCTTGGAAGAAATGTTGAAAATACAGAAGACTGGAAAATGAACTAATAGACAAGTAAGTTTTCCTCCAAAATAACCTATGTGTATTGAATGGGTATATAATTAAACTGAGATTACAGTATATTTATTACATTCTAATGGAAGTCCCATGCTGTTTCAATTTACATTCTGATTTGGGGGAAAACAAGCTTCAAGGGTACTCAAGTTTCTCCAGCAGTCTCAGAGCAACAGGATTCTCTCCTAAAACAATTGGCACTACGGTGACTAACAACGCCCAATGCCGTCAGAGAGAGATTGTAATTGGACTTAATAATCTCTGAGACTCTGAGATAAGTAGAAAGCACACAACTTGCTTCCTAATCTATCAGTCTTATCACTGGTGAAACACATGGTGACAGAATGGTGTTTGAAGGCTTTCTTTCCAGCCACAAAGACTAGAAATTGTAGATATATTTATATCAGCCCTTAGCAAAAAAGAAAGTTTCTGAGAGCACTGGAGACCTGGCTGCTTGGACCACTGAATAGAGTGCCCAATTCTTAATATGTTTAAATAAATACAATAAAAATAAATAAATTTCCCTCATATGTCAGTGCTCTGTTGTAAAAAGTGTGTAACTTCCTGCTTATGAGAAAGCTGTACTGTGGAAAAAAGACTCCATTCTAAAAATAACACTCTAAGAAATGGTAAATCAGAAAATATATGTCTTTTATACATCATATATTATTGCAGAAACACCAGAAAGGAAAAAAAAAAAAGGTCCACCAGCCCCAAACAAAACCTGACTTGCTAGAGATTCTAGAGATACAGAACAAATCATAAAAAAATTCTTTTATAATGCCACTGCCACTGTAAATATTTAGAGAACAGAAGGTTTTGTGGAACACACAATAAAATTGACAGACCATGGAAATGCTTCTTAGAATTATCTTCTGATATAAAAAAAATCTCACCACTAACATTAACATACTATGTTGTCTGTCCTTATAAAATTTTTTCAAGACATTACTGAAATAAAAATCAATGTATAAATATTTCAAAAAAACCTCAGTGATAAGTAACCAACTTTGACTGACAATGTAATTTTATTATTCACAAAAGTGGGGTATTTTACTATATGTTTAGACTACAATTTAGCTTTCTTATATGAATAGTTTCTAAATTACTGTGACAGAATTTGGCAATAACTAATTATTAAGGCACCATTTATACTGCAAAGTTTACTTGGATGTCAAGCAAGTAAAAAATTAAATAAGGCATTACAGAAAACACAGCAGAAGCTTTCAGCACTTAGTAAATCCTATGGTTTTAAATTTCAAAATAAAAACTTCTTCTGTTGCCATCGCATACAAATCTGGGATTAAGGCACGACAATAAAAGTCATCACTTAACAGTTACCAAGAATGGGGACATCAGTAATGATAAACTCCAAAGACACCCAGAAGTGTGTTGGTGCAATGGGAGACCCGAGATTATGCTCACTATGAGTTTAGAGGATTCATCCTAAATATCTTAAAAATAAATCAAACCTTAGAAGAAGGATGTATATAAACAATGAGCTTTTAATAAATTTTCTAATTTCTTTGCTTCTCTAAATTACAGCAGTGAACACCTATTATTTGTGAAAGTAGTGCTATGGTAACCATACAGATCAAAGAATGTGTAGAGGGGCAACATTTATAGAAAAACTTATACCTCCTGTAGCAAAGATGAAAGAGAGAAAAAAGCAGAAAAACATTGTGGCTCATAGTTTCTTCCTTAAGTTCTCCCTAGTCTCTCAAACTTCTGATTTCTTCCAACTGTCTCAGCTAATCTAGTAAAGAGAGATGTCCCCTCCTTACAAATCTTGCTCTTCCCTTTTTACTTTATGTGTAGACTTCTCCTTGCTTCCTTACTCACATTTCGTTGAATGGAAAAACTATGAAAAACAGGTGCAAGATCAACACTAGTGCTAATTACATGCTTTGTTGTGCACGACATTTGAAAGGTCATATGAATTTTAAGAGTGACGGATGAACAGGTTTTCTTCAGGAAAAAAAGTATAGAACTAATCAAATCTCCTTGAATTTCTAAGATCATTTTTCAGGTTAACTACACTAGATAATTTCGTGGGTTATATTTAAAAGATTTATTTTGTTTGGGTGTTTTTAATGTAATATAATCATATTATGTTTCATTAGGTCCCTGGAGACTCATCAAGCTCCTGATTATTTTGTATGCCGTGAATCTGAGGGAAAGGAAAGAGATTTTCTCACTGGAGAAGCATCTTCTCTCCATAATCCCTTCCACTTTTTTACCAGTCTGGGAAGATCAGAAGGTCACCACATCCTGATGTCTGAGCCTAAGCTTTAGGCTGGAAACATTTCATCTGAAAAAATGACATTATTAATAGTTAATGTTATGTAGAAACTTCTCCCAAGACTGCAAAAAGCAAAAAGCATGAAATGTTTGGTGTCCTCAAGAAATGATGAAGGGAAACAAATGTAATTGTGTGGGGGGTTAGCATTTGACTAGAAGTCCAGCCTGACAGCAAGGTGTGATATCCTGGAGAGGAGTTTTCACAATCTTCTTTTCCTTCTGTTTGCTCTCAAAGTTGCATACTGCCGTTCCAGCTGGCATTGTCTGTGAGATAAGCAATATAGTCTGTAATTCAAAAGATGGTTAGAACAGGTCTGTGCGCCCACTAGTATGTAGGTATGTTACAGCAGAGACACAGGGACATCAAGAGACCGCTTGGAGGGACCCACCATTCCCAGATGGAGTAGCAGGTCCCTCCAGAGAGGGACTACAGGCCACATCTGGGCCAGCAAATGTAACAGAGCTCAGGCTCTGGGGGAACAGGAACTATAGAAATAAATGTTCTTTATCTCAAAACAAGAAAGACTTTCATTCACCATGTTTACTGGTTGTCAGTCCTTAGTCTGTGCTGTTCCTCCCAAACTGTTCCTGGCTGGCTCAGGCCAAAACTGAGGCCTGAGCTTGCTGAGGAGGACACGTGTGGAAGTTCATGTGCTGAGGGCTTAAGTATTTTCCTTCTCCATTGGTTTACTAGGGTAGCCCCAGACTCCTAATGTTTCAGTCCAATAACTTCATACCCCAATTAATTGCAAATTAAATTATGGAACGTGTCTTACATTATTGCTCATTTTCCTTTCCCTCAATGATGTCAGCATTCCAAACCATTTTCCTGGATTGCATGTTTTAATATTTTTTACCTCTGCTCATACATGAGTATGGAACAATCAAGAGGTATGTAACTATTGATTATCTTTTTAAAATAAAATTCCTATACATGCAAAAGTAGCAGACCACAGAAATCAGAAAAGTGAAAAAAGCTATTGTAAAAGGAGTATTTACTTCACCGGACTAAATCTTCATTTAATCATTTGTTGTACAGAAATCACTCCTCATCACTGGTCATTATTTCTCCTTTCTCCATCTTCTTCCATTTATCTTTTTCAGTTTTAGTGTGTCCTTAGAGATTCAGGGAGCCGACTCACATCCAGTACTCAGTATGTGGGCACACATATGGACTTTTTCCATTTTGTTTTTCTATGACGTTCCTAAGAATTTCTAACATTTGAACTCCTGATAACTAGGGAAAATACAGGATCCCTACTTTACAGGTTCAATACAGGGTTTAAACATAAGCACAGAGAATGAGATGTGAATATGTGTAAGAGGTGAACATTTTATATTAAAATTTTTTTGGCTGTAAAAAGTAAATACATAGACAAAATTAACCAGATGAATGTGGTCTGCATTTTCACTAGTGTAATTGAAGGGGGGGAAGGGACAAAAAAAAAAAAAAAAAAAANAAAAACCCCACAGATATTTAGTTTCACTTTAGCTCATTTCATCATTATTCCTGGAAACAGCTTCATTTTTCAATATGTCATATACAATATTTAAAAACAAGTTCAAAAGAAAGAATAAAACAAATAGCTATTTAGAGCTTGACATCTGATTTTTTTTCTTGGTTATTTGTGTTTTTTCTTCATTATCTTCATTTACTTCATTACTTCAGCCAGGAGGGCCAACTGTGTCCTGGAGTGCATCAGGCATGGCATTAATAGCTGGTCGAGGGAAGGGATTGTCCTGCTCTGCTCTGCGCTGGTGCAGCCTCACCTCAAGCACTGTGTGCTGTTTTGGGCACCACCATATAAGAAGGACATGAAACTATTAGAGAGTGTCCAAAGGAGGGCTACAAAGATGGTGAAGGGTCTAGAGGGGAAGACGTGTGAGGAGTGGCTGAGGTCACTTGGTTTGTTCAGCCTAGAGAAGAAGAGACTGAGGGGAGGCCTCATGGCAGCCTGCAGCTTCCTCACGAGGCGAGCGGAGGGGGAAGCACTGATCTCTTCTCTCTGGTGACAGCGACAGGACCCAAGGGAATAGCATGGAGCTGTGACAGGGCAGGGTCAGGCTGGGTGTTAGGAAAAGGTTCTTCACTGAGAGGGTGGTCGGGCACTGGAACAGGCTCCCCAGAGCAGTGGTGATGGCACCAAGCCTACTGGAGCTCAAGAAACATTTGGACAACGCGCTCAGACATACGGTCTGATTTTTGGGTGGTCCTGTGTGGAGCCCTGAGTTGGACTCAATGACCCCTGTGGGTCCCTTCCAACTCAGGATATTCTACGACTCCATGATTATCAACAAAAGAATAAACAAAGAAAAATTCTGGTATCTGGCTTCTGATTTGCAAAAAATCAGTCAGCAAACATGTGTTTAAAACACACAAAACCCCAAACAAGGTGAAAGTTGATACTAAACATATGAACTTCATATGTAGAAGCAGAAATTAAGGATATATGTTCTTTTGGGCATATTAAAATGTTTTAAAAGCAAATAATGAGTAATACTTTAATTTTGGTGGAATATCTCTCAACATAATCTTCATATAACCCCTGAGGGGCAGAGCAAGCTACACTACCAATGCCAAGAACCGCATCTGGTATCGTTTCCCTGCTTTGAGATCATTCACAATAATTCACTTTCTTTCAAAAGTCCCCTCACCAGGAAAATGCCTTACTTTGTATGCTCTTATGGACAACTCTGATAGAATAAGTATGTAGACATGAAAGGAGCTCAGCAGAAACATAAAAAGCCAAGAAGAAATACATTTGTTTGCCTCAATTCTCCTAAACAGTGCAGGCTTTGCTTTAAACCCATCACATTCAATCAATGTGGATGTTGGTGCCTTAGGTGATTGTTACCTACTTACAAAGTGGTTTGAGTTGGAGGCTCTTCCTATTAATAGCACGGAGGATTAAATGATAGTGAAAGTCTCTTATATAACAAAACAGTACTTATAATAAAGACAATTTTTTCAAGAATGTGTATGTGTAAAATATTTTGCTCTCCCCATGTACAATACAAGACAGAATAAAGCCTTAAATGGAATGCATTGCTCAGGATAGTACAGCACAGAAGACACTTTTCATTTAAATCAAAAGGTATGTTAGGCTGCATTAGCAAGGGTGTGATATCATTAACATGTCTGTGAAAATACACAGTCAAGACTTGTTCAGGTAGATCACCTGCTAGAGGCATCAGATTCTGGCTTTGCAGAAATCCTGAAAGGTCAAGGGTGTGACTTCTTAAGGTGCCAAATCACATTTTTGTTTTCATTAAGCAGTTTTTTCACACTTTTACATTTATTTACAACAATTTTTTTGGCTGCCATATTGAGGTCCTATGATGGAAAGAACATTGACAGGGTGACCCCAAGGAGCCAGGCAGTCCCTCCTGTGCCACGTAGAGACCTGCCAGAGGCAGAGCCTCCCATCCACTCACCCACATGACTGCCTGAGTGCAACCCAACTGTCACTTCATCCAAGAACATGGCCGTGTACTGACACCTATTGAGCGGTTGCTAGTATTTGTCTCTTGACAGCTTTACACTTCACTTCTAAAGCAAATTTTCTGACAAACTGGTAGACAAAACCATTATTGGGATGTCATCAACAGGAGTCCTGACACCAGCAGACAGAGCTAAATATGACAACAGAGTTCATTAGAACACACTGCTTACATTCTAAAGCTCCAAATCTCTTCAAAATATCTGTAATAAACAACTGTTTACACTCACATCGGTCACTGAAATGTCATTTCTATCTTCTGCATGGAAAGGTCATCTTCCAGCAAAGAGCAGAACATTTTGAATGGATTTGAAATAAACTAATTCACCTGGGATTTATGAACTTCTTGGAGTAGAAGGTCTTTGCCAGCTAAGTCAGTTCTTAGGATGTGGTGATGCAAAAAGCTTGGACTATCAATGTCTGCTTCTAGATCCAGTAAGAAGAGCTAGCAGAATAATCACAAGATGAACTTTCCTAATTCAAAACTAATACTATACCAAGGGCAATCCCAGGCCGTCAGGTCCAGGCATCCATCACCATAAGCAAGTAGGTAATACAAAGCTGTCACTATTAAATACAAGTTGGTATTTACTCACTGTCCCACAACTGCCTTACAACTAAACTTACTTTGAAGTGCTGCAGTAGTGCAAATGTAGCTTTTGCGATGAACACTAACAAGGTTTCTCTTGTAATGGTCCAGTAATACTCCACTTTCTTCCAAATATGTGGATTTTTATCTCAGCAGAAGTGAGAACTACTGTTGAAGAATATTCATTCTATTTCTGGCAGAGTTTAAGCCATGGAAGGTGAGGTTCCAGATCTACACCAAAACTGTTCTTTTGCCCTGCAGGACTCCATCTGTTTGGTACGGATTTCTTGCCTTTAAGGGGAGGATCGTTTGCTTGCAGCGAGTTTCTGTCTGGCATTGGATCTGCTCCTCTCTAAAGTGCAAAAAGAAAGTCAAGATTTTAGCAATGCATTTTGAATATCCTGCTGACTGTGTGTCTCCGTCTGTCTAATCTGTGTCTTTAGTGGGAACGAACTGGCTGGAAGTGTTTGGTAAATGAGGAAGAAAGAAAAAACATCTGTGTGAAAAATATATAAGCTTTCTACTTAAAACAGGTATTTATTATCTCATTAAAATATGCAAATATATCATTCCTAATCAAAATATGCCGTAAATCAAGACTTTCCATTAAAGCAAGTTCTCCTATATAATTTTTGGTTGGGGAAGGGAAAACGATCAAGGCAAATTTTTTTCTTTTTATCTCTGCAGTGTTTATAACTCTGCATGAAACTGTTGGCATCCCAATTCCTTTGTGTTTCCCTAGTGAATATATAATGACTTCACTTAAACAGCTCATCTTATTTAAGGGCTGTAGATAAAATTCTGAAATTCCCTTTCATTTAGCCATCAACTAGAAGTACTTATCCAGCCACTGTTTTTAAAGGTTGCATGGTCCCTTAAGGATAGCAGTAATATAGGCACCTGTGTCACACCAAGTTTTTAAGGCACAAGTTCTTCTTGGCAAATATGTTTTTATTGCTTCCTGATCTCCTGCAAAGTCCGCTAAGCTTCCCTGTAGATTGCTCCTTAGGGTAAGATTAAAAACAACAGAAAAGATACTTTACTTTAAAGCTGTTGAGTGTTTCTGCTAGAACTGTATGGTAAAGAGCAAATTGTGCATCAAGGGGAAAAAAGCAGTTTCATGGGGGAAAGAAGAGGTGAATATCTACTAAATCAGCCGGTGATGACAATTATCTGTTCAGAAATTATGTGCATATTCAGTGCATGTTTGTTTCTGATTACTTCTCAGAATATTCTCTGAATGGAAATAACATGCTTTGTTTCATTGTTGGCCCAAATTCTCACACTTTCATTACTTAGAAAAGCACACAAAACAAATTTTCATTTCTAGCAAAGCAATCAGGAACATGCGTCTAAGCATTTCTTCTGCCATGTGCTGAAGCCAACTAGGCTAAAATAGGTGTGGCGGCACTGTACACTCAGTAAGCTACAGTCTTCACAGGTGGTTTTAATGTAGCTTTGCTGTAATGTTGCCCAATAATGAGCTCTAATTAATTTCTTCTGATGCCACAGGACATATAACAAAGAAGAAAATCAGTATTATGGCCCTTTTTAAAAAACAAACAAACAATTAATGAGATGACAATGATTTACAGGATCAAACAGTCATTTGCAGACAGTCATTACCCATAACTTCACTATGGGACACGAGACACTACTTACAGAGTGAGTTGTAACAAGTATACGCTTAACAGATGAACATGATTGAAAACGTCATCATCCATAGACTATTTATTGACATATGTGAATATAGCATGCTATAGCTAATTAGACTAGTTAAGCATCCTCCTTCTTGATTTACAGTTTGGGAATATCTACTAAAATATTTGACATTTCAGTAGAGATGACGATAACAGCAAAAGTGAGTGCTTATTAACAGGTTTCAATTTTCATAACAGAAAAGAAATATATACACAATTTTTTACATAGATTACTGGATGTAAGTATTTCACCAGGGTCTTTGTCACTTTATATTGGACACTGATTTACTTTTTATGCCATCTTTATGCTAAGGTAAGAGGGAATTCAGATGCTTAGGTGCATATGACTGGCAGTCAGAAGAGCTCTGTTCTGTGTTCCCTACCACAGACATCCTGTGAACTTCTTAAGGCCATTTGACACTTTTGTGTCAAAACCTTTCCAGCTGCAGTGTAATTTTCGGGCCTTACAGTAAGTGGTATGTCAGGCTTGTGATGGAGTCTGTTGCAGGTGTGAACATTAAGGATGAATGTGATGAAAAACTCGGCCATAAGGACATGCTGTCCAGCAGATTTCAAGTAGCTCTGCGTTAAGACAGATCCAAAGGACAAAGCAACCACAGACAGGCAATCTTCGCACCAGGACTTTTGGTGTGTACCTGAGTTTGAGAGCAAGGCAAATGACTAGCTACTTGCCATCCTCAGTGGTACTTTGGTACCTCATGGTCCTTCAGGGAGAGGGAGGAGCTGCTGGCAGTGACTTTCAGGAGTATCTGTGCTGAGCAGTATCAGACCTTCCGTGGCTTAGCACTGGTAAGGAGGGCATGGTTAGGACTTAGACCCAGGGAGAGTTGGGCACCTCTGAATGAGCTCCAGACCCCTCATGTCTCCATTAGCAAGGCACAGAAAGTGCTGAGCATATTCACACTTATGTGGATAATAAACTCACTATTTGATGCATTATTCAGGGTGATGTCTTCATGGGATCACTGATAGAGACTCCTCAAAAGTTTATATGAAAGAAGGATCACATGATGGTTTACAACCCAAATATGATAATCCAATGATTACAGCACTGAGAAAGCATGACACCTTCATGGATGTACCCTAACCATTGGACAATAAAGAAAATATGCAGCTAGCCACCACCTCGCTTGTTAAAATTGTGCCAGCTGAAGAAAGAAATAAAATAAAAAGAAAGCTTCCTTGGGACACAGAGAGAAACCGTAATTTTGTTACCCACAAGCCTATTGGTTTGTAATTATAATTTAGGCAGTAGTTTTTACTCTAGGCAGTAATTGAGAGTAAAATACCAGTTATGATGAACTTGGTAACCCTTCCCTCCAACCCCCCCCCCCAAAAAAAAAAAAAGATTCCTTGAATTTAAAGGATTAAGGAATTGGATCTTTAATGTCTAAGACAGTCCTTGAAAGCAGAATTTCTCTGCTATCGAGAAATTGCATGAGCAATTTCAGTATGGAGTGATAGTCAAATATTTACACTGGAAATGAGTATTGGGAATAGTGGTAATTCCTCGTATAATATAATTAATGTGTCCTTTCTTCAGCTGAACAGGGTAGTGTAGAGGCTGACAGGACAAACATCCACTGAAATAAAGTGTCTTATTTCACCACTGTAGAAAGCTAAAGATAAGACCCTGAGTGTGATATTGATTTTATAAAGAGCATTTTGCAATGAAAACAACTCCTTGGAGGCTAGAAAGCACATCAAATGATTCCCGATTCAAACATCTTTCTGCTTTCATCTACTTACTTGGTTTGCCTTTAGGAAAAGCCAGTTTTTCTAGATTCCAAGACTCATTTCATGCTTGAAAGCAGAAGTGCTCAAAACAACTGGTAGTGTAATTTCCTTATATTTTGTTCAATAAAGCCAACTAACACTTATTAGTTATTTTCATAACAACAGTCCCTAAGAACTAACGAAAACTCAAGTTCTCTTTAAAGTATTTTTGCAGCACATTTTCAGGTGTGACAAATGAGCAGGAGAAAATTCAGAGAAGAACTTCCTAGTTCCTAGGCTGTATGTCCTGATCATGTCCCAGGTGCATATAGAATGAGATCCCCTCCAGGTGGGCACAGGCTTTTGTGTTCCCATTTCTGTCACCTGTCCACCTCCATAGATCATCTCGCTCTCTGTTCCAATATTCACTGAAGTTAAGCCTGAGAATATGTGCTAGAAGAGAAGCACAGCATGTAAGACAGACACAACCCTCAATAGATGTATGTCCTACTTAGATGTCAGAATTAGTAATCAGCCCATGCAGATTTTAAAGAATTTGGTCCTGGCATGCCAAAAGTGTACATTTCAGACTTCAGCTATACTATGAGCAGACATATCTCTTCACAATAAAGCTCAAGCCTTTTTAAAGATTTTTCAAAATCTTTAAAAATGTGAAAAGAGAAAAAAAAAATCAATGTTAGGTTCTGCCTGGATTTAAATTGAAGCTTTACGTATGCTTCATTTCAACAGTGTAATTCTAAAGGGATAAAAGAACAGTGACTTTTTTATCACATCACTTTCAAGATCAGGCAGAGTAGAAGAACGATGTCTTGGTCAGTGCTGCTATCTGACTGCTAAAATCAAGAGCTTGTAATTGAATCTTAATGACAAACTGAAGAAGGGTCTGTAAAATCTCTGCTGCCTCCACCAGTTGCTTCCCTGCTCATGTATTCCAGTATCACTGCAATGTTTTCTGTGCTGAATGCAGCCACAACCCAATCTCACCCATTTCTCAGATTCTGAAGTACAACTGCACAACGGCTCCTTCTTGGTGTTGTGTGACTCCCAGACAAGCTGTATCAGCGCAAATCATTCTTCCCAGTCTCTTACTGGCTATTCCAAGTGCTGCTGACTTCCCAGTTACTGCATATACACACACTGAATAGGAAATACTGATCCATGTTCATTCTATAGACTAAGAACACTGTTTATGACACTTTCACAGAGATCTCTAAATCATGACTTTTGGCTACACACACGTTTCACTACTACTTATCAGTAATGTGCTATGCCCTTCATTTCTGAAGATTTGAAGTAATTTTGGTGACCTGAAGGGAGCTGTATTATCAGGAAATACCAAACATGTCACAAGATTATTATTTTTATAAGAAAAAAAATTGCTCAAAATTATTATGCTTCTGCATAACAGCCTTAAAGTATAATATTTTACCTTGGGTCGGAAGTTCTGCAATGACAAAAGCATACATGTCACTCTCTAAATGGAAGTGCAAATTAAGAGACAACATTAAATGCATAAACTGTATATATATTGCTCACTTTCTCTAAATGATTTGTTTTGGCTTCTCTCAACAATTTGCCTCAGTGACATTTAATTCTAGAGAGCTGCATTTCTGATATAATAAAAAATATTAGAGGTAATTGCAAAATTTCAATTCATTCTCTGTCCTTCATTTTCAGAAATGGAAGTTTTGGGAAAAAAAAAAAGTTTGTTCATGAGTGAGCATAAAACTGAAGAGAGTGGATGGAATACAACCCAGACAGAAACCCTTTAGTCTTCAGATAGGTTTACGGTCCTCATTCACCCAAGCCTGGTTTTCCATCCCTTATTGTGAAAACAATAATTATCTTTAAAATACTTTTATTTTTAAGTCACTAGAGATAGAACACCACAAATCTAACCAATATAGACTGACCATGAGTAAATCTAAGCTAACAAATAGAATGTTTCTAATTATCAAAGGAGAGAGGTTTAGGGTGGAAAAGGGTAGTTGTTTTTATATTAAGTTTGATGAGCTTATGCCAGTGAGACAAATGTGTGAAGGATCAAGGGATGAGCTGTCCAGTACAAGGTCTTGGGCTGAAGCCTAGATCCGGGAAAGAAGACCATGTTCAGCAGTGGGGTTTAGGATGGGAATTCGTGTAATTTCTGTAACTCAGTGTGGGAAAAACCTCAGATCTCAGCCAGGTCAGGATATTCATGATAAAGACTGACGAACCAGAAGTTCCTTCTGGCCCTATGGTCCTTTGCTCAATGTGCTTGATGCTCAGGGGCATCACTTGAGGAGTCGTCTATTATAAATGCAAGATTTCTCAGCTGACTGTAGACTAAAGTATTTCAAATTGGGTAATGAATAAGAGATTACAAAGAGTTCCAGTGATTGCTTTTTCTGTCAGGTAAGCTGAAGATAATTATGACAAACACTTTCTTTCTCCCTCAGCACCTCCTTTTTAGCAACACAAGTGTTCTTTGCGGGTGCCCAGTGCTGGTTTCTTTCTTTCAGTCAGTTTGGTTCTGTATGCTGTATGCAATCTAGTGACTGGATCTCTTCTATCACATTCAGAAGACCAAAGTACTGATAAAAAAATATGACAGTCTATAGAAAATAAATTGTAGCATTCAAAATGCAATTGTTCACAGCCACTCTTCCTTTTTCTCTCTTCACCTATAACGGAATTTTGTTCAGATGGGTCACAAAGGAGAAAATATTGCCTAGCATCTTTTTTTGCCTAAATGCCTACCTGCATTAGCATGCTTATACCTCTGTTTTATTCTGTGCCTGCAGCTAGCAAATAAATAGAGAGTATTAACTGATTGAATCACTAGATCCTCATGCATCTTTCTCTGTCAAAGACCTTCACTAGTATTTCAATTAATTGATCTGGGCAGATTGTCTGTGGTTCCTAAACACGGTCATTTCCTTAAAGGTAACACATCTTGTTCTGCAAAGATGCTGCTGTCAGCCAGGCTTGAGTAGTAACAATGCAGTCTAAGCATACCTTTTCTTACAGTGACACCAATTTCTTGCTTGATGCTAATCTTGATAGCTTGATTCCTTCTGGTATTGCAGATCTCAGTGATAGCCTATCACAGCATATCTCAGTCCTGCAAGAGGCTTTTTTTTTTAGAGATGGTCAGGGAGTAGTTGCATTTATATCCTAGATATTGAAATTCCTTCCTTCCTTTATTCTTCCTTCTGTCTCCAAGTCATATAAAGGGCATATTTTTGCATACTTTCTCTGAGCAAAGAAATAAGACTCATGTCTGTGCCAAGGGGAGTACCAGGCTGGACATTCACATGTTTTGTGGGAAATGTTTCAAGAAAAGCAACTTACAAATGTCTGATTAAGAGTAGTTATCACTAGTAAAATAAGATCAGTAACAAAAAGCATGTCAGGTATCTTGATCTGTCTCAGAGGCTTGCTGGAGGATAAGGTATACTTTAAAAGCTAAAAATTAAACCTGCACATGAGAGTTCATTCAGAGCATAGGAGAGGACATTGGAGTTCGTGACACAGGAATTTGGCTTTCCTTGGGACACTGGGCAACTCACCCTCCACCCCGTGCTGCACCGCCTCAGCCAGCAGCCATGGCCACGAGCCTGCTCTGTGCAGACGTGCAGCAAATCTGAACTTGTATTGATGGGGTTGTCTGGGGACTCTCAGGTAGCAAGTGCCATGTAACCATAGGTAGTAGAAAGGAGAATAGATCTCTTTTATGTGAAATTTAGGTGTCGAGAATTATGTATAAATGAAATTGAAGTACTGCCTTGACCTTTTCGTATTTCAGAGTGACTGGCTTAAGCAACAACCTCTGACGTCTTACTTAAAAATCAGCCCTCTCTTTTTAGCATATTGTACAAGCATATTGAAATGCAATTATAGTACATACTTCCTTTACAACTGGGTTTCCTCATGAATACCAAATGATTTTTCAAGTTCTGAAAAAAACTGGTCTGTAATCACCTTTAGCTGAATGCAGCATTTGGATGTCAAAAACACTGAGCACTCTTTCTTTGAAGGATTTTTCCTATTTGTATCAGTTCTCTGATACAAGGACACATGAAATCCCTTTTTCCATATATTTTTCCTGTGCCTTAAATTGCTGGTGCTGCAGTTACTGCTGTACATTGAATTTGGTGGCAGCAGTTTTTGGCTGAGTATTCCTCAACTCAGCTTTTACTTTTCGAAGATAAGCTGAGTGATTTTTACCAAGACGGTGTTTTTGGGGGGCTGCATTCAATCCTGATGTACCCAAGAGTTTCTTTGTCACCTACAGTCATTCATTCCCTGAGTTAGCTTCCAATTCTCTTCTAGGTAAACAGCACCTAGCTTACAGGAGTGTTACAAATGGCCCTGATCCTCCAGTTGCTTTGTTGCAGTTTTATGTCATATATTAGGCTGATTTGTCTTAGGTTTCTTTGGTTTGAATGGACACAAACTCTCAGTCTCTCAATCTCACTAACTTGCCACTGGCTCTGTATCTGCCATCTTCAGAGAACTGGAGCTAGCTCCTGCTGTACTCCTGGAGCCAAGTCTGCTCCTCAGAAATGCCTCAAAGCTGCCCCAGTCCTTTCTGAGCTTCACTAAGAGTTTAAAGGCAAGCAAAAACCACATGGCTGGGAATTTTTAAAAGTCTTCTCTCCCTATATCTTTAAACTATGCAGCTAAAAGTAAATCTCTGCTGGCACACCTTCTTCAGCATATCTGTTTTTCAGCTAAAACATATCTTTGTGATTGCTTGTTTCATTAACTGGTTACCTTCTTGCCAGCAGGTGGAGGGAGATGCAAGTAAGAGTCATAGCTTGCCAAGGCTTGTTATATGTTAAAGTACTCAGTATTACAATTTAATTTAGCAGAATTAACAGGAAGTATATAGATAGGTACCTGAAATCACAACTGATACAAAATATTACATCCTTTCATGAATACTTCCAGAAGATAATTTCTGAGAGTTTTCTAAAACTGTTTTTATCAGATGCCTTATTTTAGTGGAAGTTATTCAGATTCTGGTCATGCAGCCTTTAAATGCTAATAATGCAATATGCTAAGAGTACAGCGGCAATATTTATCTGAAGACCTGACTGTATTTATACCTTATTTCTGTTAATGCATTTAGCATGTAAATAAAATGTTCCACTAAGAAGTGCTAGAGTCATAACTTCAAAACAAACAAAAAAACCTTATGTTTCATTAGCTATAGCAATATCCAAAGCATTTCATGGAAATAGGTTACCAAAGTTTAATTCCTGTCACCTATAATATAGATTAATTAGTTAAAATTTGACCAGTTTATCCTCAGAATCCAACATACAGGGCTTTGCCAACTGAGGTACATGAATCTATTCAAGGAAAGATTCCTGATTTTGGACTTATTAAAATATATGATATGCCGATTGTGCTATAGGTCTTATAATTTATTCAGAATGCCTTCCCAAATATCATCTGATTCATACCAGGGACAATATTGTAATGATATTCACAGTTGTGGAATACATCCCTCTGAACAGAGATTGTGTTTAGTATTTACTGGAGAGTAGTAATACATATTCCGTTCCAAGAAGATGCCATAAATTTTGTCAGGAAAATAGTATTTCTGACAATTTGTAGCAAGGTTGTGTTTTTTGTGCTTACACATTTTTATAGTATACATGCTTTTATATATCCTGCTAATAACAATGATTTGAACTATACTATTAAAATTTTATCAATTAGCTAAAGGATTTTATGATTGATACAGTAAGAAAAGAACTGGAAATGATGCTTTTATGAAATGATTTTCTGTGATTGTTATAACCATGTATGCATTCAACAGGTACATGAGCATGCTATAATTTGTTTAGAAGTTAGTTTTACATATGTTAACTTTGACATCCCAAAAATGCTGGATTTTAGCTCAGTAAAGATCTAAGTAAACAAAGGAAAGATAAGATTGTAGTGGGAACTATCATTCTGGCTAAACAATGGGTTCTTCTTGGACCTCAGGAACAAGAGGGAAGTTTACAGAAAGCAGAAACGAGGTCAGATTAGAGGTGGAAATGATGAAGTAATATGAAGGGAAAAAAATCAGGGAGTTCAGAGCACAAATGATAAAGCTAGCAAAGCACATAAAAGGTGTAGTATCAGCAATAGGAGGGATAATATAAGCAATAGGAGGAAATGTTATTGGGAAATATATGGTGTATTATATGCGGTAGGAAAATGTTATGCTGCAGTTAAAAAGAGAAGGAAATTTATTGAGAAATGGCATCAAGAAAGTCAACAGGTACAGGGCATTCCTTGCAACACTGTTTTCAAAGAATGAATGACATTTGCAATCAGGTGACCGATGCAAGTTCTGTTAATGACTATAAGGTATTATTTTAGCCTGGAATAAGAAAAGCAGATGGGTTAGAACACCTAGAAAAGTCAGAGATTTCAAAACTGTTGCTACAATGAACTTTATCATATATCATTTAAAGTGGTGTCCTAAGCAATATGCTTTCAGTGTTACCCAAAAGATCTCAGGATACAGTGATGACTTGATGATTTGTCCTCTTCAGATAACTAAACAGGAACAAATTAACACTCCTCTGGAACAAAGAGAAAAGCATGACTTGCAAAAACTAATTGTAAATTAACAACCTAAATTTCATTACCCAGAAAAAAGGTTAAAACAAGTCAATACCAAGAAGAAATAAACAGCTAACAAGGATTCATTGAGAACAAATCCTGTCAAAGAAATCTAATTTCTTGCTGTAATAGAGAAATAGGATTCATGAGTAGAGAAGCAGCAGCAGATGTTAAATATCTAGATTTTAATTTGATACTGTTTCACAGGAGATTTTCATAAGCAAGCTGGGGACACGTGGTCTAGATGACACTATTTGATGTTGGCTATGAAACCTTAAACTTAGCTGTAACCCTGCTGTCAAAGGGAAGAATGTGTTGACTAAGTTTCTACAAGTGTCTACTGACTCTAGTAGTGCTTGCTGTAGCTAAACAAAATGAAACTGCAATGAGATGGGTCACTCGAGTAGAACTCGAATCTTGATAAGCTAGAGAAATGACCTGAAAAAAGTAAGATACGATTCAAAAAAGACGAATGTAAAGTTTTCTACTTAGGCATGAAAAATCAGTAGCATAAATACAAGCTATGAAAAGTCTGATTTGGTAGCAGTGTTACCGTAAAGGCCCTTGTGGAAAAATGGATCACAACGTGAGCACGAATCAAAGACGATAAAAATGGATAAACAGTACGAATAAATAGTAGTTTTATATACTTATACATAAAGTATATCTTTATCTAAAGTTTATTGTCCAACTTTGGATGCCATAATTCTTGAAACATGTTGATCAGTTGGACACAGTCCAGAGTTTTAGAGGTTTAGAAAACATTAAAAACAAGAATAAAAAAGTTGATTCAGCTGGGTTTGTTTAAAATCTAAGGATTTAAGGCTGTAGAGGAGAGTGACAATAGCCTTACCAAGTGTAAAAGACTTCTGATAAGAGGAAGGGAACAATTTGTCATCATGTACAGAATAAGAAGTGGGCTTAAATGGCAGCAAGAAAAAATCAGTTTAGATGTCAGGAAAACCTTTTTAACAATAAAGGCAGTACTACACTAGAACAAATTGCCCCAGAGGCTGTAGAAATTATTGGAAGTCTTTGAGAATAAGTTAAACAAGCACCAGTAAAAATCACTTAAAGTTGACTTGCTTTGGAGAAAGGGGAAGAAAAAGAATGATTTGCTGGTTTTCTTCCAGTTCTGTTTTTTTAAAGTTTCTATGGACATGCTAGAAAAGAATACTGGCTGTGGACTGAAATTATACAATGTTGTGTCAAGTATAACTGAATCCTGTACCGGATGTATAATGCCAGCAGCAGGGAGAAGGAGTGTGATTGCTTGTCAAGCTCAGGAGAATTAAAGTTCAAGGTTGGGCTACTGCTGGGCTTAACAAGAAATGGCCGCCTTCCACAGGATATGATCCTGCTTCTGAAACAAAAGTTTCTGCCTCCTAGCTGAGGATCTGGGAAGGCTGTTTCTACATCCCAGTCTTCTATTTTATTCATAGTGTAGTATTTCAGTGGTAAAATGAGGTGGAAGGTCGAATGTACTCCTACATTATTAAAATACCTCCCTGTTACTCAGGTCACTGTCTTAAAGACCGTGTGGTTATATCAGATGCTACATAATTCATATTCTAGAAATAATCTGTAAATTCTGTGGTAAAACCTAAAATTCTCTGACTTAACTTATTCCAGAGAAGTGGCTTTCAACTGCTGAAGAACAAGTCACATTTCCTGAGTCCCTGCTGATGACTGGCTGTTAACGATATGCAGCTTGTTCTATATTACTTGCTTCCATGAGGAAGCGCAGAGAGTCCTCCAGAAAGACCAACTTAATAGTCATCCAGAATACCTATTTTACCTCATTTTCAAGGCTATTATGTTTGCCTTCATAGGAAGCATAATGGAGGGGGTAGGTCCAAGAATCAGGTCATTTGGAGTAACCCTTTCCTCCCTCTCTGATGACACTAAGATCTTACTTTTTTCCCATTGCCAGTTGTTGAAGAAAATACGCTACTGACAGAGCAGTGATGTACTTCCAGCTTTGGCATTCCATCCCCACAATCAAATGTGTTGTTAATATATTAATAAAGCTTTAATTTCTTTCCTAAGTCTCACCAGAATACCAGTTTTTTTTCCATTTCCTTTTCTTAGTATCCAAACTCTATCTTCACAGCTCAGCAAACAGCAATCTCCATCCCATTTCTTCAGCTTTCTCAAGCCTCATTACTGACCCAGATGTTTCTACTCTGAATATATTCTGAACAGTCATGTATAACACACTTAATTTTAGCTCTCTATCAAGAATATTATGGCTATGCTCCTGGCCTTTGTTTGTTGGATTCCACCTACTGCTAGAATTATGCTGGCTCCTGTGCACAATTTTGGAACAGGAGAAGATTTAAGTGATGGTTTATGTGATTTTTATGCAGTTTCTCACAGCACACGATACTATCAGGGCAACTGCTTGTTTATGACAAGAAAAATAGTATGCGTAATTTTTATGAGTAAAAGAAGTAATTTCTGTAAGACCTCTACTTAGGATGACATATTATTCTTTTCTCAGAAATATTTATACAGCAGTTGTTCGAGAATATGTTTGTGAGCCTTGAAAATTTCATTGACTTTGGCATGAATAATTGTTACCTATCATTTGCTTGTGTGAACTGTTCAGCAGACACCTACACACCTACCCAAGATCAGTACACGATCAGTACGTGAAAACCTGATGATGAAAAAGGGTTACATTTTCAAAGAGCAACCAAAACACATGTCATCCAAAAGGCAACTTGTAGGTAACTTGCAAACATCTAGCAAGTGAAAGACAGATGTATAGCTCAGATGTATTTAGAGGTAGTGCAGATCTAAAGAGTAACAACAATTTGAGCATTACTGTTGCCTAGCAGAAAAGCTTACAGGACTGGTGCCCAGGTAACCATTCTTTTACTATAAGCTGTCTGAAAGCTCGTGTCATAAATGCTGTCAGAAAGAGGGGTCTAAGTGGAAGAACCCAGATTCACAGCTGTCACAGAGTTCAGGGGTGGTTATGTCAAGTAGTTAGTCAGGGAAAGCAAAATAAATAAATCCTTCTCATCTTTTTTTTTTTTTTTTCAATTCTTTGTAAAATCCAGATGTACTGTTGAACAGTGGGGAATGCTAAACATGAGAAATACCTATTTAGATCTCCGGCTTAGCATGCTCACAGAAATCCAAGGGATCCTAGTACTGAGAATACTGCTGTGCTTTAAAGGAAATGCTCTACTAAATAAAATATTCAGTAAGCATTGATCGTAAAATGAATTCCAAGATATAGTCAAGTCTTGCCATTCATTATTATCCATTAATGCACCAAGGAACACATTACAAATAGATAGTAAATTATCACAAACATTCATGGATTAAGCAGCCCCATATAAAGATTTATTTTGTGTATAAACTTTATATTTATTGAAAAAATATAAGTCCCAAAGGCAGACTGCTTCCTTCATTTGGAAACTCCATTAATTTAAACTGACCAGGGAAAAACAGTATTTTTAAAAAGATTCCAAATGCCTTTTCATCAGAATTGGCTAAAAACTCATTCACTAACTGTCCTTATCCTATTTAAGTCTTTTTGTTATCATTTACCTGCAGCTACTATTGAGATGAAGTTATTCAAAAGCACACAAAAAGACCGGCAAGTTCAAAACACAAAATCAAATTATTGTATATGTGTTTAACAATGTCAAAGGACCTGAATTGGGAACAAAAGTTCCTACATACCAGTTTGGCCCCTAAATCTCCCATATGCAACAGCAAATTAAACTGTTAAAATGACCCAACTAAGCTTATCTGTTGCCAGCAAGAAACAGTCAAATAAGACCAAACTAGGTGGAAGGAAGTTGATTTGTTTTCCAGCAAGATTACTTCACTTCTAGGATTTTTGGACTTCTGTTAAAGAAAGAAACCCAACTGGGACCCTCCTGTCCTGTATTCTTATACTTCTGTACTCTTACCAAACCATTAGTGTTGAAATCAGCTCTTAAATATTACATTTGAAATTCAGGCTTAATTAAGTCCCACTTCTACTTGTATTGCACTGTTTTTATCCAATCTGAAGTGTCATGCTCTAAGTGCGCTCCCCAGTCATTCAGTTTTGTAAAGTGGGATTACGGTTCTATGTGCAGACATCTGGGGCAAGAGAACTGTCTAATGAGCTCATGAGACTGACAAAAGGAAGAACAGATGTAACAGTGATAGAGTTTATGATATACACATGCTAAGCATTTACTTATGAGAAAGATTTTAAGCATTTGAAAGAGTGTTTGGATTCTGCCTGTGAGATAATTTAATATGGAATTTTATTCCTACATTATTCATATGCTGGGTATATTGATCTGTTTGTGCTTAGAAGTCATTAGTTGCATTTTGTTACTTACCATTTATGAACGACTAGCTGCTAAAGAAAAAAATCTGTGTGTCAAACTCAGGGGATGCAACCCTAATTCCACTTAAGTGAATTTTACCTGTGGCATCAGTTCATCAAATGCTTAAGGAATCAGGGCATAAACAATCCAGCTCAACTGTTGCGATGAAATTCTGGAAAGCCAGAAGCCAACTTAAGAACTGGAAATCTGGAGCTAAAGCCAGGAGCAATACAAGTAGCTGAGAAGGAAAGGCAAGTTATGAGTTGAGGGGATATAGGGTGACTCTCTTCAGCCTCTGCTGAAACAGGCACATTAAGAAAAACTTCAGATGTGGCCTTAACAAAAACTAGTTCTCCCAGCTAATCATAGTGGCTTGCAGCCCCACTAGCAATTATGGCAAGACTATAAAAACTTTTCATTCAGCTATTGTTAGGAAGTTGTATTTATTGTAAGCATTCTGGATGTGTTTGAAAAAAACTCATCCACTAGAAAGGATGCAGACTGGTTTTGGATAATAAGTAATGAAGAAAAGAAATCAGGGATAGAAGCAATGTCAAACCCACTAACCTGGGAAATATTGCCTTTTAAAGCAGCTTGTTAGGACTCTCAAGAAACCAAGAAGGAGATCAAGTGAGATACCAGATTAGTTCTCACATCTGCCATCAGAGCTGGCTGAGATAGACAGTTTAATAGGACAGAAAAGGAAGGGGAAAAAAATAATAGTAATAATAATAATAAAAATATACAAAGCGAGTGATGCACAATGCATGCAATTGCTCACCTCCCTCTGACTGATCGCTGTCCCCGAACAGTGGCCCCTCCACCCCAGCCAACCACTCCAGTTTATTGTTCAGCATGATGCCACATGGTATGGGACATCCCCTTTGCCCGTTTGGGTCAGCTGTCCTGGTCCTGTCCCCTCCCAGCTCCCTGTGCACCCCCAGCCTCCTTGCTCGCAGGGCAGCATGGGAAGCTGAAAAGTCCTTGGCTCTGTGTAAACACTGTTCTGCAACAACCAAAACATCGATGTGTTATCACCACTATTTTTATCAAAAAAAAATTGTTTTCATTAAAACACAGCATTGTGTGAACCTCTATAAAGAAAATTAACTCTATCCCAGCCAAAACCATGACACAGAGAGAAATCTTCCACTAACATCTTCCTGAAAAAGCTCTTTACTTTCAATTTCTCGTGCAACTAATACTGATCAATACAGAGGAATCAAGAGAAAATCTGTTTCCTTTGTATTACTTTAAAGGTATCAATATATCCTTAAAGGTCTTCCAGAAGAGCATCTGACTTGCAGAAGAATTGTCTGAGTTCCATTACTTTAAAGGTGCAAAACTTTCATGTTAAACTTTAAAGTATTTCAATAAATTATTGCTTCTGGTAGTACAGAAAGAAAATATGTATTCAACATTTTTAATATAAACTCAGATTAAAGTTATTCTTTTTTTTATGTTTATTAACTAGAAAAATTAAATGAACCTTGCATAATAAACTGTTCATTATATTTTGTTTTCAGATGGCTCTTTACAAATGACACAATGCAAATCATATTTTAGTTGTGGATTCCAGCATTCTGTCAGATCTTACGAAAATCACTTTCTGAAACAAGAAAACAAATGTTCTTGTCAGGATGCCATTTGCCCTGTTTATTCAAAATAATAAATTCATCTCACATTACTGCAGTGAAATAAGCCAGATTTGTCACAAGTAAGAAAGGTTCATCAGCCAGGGAAGGAGCAAAAGCAGAGTCTAAAATGCAGTCTTCAGCACTGGTAATTTATTTCCCCTTCATTAACTTCATCTATGGGGCTGTTGCTCCAGTGAGACACACTTTGAAAAGTGTGGAATGATCAACTGCACACTCAGAGTACATGTATCCGGGCTGCATGGATAATTACATGTCTCTTGTCAAATGTTGAACATACGGACTCTGATTGACCCTTGATTTTTGTTTTCATTTAAAAACAATTTGAAGTGAACTGCCAAATCACACTCTTTTGGTCACTACACAACCATCTAAACCAAACGAAAACAGAAGCAGGCTGCTGGGTCTTCCAAACATTTAGCTTTGACTTTTGAACAGGAGAGAAAAGAGCTGTGTTAAGTAATAACCTGGCACCTACTTCCCTTCTATCGAGATAGTTTCATAGCTGGAAAAAATATATATATATATATTCCCTTGCAACAGTGCATTAGAAAAGAGCTCCTGTTCCATTTTGGATGAGAGATGGCATATTGAATGTGTCAGGCCTGGACTCTGAGCCTTCCTGAAATCTCATCAAAACCTAGTGCCTGTGCAGTTTCAAGTCAGATGCCAAGAGAGACAAAAGGGCCAGCTAACTGCTTGCGGCTGCCCGACCAGCAGGCTGTCACTTTGCTGTCAGGGCAGCCAACCTGACAGGCATTGTTACACAGGAGAAGTGATTACAGACAGAAAGGCAACAAACAGAACTGGGCTTAAAGCAAATTAATCAGTGCTTCTGAGATTTTAAATTAGTGTCAAATCTAGGCATCTTGCCCTACTACTTGCGTGAGATTTTGAGCAGAATGCATCCACTCCATTCAGGCCTACATTCACAGCCTTTCTAACAGGGTTTTGGTGTTAAGAAATCCTAATATCAGCTCAGATGTTCATTCCTTTACATGCTGCAGTGACACCACTGGCACCTGATCCTCCCCTGCCTTAAGCAGTCACTTACACCCACCCACGTGAAGCAAGCATGAGGAAAGTGTAGATGGCAACCCAAACAAAATGCTTGTTCTTTGCATCAAGCAGACAAGGAGAGGCAGAGGTTTGGTCTCAGTGGTGGAAAATTGAAAAGAGAGAACAGAGAAATGAGAGCACAGAATGTTTATTCCCTCCTTTCTGCCAAGCAAACACACTGAGGAGCTATTGAAATCTCTGTGTCAGTGTGTTTGTGTACAATCAAAAAAATAAATAAGGCTTTCTTTCTGCGTGATTTACTTTAGATAATGGAAGAGAAAACCTGTGCTGTGTGAGGTAGGTCTGTGGTACCATTCACCCTCTCTGGTCTGCAAACATGCTGCTGAATTTACCTAATGTTGTAATAATCTACCCCAAAATGTAGTGATTCTTTTCTTCTGATCAAATATCAGATATGTTATGGTAAGGATGCAAGTAGGTGGATTTCTGCTGTGTAGATCAACGCTGAAAAGAACAAAAGTAATATAAAAGCAAGCAAGCATCATATTTTCCTCTACCAGCTAGGATGCAAGTATGCATATTTTTCAAATGCATACATATTCTGCATAATAAGATCTAGCGGACTTCAATAAAACAGATATCTTTTATAAATCAAATTCTAACATTTTCTGTAAATGATTCCAACCACACAATTTCAGTATTTTTGAAGATCTGTAGTAGAAGTAAAAGTAGACTGTCCTTGCTGACATATAAATAATAGATTTTGAACAAAACTTACTTCTACAATGTGAATTGTATCCAGAAACAGTTTGAATTACAGCTAACTCAAAATACATTTAATATGCACCGCTTAGAAATCTCTCATACTCATACCATCTGCTTTTTTTTTTGTAGCCAAAGAAATGCAAATATCATTCTTAATAATATTACATGTTTATGCTAATTTTTTTTTCATTTAAATTAATTATTTTTAATTTGGTTTGTTTGGGGAGGTTTGTATT
>VXAL01005686.1:58305-78082 GCA_013399475.1 Chauna torquata
GGCTGCCCATGGGAAGTAGCGAAAGAATTCCTTGTTTTGCTTTGCTTGCACGCGCTGCTTTTGCTTTCCCTAGTAAACTGTCTTTATCTCAACCCATGAGTTCTCGCACTTTTACCTTTCTGATTCTGTCCCCATCCCACCTGGGGAGAGTGAGCGAGCGGCTGTGTGGCACTTAGCTGCCTACCGGGGCTAAACCACAACATGATATTATTACAAGTTAGGAAACTCACTGGACATGGAAACAAATTGTCTCCTGTATAATAATGTTGTACCTTTTCCAGGTTGTCTGTGCAGAGTTCTCCATGATGGTAAATAGCCTGAATTGCATGCCTAACTCATGTTGAAGAGCACTGAATTATAGGATTGGTATAGTTTAATTCCCATTCAGCTGAACATTACCTCAGAGGGATTAAGCAGTCAGTGCTTGCCAGTTCAAGCACTGCCTGATTTTAGCTGTCTGTTAAAAACAGCATCATAAATATAATAGCTGTATCCATTAACATTTGCGAACATACTACGTCCATCCTTCCCTCCCTGGCCATGTCTCTCCTTCCAGACCGCAGTATGGCTGCCAGCCTTATTCAACAGGTCTGCTGCAGGCATCATCTCGAGACTGAAAGCTCCCACCGCTCACTGCAAGGTGGCACAGAGGCCTGTAGGAGGCCGAAACAGCATGAACAGTGAGCCATGCAGCTGCTGTTGAGCGAGGCTGTGTGTTCAGCCAGCTCGACAGGACACCTGAGGGCAGCAGGATGTGAGGTGAGGAGGGGGGAGGCTGACCAGGACACCAAGCACACCTCTGGGGCTGGGTGGACCAAGGGCCAGATTTAGCCAGTATTCATGGGTGGTGTGCATGGATTTGGACATGACATTAAAATTGATTCTAATTATCAGGATTAACACAGCGTTCTCAACTTCCCCCTTTTCTATATGAACTGTAATCTTTATTTGACAGTGATATTTCAACAGAAAATCTATTTCCTTTTACCTACTAGGAAAAGAAAGAATCAGCTTTAGTTTAATTCTCATTCTTCTGTTGCTTCTTCTGCTTATTTATTTATTTATTTATTTATTTATTTATTTATTTATTTATTTATTTATTTATTTATTTATTTATTTATTTATTTATTTATTTATTTATTTATTTATTTATTTATTTATTTATTTATTTATTTATTTATTTATTTATTTATTTATTTATTTATTTATTTATTTATTTATTTATTTATTTATTTATTTATTTATTTAAGTCTGGAAAAATCACCATCTATAGTAATAATTTTTCCACCATTGAACATTATATTATTTCAGATAGGAGAGACAAACTTCCATCATTTGCTTGACTTATTATTTTACACAAGCTCTAATGGTCAGGTAACGTACTAATTCAGTACAATACTAACTCATGTATTGACTTTATCTGATTAATGAAAGAAAACTCGTCCAGTGTATGGTTTTAAATTTCTAGTCTACTTTTACTTAATGCTATGTAAGCCTGCAAGTTGCAGACTTAGAGGCATGTTCCAGTCAAAGGGGAAGAGAAGAAACGCAAGCTGCATTTTCACAAGGTAAGGTACCACATAAACGTTTCTTGTCCCGTATATTGCTTTTTTTGCCAGCATTTTAGAACAGTATGTTATATAAAAGCTGCTGAATTTTCACTATGACAGTATTTTGGAAAAGGTGCAGACAAAATAAGTCTTATTGAAGCAAGTACAACATAGATACTGATGCTCCAAAAATAGATTAGAGGGTTTCATGTAGGTTTCCTATGTAAAAATATTTACGATTGTTGCAGCCTGATCAAAATCTCTGGCACTATTGCTGCAAAACCAAGGACCTGACTGGCTCAGGCGATTATTAGGCTTCTACATATTAACGCATGGGAGATATCAAAGAGCAATCAAAGTGAAGCAGATGTTTCTGAACCAGAAAATCTCTACAGCTTTTCTTCTCTGGAAAATACCAAGGCCAGTCAGTGAGTTGGGACACTTTGGGACAAGCACTCTGCATCTCAGTAAACTGAAGAATTAACATTGGCATTATGGAGATGGTCATACTGCAATTACACTGAAGAACTTTAGCCTGGTTTTATGGAAAAAGAATTATATCTAAAGTTATTTTACTTGCCCCTGTGCCAAATGGGGATAGGTTTAGCAATAACACCACCACCTGCAAATAGGCATCCAACAGGCATGACAGTTAAGACTCAGGATTTCAGCTCAGTGAACAAAATTTGTTGTGGCTGCTCTGAGGAAGACATTTTCTTCATGAAGACATCAGCCTGTATTTTGAAATTAGGCCGTAATTTAAAGAATTCAGTTATCTAAATCCATTACTCATTGCTAGGGACAGAGACCAACTTTCCACTAGTTCCCAGAATGTTTTGATTCTCACTACTAAATTACTTCAGTTCAATCAGCATTTTTTTCAACAGCAGATTGTCTGCACACATCTTCCATGTGCAGACATTGTAATTTCATTTTTAAAGCTGTTTAATCTAGAACAGGGAAATTACTCTTTTACAAATACACACTAGCATTATGAACAGTTATTCCAGGCTCGCTTCTTGGAATTAAGTTCCAAATGTAAAACAGAAATTTTAACTGTGCATAAGTGATATGGTTGTATGGGATTTATTTTAAATTGGATGAAAGCCTTTGAAAATCCTTGTAAATGCTTAGATTTGATGCAACGTACATATCATCATATAGCCTCGGGCATCCATCAAGTGTGAAAATCATTCAACCATTTGTTTTGTCCAAGTCACAAAATGATATCTGTCACATAACACCCTGTAGTAATTATACTCCTGATTATAAGACCTGATTCTTTCTAATTTTTCTTGCTGCAATTCCCATTTCATTTTTACAGTTCAAAGTATTTCTCAGTGAATTTTAAATAAATAAATTTAATCTTATCACATCATTTTTTACTTCCTATAAAATAACAGTAAAAATGTATCCAGCATATTTTAATTGTCATTGTACTTTCTGAATTTGCTTAAGTACATTCAGAGAAATGCATGTGAGAATGTAATGGATCCAGAGCAAGCTGTGCCCTTAACTTAATTTTCTTTTTTCATTCTGGGAAAAAAGGAACACTTCACCTTTGTAGAAATGAAAAATAAAGTTGATTTTTCAGCAGAAGCAGTACATGTAAACCTCACTGACATGATGTTAATACTTCGGAAATAAGTCTATAATACTTGTGCAGAAATGGCAATGCAGTGTTTGACTAAATTGAGAGGGAGATCTTAGTGTCTTTCAAAATGACATTCTTATCTCTGAAGATGCCAAATGAGCTTTGGGATTCTCAGATAATAGCAGAGAGTGGGGAGTGGGAAAGAAAACTTTTTATAGTGCTATTCTTACCTTAAGAAGTGATTGTAGTATTTCTTGTGCCTAGCAAGGCACCGAAACAGTAGAAATCTGGAAAATCAAACTGGAAAAAAAAAAAAAAAAGAAATCACCTATTTTCTCTTTCTTTGTTTGTCACACTTCCCTGCTCCAATAATCCTGGGAACAATTAACCTGTTCCTTAAAGGCCTCAAAGAAAAAACAATTTACTGCCACTGAAAATGGCTCATTTAAAATCTCTTTCCTGACTGCTCCTGTGCTGTAGTCCTACTTAAATTCCTATCTCAGCAAACACATCCTTGGTGTGCCAGAGATGCAAGAGTAATACTAAATCACACACAACACACTACAGATAAATCAAGCGTGTTTGTCCCAATGCCCTTAAGTCTTAAAAGACCTATCAGGCATGGGGATGCCCATATGCTTAATTGCTTTCAGAGTCTAAGACAGATAAATATATATATATATATGAAGAGGAATAATTCAAAATATCTGCTGGATCATAACACACAGAACTGCAACCTGCAATTCAGGCTCTTTCACGAGCCGCTTACAATCTCTCCTTGTGCACAGTTTTCTTGCCCATTTTCAAAGAGTGAAGTTACCCATATTCATCCAGAACTTCCACCTATTCATCTAAACCATTTCTAGCGCATGGGATGTTACACAGCCAATTCTCCTGACTGTGCTGTCTTTGCCACCCCTGTGGATGAGAAGGCATTGTTTACTGTTACATATCTTTCTGTAGAACTGTTTGATAAAGTGCTTTCTATTTTGGAAAGTGTTGTGAAATGTGGTATAGTAAAATAAATAGGAAAGGTTTAAACATTACGAATTCTCTGTTTGGTTAGGTCAATTTTAATATGTGCTCTGTGGTTTGGGCAACAGTTCTCAATCCAATAGAATAAACAAAGATTTACTGTGACCAAGAATTATTTGGATGTGCAAGTACAGACTGTAAAGTAGGTAGAGAAATAAACACGAGTTGGACAAATTCTTTAGAACTTTGTAAAACCACGCTCCTGTGCTGCCTTTACTGTGACTGATAACACACTAAATAAGGATGAATTTTTAATTGTATGATGAAGTTTTACCATTAAAACATTACATCACTTACTTTGTCTTCTAACAAGGAACATTATTTAAATAAACTTGTAGTTCTGAAAATGATTATACTCATTATGTACACCAATAATCCTATGCCTTTCTCAGAAATCTCCTGGTTATAATAAAATTAGTATAATTCCAGAGTGTCCAGAGTCATTTACTGAGGTATGCAATGTCCCCACAGTTTGGCAGAAATTCATGCTTAACAGAGAAGTTCTAGTACAGAAATTATCCAGATCACTTTTGTGATAATAGAACTAGGCACATTTTCTGTTCCTTTCTCACTGACCTTATTTTTTCCTTCTGGTTACTGAGCATGACTACTCCTCTTGAACTTTCAAACACAAGAAAAAAAATTAAATGAAAAATACATTTTTAAAAAAAATGCAACTACAGGAATAGGATTTTCTACATGTAGCAGCCTAATACTGTAGCTGCATGCACATAACCCTTGTGCTTTTTCAGTAAAACTCCCTTGAAGGACAATTCTACCCAGCCAGTCTGAACTCACTAGTAAAATATAAGAACTATAGAAATATAACAGGTTTTTCTCCCTCTTTTTTTCTACTTTTATGATTAGAAAAATGGCAAACAAACAACAACAACAACAAAAAACCTGTAATAGAAGAAAAAGAAAGCACCATCAAAGTACTGGCAGATAGAAAAGCAATTTGAAAGCCTTTGAATGTAACTTCCCTTGTCAACCTATCTTCACGTTCATTGTGAAGATGGAGGAAACCTGTAAAGAGAGGAAATCTGTCAGAACTACTGGCTCTGGAATCAAAGACTGAAAGCAGACATGGAAGGTTGGATGAAAAGTCTTTGAAACATCTGGAGATTTCCTCAACTTGCCTTAAAATAACCAGCTGTTTTATCAGTATGAGCAGTGTGTGTCCAGACAAATCACTGTAGCATGCTAAACAGATTTTTACAAATATTCAGGTTGCTCATGTAACAGAAATTATCTTAACAATATAAAGAAGCCTAAGCTGGAAATTCCTGTCTTTCTTCTCTCTACCAGTTTAAAAGGAGCATACCAATCACTTTACAAGACACCTTAAAATATTGCCTTCTTGATCTTACTGTTTCAATGCTAGGGCTAAAAAGCTAAAGGCTAAAATGAAGTGTTTTCTATTTAACAATTTTGCATAATCCTGTCATACAGAAAATGCTCCCATGCAAAAGCTTTAATCATGCTATTCTTTATGTGATAGGTTTATGAATTCTGTATCTGTAACCTTTCTAAAGAACACCAAAGAAGGGTGAAGGTCATACATATTCCCGGGCTCTAGTCAGAATTCATCTGAGTGTTTATTTGCACCTGGAACTGTAGATTTCAATATCGGTTTATTCCTAGGCCTTATATCTTCACCATATTTTAGGCTAATTTGATTAACCCAAAAGAAACTAAACTGAAGAAAAAGCTACAGTGAATGATCACGTTGCCTTCCAATAAAAATACAGTCACTTTTCAGTTGCCAGATAATTAGCAATCATACTGTATCAAACCTTATATTTTACAAAAGGTCTTGTATTATACTTAAGGTCTGTGATCCCTTTCAGGTATATCCTCTTGTAAAAGATGGATGAAGTGGTCCATGAGAGTTTAAGCTGACCTACCAAAAAAACAACAACAGTCATGCAATAACACTCTTATAGTGCAAATCTCCAACAGTCTTCTCTTGTACTGACGCTGATAACACAATTCATAGGGCTATGCTGGCAGAATGTTAACCCTGCAAAAAAGGCACCATTTTCTGTCACTTTAGCTTCTTTATCTGCCATACTGCAAGACTGGAGAAGCACAACAGCTGGAGCACAAGCTCTATGTGGTGGAAAAGAGAAGAAAGAGAAGAGGTGAGACCTCAAAAATTGTTTTCTGCAGTTGGTGTAAGTGTTCTCAGAGTCGGGGTCTGAGACTATAAAGAAAGAAAGGAATCAAATCTTATCTAAGAATATGTATATTTTTTTTATCATTGATAATGAATGGATCTGTAGATGCCAGATGCCAGATTATACACAAAAAGGACAGCTTCAGGACATTACAATATTTCAAAGTAGCAGTTAAATTGTCTTTACAGTTGATTTGTACTGCTGGACTGGCATAAGGAGAGGTGAGGATCTCTTGACAGATCTCTGATTTCCGAGGTAAAATGTCAGGATTTTTAACACAGTGAAAATAAGAATTAATTAGAAAAAGAGTGAGAAAGTGTAAGATATTAAGTATTTGCCTGCAGAAATCTGATATCCAATTCAGAATAAGAACATTTATCCTCATTTTGTTTAGGTCCAATAGGTTTTAAAAACGTGCTGAGCACCACTCCCTTACAGTCTGCCTGTATGGTAAGCTCTCCAGTTGTGTGGGCGTAGAGCTGGTTGCCTGGAACATGATTCTGCCCCACTCCTCTACTAAACGCATTGCCATAGGCTTGGGGAGCTGCATCTGCTCATTGCCCAGTCTAACATAAACTCCTGCTTGGGTCATGCATGCAGCTTTTGTTTTGGAATAAAGGTCTCAGATGAGATAGAACAAGAGTTCATGCATGCCTATTTTTTTTTTTTTTTTTCCAAAACAAAGGTAAGGGCCGACAGCTGGGAAATCTTCTCAAGGTGGTAGTATGAATGGCTACTGCCCTCCTCCATACAACTCAGTTTGAATTCTGTGCCTTGTGTCCCCTTCATGCCCTGGCTTCCCTGCTCTGATGCCAAGGACTTCATGATTAATCATCAGGGGAGTCTGCTCAAACTCTGAACAGCTTTTAACAAATCATAAAGTACAGGCACATGAGTCTCAAGTTCAGAAAAATCTAATTGTTATTAATCCTTAGGCTATTTTCTTTAAAGTCACTTCACTGAATATTTTCTGTAATAAATAATTTTTGATACCTCAAAATTTGAGTATATAAGTGCAGACACGTACTGTATCAAAAGTTACTCAAAGTTAGCAGCCAGTAAATAGTTTGACTATGTTTTTCATATCTCTTCCATCAAATACAACATTTCTTGAGGCTTTTCTCTTCCACAAGTCATATATTTAAAACCTGATGGTAGCCTGTAACATCCATTAAGTGTAAGCCATGTTCCTGAAAACTAATAAAGGAAAGAGTGTGGTGAATCTTAATTCTGAACTGCAGTTGTTTCATTTAACAAATGAAAATCAATTATTTTAGAAATATCAGATGTCACATAACATTTACTTCAATATATTAATTTTGATTAAACTTCACTGACTTGATCATTTTCATGATTTTTTGCCTCTGGGCAGACTACTTTCATTTTACTCACTTGGAGACAGACTTTTTAAAATTCATTTCATGACAGTTTAAAAAATATCCTCTCAAAGAAAATGGTATGGAAGAGAATGGGGAATAAAAAGGAATGCAATGTATCTGGGTTACAGTAAAGCCTTAATTTTGAGTATCCAGTACTATATTCACCATGGAATTCAAATCAGTTTGGCTTTTAGCATATATACCAATTTTTATTTCCCTTATGCAGAAAGGAACACCAACCCTACCCCCCACCCCCCCTTCTTGTATATACAGCTAATTATTCCACTGTATTATACAGGCACTAGTGCATGCTGGAATGAAAGCCAGACATTGTACACAGTATAGTTCCTTGAGCAGCAGCACCCACTAAAGGGTATGTTTTTAAGAGATGTAAGTAATTCAAGATGCAGCTGATATTCTAAAGATTTTTTCTCCTGGTGAAGCCCTGGAGCATACTTTCATCCTTCCAGTCTACATTCTTCATTGATCACTTACTTCCCTAGGGTCTCATAAAAACTTGCCTACAGTCAGTGACAGGGCTGGTGTTCCAGGCCCTGCTGTCAGTCCTCCATCTCTGTGAGTAGCCGAGTAGTCAGAAGACAGGATTACATTATTTTGAAAGAACCCCTTTCACTGCTATTCTTATTTCCCACAAAACAGAATATATCCAATTTTGTTTGTTTTCTTGTTTGTTTTTCCCTTTAACCTGTGCAAAATGTCAGCCTTCTCTTTAACTATGTAAAAGCCTACTTCCATCTCATACATGAGCGCAAGGTACAGACTTTCTCCCAAGTCTGGTCAGCCTATGGCTGAAGTTTTAGGTCATGAGTGCCATACAGCATTGCCTTTTCCAGTCTCCAGAATTAGCCTCTTGCCTCTGAGACACTGAGTTACCTGCACCTCCTGTCCTTGCATTGTGCACTTCCAGCTTTCTGGCTGAACTACTGCTGATACACTTCTGTTCTTCAAGTTGGAAGAACAATTTGTACTACTGAATAAAAAGCTTGCTTTCTGTCATTTTCAGCTGCTGCATATTCTCACCCTTGATCTCTCATAAACTGGATAACTCTGGACAGAGGTTGTAACGCATCTAATTGTTTGTTCCCATAGGATCTACTGAATGAGGCTTTCTTCACTTCTCTTGGGGAAATCCTTTGTTGCTAATTGACTGTTTGATCTCCAGAAAAGAGACCTTGGGAAAATGTCATCTAACCTTGAATTTCTCTGGCTTTCTTTTTTATCCCTTCTTTATCTCAGCTATGCCAGTTTGGCCTCATCAGCAATATCTTCCAGGGGTGTTCAGACTTTGATACCAGCAGTGGATGAGAAACTCTGCCAAGCATGGTTTCCAAGCATAGCTTTCAAATAAAGCAACACAATCTTCACAGGGTGGGCCACATGGCAGCTATCAATCACTCACCACTCTTTTCAGTAAGCTGAGTATTCCCAGAAGAGCACTGCTTTTAACTTCACTTTTCCTGTTCACTCTCCTGCCAAATAAGGAGCTATTCTAAACTTCCACAGTGTTCCGAGAAAAGGAAGTGGCCAGCTGCCTGCTGGAAAGGGCTGAATCAGGGAATTCTCCAAAGGATAATGGAAGATCACATGCATCCAGTAGAGTAAGCCCATTTGGTTCCAGAGTGAGTAATCTCTGAAGGTCTACATACTGGGTACTGGAGTGCACATGATTCATAGGCTTTAATTCCTATGCACCAGTAACATCTTGTGCCTATATCCTTTTCAGAGGGGAAACCACTGGAGTGAAGTATTGCCATATTACTTAGTAATGCTGTTGTCCCATGTTAGACCTGTTGCCACCTAAGAAAACAAAAAGCATTTGTGTTTTTGGATTCAATTTCTAAGCAGAAGGACAAAGAACATGGCTGTTTATATGAAGAGAGCATGGTATGCTGTCTTCCCAGCAGCACTCTGTGAACGAGCCGAGACCAGATTAAAAACGTCTTATTTCAGCCAGGACAACCTCCACCTAAGTTATCAGAATTACACTGAAATGCAAATCATATCCAGTCCTAGAATGAATAGCCAATATGCACATATCTTACCATCTATTGCTGGACTCCAAAGGTATAGCAGTGTCTACACCGAATGTAAAACACATAAGTAAACAAAATGGGATGACTCTATGAATATCTTGTGCAAATGGTTCTTGTGCGAATGGTACTGATTAATAATTATGACTATCATGATGTTTAAGCCTGTCCAGACAAGAACATTTCTCCTATTTTCACCAGTAAATTTCTTATGCAGACAGAAGAAGAAGAGGAAGAAGAAGAGGAAGAAGAAGAAGAAAAGGAAGAAGAGGAAGAAGAGGAAGAAGAAGAAGAAGAAGAAGAAGAAGAAGAAGAAGAAGAAGAAGAAGAAGAAGAAATCTCAGTGAAGGGAAGCATAATGAAGTATTCTGTCCTGGTTGGTATCATCAGAACATGGAAGATGCAGGACTTTAGTGAGTGGCCAGGTTTGGAAATACACTGAAATTGGAAATGCCCCGAAATCCTGAATAATTATAGTGTTATGATATATGTATTTTTTTTTTACCTTTGAAAAACAACTGTCCATTCAAACTAGAAGTCTCTTTTTCTACTAGTGCTATTAATTACATAAATTGTTCATGAAACCAAATATTGTCATTGTTTTGCAAGATACATGCTACGAACAATCATAATCTCTCAAATGATGTCACATTTTTTGGTCTTTTATGGCATAGATTATGGTCAGAGAGGCAACAAAGTCCCTATAGCTAATACTTCTCCTTTTGTCAGTTCTTCTGCAGCTACAAAAGATAGTGAAACAGAATATGTTTTCTCTTATTCCGTATATTCTTCCCTGAAAATAATGGCAATTACATAAGTAGAGGTATAAAAGACAAGAGGAATAACTAATACTAAGACAGGGGAGAATGTTGCTTAATATTTATGAGCTATTTAACACTGGTCTCAGTAATATCCTGTTATTTCTTATGTAAAAATGACACTAAGTAATTTACTGCATGTTATATTTCCATGAAAATTGTCTTAATCTAATAACAGCAAGTGAAAAATGCACCACGGTGTCTGCACTTAGTAGTTTAGAGTTTTCACACATATTATATGCTTGGTGGGTTTTAATTATGACTCGGAAATGGAACTTGGAGTAATAAAATCTTATTCTGCTGAATGGGAAATTGTTCTTTCCTTTCCACGTTTTTCATTAATTCCTCTTCCTTCTTTTAAATTATTATTTTTTTTTATTCTCATGACCCAAATGGTAAGTGACAGAAACTTTCCATATCTCTGAAACAAATTACTTCAAATAAGATTTAAAAGGCTTAAGAAGTCCCAGGCTACTCCCTCCTGCCATTCAGGCTTATCATTGTATAAGTGTATTAAAGTCTAAATTAAAGACTTACCAGCTTGAATTAATATCTCTTTGTGAGATATTTGAGTTTCCCTTCTCTTTTTGACTATAAACGCTCCATTTTTTCTGTCAGGACAACAGTTTTAGTGGATCCATTGCATATCACAACGGCAGGACATTTTATACATTGAATGAATGCAATTGCCTTCCAAATGAATCAGTGTTTTAGCCTTAAGAGAAGTGGACTAATAGCACATCTGTGTTTTATCATTATGGGTTTCACAAATACACAAATATTCTTACTAGTAGGATATGCATTGGCTCTGTTTTATTGCAATATTCTCTGTTACAGCAGAACAGTTTATCCAAATGTGTGTGCTTGGGGTGGGGGGCAGGAAATAAAGACTGTGACTTTTCTATAGGCTTTTTTATATTAGAATATTTCATGGAGAGAAACCTAGTTTAGGTCATTAACAGCCAAATCCTGGAAAGATCAATATTCAACAACTCTGAGAATAAGCAGTCACTGAAACATATTCTTCACCATAAATTAAAGACATTGGATGTAAGTGTTCTATGTATAAACAGAAAAATATCTTTCAGCAATGATCTCATTTGAAATATACAAATTTTGTAACAAAATTCTCAGATGAGAGAATGAAGATGATTATACATTGTTTTCCTATAACCTAATTTTTTTTGAATAATTCATGTGATTTTCATGAATCACAACTTCCAACATCACCAATGAATATGGCTTAGTATGGAGTTTTTGGAATATAAGAGCTCCTTCTAACAATCTGTTCAGATCAAATAATCTCACACATTAAATATTCATTATTCTATGACTTCTTTATTTACCACCTTCTTATCAGAACTTCTCAGATATGTCTGTCTAGATAAAGTCATGACAAGGAAGTCACTTATGACCAGTTAGGGGACCAGTTCCTCTGGTTTCACTCAGCATCTCCCAGCCACATTCCCATATAGAGATGCTTCCTCAATATGTGAGGAAAGATCAGCCTCCTAAGATTTTTTTTTCTTCTGTTTTCCATCTGACTACTCCCAAAACTTTACCAATGTCCTCATTTATTAGTGACCTAGATATTTAGAAGATGGACCAACTCCTCCCTGCTCTGGCTCTCTTCGCATCTTTCCCTTACTGGGAGCTTACCCCAAATTCTCCCTGGAAGGGATGGCTGCAGACTGTGCTCCCACTGCAGCTGTAGCCCACCTCTAGCCAGAAGGTGAAATAGCAATAGCTGAAATCTGCAATTGAAAAGTCAGCGTTGAACTTCACAAATCACACAAGTGGTTACTGCTCCTTTACTTCCATCAGTTATCCTGGAACTCTAATTTTTAGCTGGATACTAGCCTGACACAGAGTTTTTGTCATAGCTAAGGTTATTATGTATTGAATTAAAAAATTATTTTTCTTCCAATTCCCCTTATAGATGAATTAATTACTTTCAGTACTAAATGTCCACTAATTTCTCACTTGCTTGTGTTTGCTGCATCATCACCTCTTTATATCTGGTGTCCTCTGCAGACCTGGGATTTTGTTTCTGTTCCCTGTTTGGATGAGTGATCAAGTTCTCCTGACACTCATGCTTTCAAATTCAGGGTGCATTGTCAATGTGTGCTCATTCAAGTGATTTCAAAATTCCCTTCACATAAACATTTGTGCCTATAAATTTGAGTCAGATGAGTGGTCACAGGAAGCGAACACAAAGGATCCATGAAGAGGATTGGAATAAATTTATTAAAACAATAAAACGAATATTCAGGGCCAATTATTTCTCATTGTTTGACTTGTACTTCTATACAAAGAATTTATGATGAACCAGAATGAAATTAGAATGCAGACTGACAGGGAAAAAAAAAAAGTGGATCTGAAGAGAAAATTTAACAATATTAAATATATATTATTAAATAGATTTTTTATTGGAAACAGCAATTTACTGAGGCACAGATTTCAGACAGGAGAATAAGACATGGTCAGGTTGACAGTACTGTTGGATGCCTCAAGCATGTCCTGATTTTCTGTGCATTTGATTCTGCAGTTCTAGGTTTGCATTTCATATGGGTTGTACACAGGTAAATACAATCTTAACAACAAAAACAACAAAACCCTTAATACAGCTTAAAGAATGGTTTAAAGAAAATGTTAGTGTTTGCATTGAAATAACACTAGCTGCTCCATTGCAAAAACCAAGTGTGAACTGCAGAGAGGATAACGCTCACAAGGCATCCAGTTTCATGCAACCAGGCCTATTAAACAGTAGTAAAGTGTTAATTTTGATTAGATTTTGTACAATAAGAGGCTGGCAAACACTTGGTAGTTTCAGATACCTACCAAATATCTCTACTCTGAATATGTTTGAGAGTTTAAACTCAAAAATAAGGCTCATCTTCCCTGGGCACTCGTGCTTGCTCACCAGCAAGTCATCTAATTCCCATGTGTCTTCATTTCCCTCTCTGCAAACGGGTTGGATAGCTTTGGCACATGCCAGTGGAAGCTCTGATATGGAGTACTCTCACTGAATCTTAAAAAACAACAACAACAACAACAACAAACCCCACAAAGATATCATCTATTTACTGGCAGTGAAAGGGGCCCTCTAGAGGTCCCCACATTTCCTGCTGAGGGGCTGATGCCTCGAGCAGACGCCTTTATGCTGTCCCCTGTGAGAGCTGGGATACCAAACCATTCTCTTCATTGACCACTGTGGCATTTAACATCTGCTTTGGGGCTCTTTGTAAGATCTTTTAATTCAGGTGTAGCACTGCGTTAAAGAGCTGTCAGATAGTTGGGTCTCCCAGAGGTTTTTGTTTATGATGAATTGGCAGGAAGGAAAAGCTTTAAATATTGGTTGCTGGGAAAAAAAAAAAAAAAAAAAAAAAAGTCCAATTACTTTTAAGTTTTGCTATGAAAAAGGAGACTGTAGATTTATTGAATTAAAGAATGGTCTTATCTATCTACATCTTTCAAGAGATGCAGTTACAGTGACAACAAACAGCAATTTAGGTCATGAAATCATTTGATGCTGGTGTTGTTAAACATCTGATGGTTTTACACTGATCGTTATAATTTCAAACAAAATAATTTCACAGTCTGTGAAAGCAAGGAAATAATATTTAGGTGAGAAGGAATAGCAGATGCCCTACTGTACCAACTGCTGCAGCCAAATGACATCCAAGCATATTTAGTTTAAGAAATAGCTTTGGACACATTTCAGGGATCAAAGTTTTTGTGATATTAAACAGAATTTGTGATTGTTTTTATTCTGAAGTCTGTTAAAAACACATTAGCAGATCCTTTTTTATTCCAGTGGGCAATTCACTCATAAAATATATGGGTGCTCAAAAACTACAGATCAAATTTCCAGCTTCTATAAATTGTACCATGCAGAATTATCTGAAAATATTTTGAAGACTGTAGACAGATGGAAATCTCTTAATTCTTGGCTCATCAGCTTAAGCTTTGTGAAAATGAATGTTAGCCAGGCTCAATTATTTGTCAGACATTACCCCACTTTTACTGCTCAAGTGCAAGAGAGTGTTTTCAAAGAAAAATAACTAAATTTGGTGCATAGATTTGATTAAATATATACAGTAAAATGTATTAATACTGATCAGAAGCAAACAACCATGGGGGATTTTACTTTTGACTGAAACTGCATTACCACTTTGTTCTGTTGAAGTTTTTATTATGGTTACCATACTGAAAGAGCATATGGGGTCAGATGGAATGGAAGTCCCTGCTCAATCTGGGACAAGTTTATTTTTATTTTCAATGGAAAAAAAGTATTCTTTATCTGAAACATAGGACCACATTTGTGAAAGCATAATTGGTTTGATATATTTGAATTTTTTTGAAAAACTTTTTTTATTTTCAAAGTACTGGGTTCAATTCTGAGAAGTAAGGACCAGTGAAATTTTTATCATTAATTTTATCATTAATTAAAATATCATAAATAAAATTCTGAGATTATGGAAATTCGTAGTTAAAACAGTTATGTTCACACTCTTGCAGTTAAAGAAGTGTATCTTACATTTAATATGACAATATAGCATATTAGAAAGCTAATAGTAGGCTGGCCAGCTTTGATGTGTTGTGGAACTATGCTTGCTTTGCAAATGTTTGAGGAATCAGTTCTAATGTTTTGAGATACTTAACCATCTTTTACTTTTTGAAAAGAATGTTCTGCTTATTGATTTTGGTTGTTGCTGTACACTGACCATTCATAGCTAAAATAGATTTTCAAGAATAGTTTGGGTTTGATGAGCTTAGAATAATATCTTAGGTGGGAGGAAAGGGAAAATTTATGCATCTAGTCTCTTCCGCATCCAGTTACACATCACTGCCCAAGGTATATGGAGATTACTATTTATTATATAAACATTCTAACTTTGGACTTTTATTCACTCTTTTAAGGAAGAGTGATAAATAATAAATAGTTAATAAATAGTGATGTTCCTAGTGACTTATTAAGTGCCTTATAGGTCTTTGCTACTTTGATACACAGTTCAAAATGTTCATTGTACTCCACTTTTTACTGAAAAGTTAGAAAGAAAAGAAATAGCATTGATCATACACTCAAGCAGGTTATTCCCCAAACAGTAAATTTAAAGAAATAAATGTTAGTTTAGCTAGCTTGAGGTCAGTCCCCAAGTGTAGACAGAGGTTAATGGCTTTAAAAATGTGCTGGCTATGATCAGCTCTGGCCATTCTCCTAACATGAGCCAGAAATTTTTACAAGAAAAGCTGTTCACCTAATCCATGCTCAACACTGCCAGGCTCGCCCTATCCTTGGCAGAACAGCAGTGAAAACAGCCCTTGGGAGGGCAGCAAGGAACGCAAAAGGTGGAGAGGGTAGGGTTACAGGATCCCTTGGGACACAATTCCCATTTCTTTCCTCACCACTACAGTAATGTTGGAATATTACGAGCCAGAAAATGCCCTTTGATGGAAAGTATTTTGTGAGTGTTATGATAACTATCAAAAGTTAAAAGAAGTTTGATTAGTAGTTAAGCTGGAAAGACACAAAAAGTGAAGAGTATCCAGTAATTCAACACTAGCATTTCCAAATGGAAATTAATTCTTAATTCTTGTGTTACTTTCTTTTTTTTTTTTTTTTTTTTTTTTTTTTTTTTTTTTGGTTGGTTGCTTGGTTGGTGGGTTGGTTGTTTTTTTCAGTCACTTTTATAGAATTGCATTTTTCCCACCCTATTATCATGATAGGTCAAAATAAAAAACCCACCATCCTTCATTTGGGAAATAAATTAAAAAAGCAGTTAGACATAACCTCAGAGAGAGGACAGAAGCCCCCTCTCAATTATTTGTGGAATGATTTGATGACAACCAAAGCTTAAGTAACAGCTACATTGTATAGACAAAGAAAACCAGAAAAACTGTAATATCCCATTTGAAGTAACTCACTGAAATACAAAATTTGCTCTGAAACCATCAATGTTGAGAAAACAGTAGCAGCAAAGTGGCAACAGCAGTCCACTCAAGCAAAGAGGAAAATAAAAGTCACTGTGCCTGTTAATTTTGATTTTCTATTAAAATGTTGATTTTCTATTAAATTAGGCAATTTTGGGGGTGCTTCAACAGCCCAGCCTTGGCAGAGCTGTCTGGATGACAAATGCTGTTCAGGGGTAACATGAGTGTGAACAGAGGATGCAAATGGCATACACCAAACTGACTGCAGAGTAATGTGCTCCCAGCTGATCATGCTGAAGAGGAAGCTGACCATCATCTGGATTAAACAGAAATAGGGAATTACAAAATGTCTGGAACAACAAAGGAGTTGACTTGATGGGAAATGTAAAAGGAGGTGTGTGTAAATAAGGGACTCACATGCCCAGTGAAGGTGCATGTGCTTGTAACTTCATGTGTGTGTGTGCGATGAGTACTTCTTATAGAAGAGTATTTAGAAGTTTGTAAGCAATTTATTAGCATTGCAGAAGCATTTAGAATTGTGGTGTATCTGTTGTGTTACTGGTAGCGACATTGTAATACATGAGAAAGGATCATTCAGTTCTTGTGTGTAGGTGAAGGAATTCAGCCACAACCTTTCACTCCTAACAGTATTTTTCATACTCAGCTGTTTTAGAAAAGGAGAGGTACGAGCCCAGATTCCCAGTTTCCTCTTTGCAACAGCAGCGGACACATTTACTTTTTATTTGGAAGCAGAGGTGGTAAGTGTTTGGTGGCCCTCAGCTGCAATAGGTAGAGGAACACCCGTGTGAACACCTCAGTAGGATCTGTGCATCAAGTGTAAGGTGCTGGAGGAACTTGTCTCCACACCAACAGCCGAGGGGATGAGATGTTACATTCAGTACATACAGCATTTAGACAGTTACATCCTTTTACAGACCTGGCTTAAAAGAAGAGCTGCAGTCAAATGAAGCTTGTTCATGTACATTTGATAGTTTCCTAGCATAAATAATGTCATATTCCCTTGGAAGGTGGAGTTTGGAAATAGGAACATCAGCTTTCAGTGTGTTGGGAGGGAGGGTTGTCTGGCCATCCTTTTTCTGACGTATAAGTTAAGTCTCTACGGAGAATACAGCTCATTCAGGAAGCTATAGGATCACAGACTGGATATCTAAAACCTGCTCCTCCTTTGTGCAAGGAATTTAGAGAAAAGTATTTTAAAATTCAAAATCTTCGAGGCCCATTTTTAGGGAAGACAGATTTTGTCTTCCCCAGAAATCCTCTGACACACATGAATTTATTTCAAGTGTATGTCTTTTGAAGAGCAATCTGATTTTCCTTGAGTGCTACTTTATTTCCTGTTAGAAGCTGGATTATTGGCAGATGTTCAGCAAACTGTCCGTCCTTACTATTTGTCTATTCCTTCTGAGACCTTCTTTTCACAGTAAAATAAAGAGCAAATATTACTTTAGACATAATGAGACTAGCAGCTTCTCTAAAATGTCATGGAAAAGAAGCTAAGCTAAACATTTCAAAATAAATTCTTCATATATTTAGAATTTAAAAACATGAAAAAAATCACTAGCAATGTAGAAACAAGATCACAGGAATATCTAAACAATAGTCAATTCCAAATATTCAAGGATTCTAAGGGTTCTTGGATTTTGGGAACTTTTCCAGAAAAAAAAGTAGGTCTATTTGTTGTAGACAGATACAGAGATGCATCCTAGGCCTTTCTGAACCTACTCATGTATTTGGATTTTTTTTTGCTCTGCAACCTTGAAGCTGAAAACACATTTAACAAAGAAGAAAGCAACGATTCCCACAAGATCAGTAGAATGCAGGTGTGAAAAACAACAGCTATTGAGAAACATGCAATGCTGCCAGGAGACCTGTCAACTGTTTTCTGCACCACCCCTGAAAACCCAGTTGTTTTCTTGGAATTCTGTTCTATATCCAATAGAAAAAAAAAGGCGTGCAAAAAGTGAGACACAGAAGTTTTACTTAATCTTGAATGTTAACGCTTCTATTTCTTCATTTGAATATGAACACATTTCTAGAGAGCTCTACTCTATTATTCTGTATTTTGATAGCTCTCTTGAGGGTCTCAGAGACTGTTAATTGAAACATTTCACCAAACTTACACAGTGAAACAATACTATTTTAACATTTTGACATAAGTGATCTATTTAACACATAGTGAGGCTGATGAAATTAATCCAGTGACTCAGGGAGTACATCTACTGGAAACTGCCTTCAATTTGACAGTAAAAATTAATCATGTTATGTCTGAAATAAAAACAAAAAAGGGAGCATTTTTTTCTTTTTTAAATTTAAAAATAAATAGAAATCTTAAGGTGTTAAGAAAAAATTATCTTAAAAAAAATTGATATGCTTTTTAATTTCTCACCTGGAACAACTGAGATATTGAGACCTCTGAGAAAGGAAACGTAGAAGTTGAACAGAAGAGGGCAGGAGATTTCTAAAATGGATTAGCCATTGGGAGCAGAAACTGCTTCCATCAACAACAGGAGCTTTTAGCTTTCGCAGGAGCTTTTAGCTCTATCCCTCAGTTATGTCCACTGTCAAATTAACACCCAAATTGAGGGTGTAGAAACCTCTGTGAAGGCAGCAAGTGTGATATTTTCCCCCTTTCTTTTTCAGCTAAGGAATCTCTTCTGATTACAAAGCAAAACTAAAAACTGTCTTTCATTCTTGTTTTCACATTCTCAGACAACCTGTGAAGGTTTTCTTTCAGGAGGAAAAGGGGAATCTGCTTCATTTTTCACCACTGAATGATCTAAAATTATCTGTCTTTGAAGATTTTATAGGTGCACAAAATGTTTCTTGCTGAACAGCTGAGGAATGATTAAACCAATCATTATTTCACAGTGTTGTGGTAACAAAACTTAGACTTCCATTGTAAATAGAGGAGTAAAGAGTTCCACTGAACTGTGATCAAAATTTCAGTAAGTATAAAATAAGGAAGTAGAATTTTCTCCAGCAATTTCTTTAACACTTCAAAAAAGGGGTTTAAACAATAATAATATAAAGATCTTCAAATCTATCCAACATAATCCATTATAGAAATTGAATTCTGTGGTGAGTGATTCCTCTGGACATAAAGAACTACTTCATAAAGCCATTTAACTTTGCTTTGTTATTGCATTCAGTAAATCCAGGATTTGTGTTGGTTTGTACAAATGGGTCTTATTATTGTATGCCAACACTAACAGGTG
>VXAL01005686.1:79649-105120 GCA_013399475.1 Chauna torquata
AACGCACCCACATTTAGAGAATTATCTGTCAATTATCTCCACCTCTGGACTGTGAAGCATGACAGAGAGCTCCAATTATTTGTCAGATGGACAGGACATAAACCATACAGATATAGTGCCATCTACATGGCATGGACATGTTCAGAGGTGTTATGCTGTTATCACTTGCAACCTCTGAAAAGGTGGAGGATACAAAACCTTTCAATGATCAACAGAACATTTAAATGAAAAATGTCCCTGAAATAACAGGAAAATTTTGCTAAAATAACTAGTGTTGAATGTAATTTTCTTGCTTTTCCAAAGATATGTCTATTTTGAAGAACAACGTTTTGAAATATTTTAAGTGCAGTTGAGTGATAAGTAGGTCAATAATTCCTGCTGCTCTATATTTAAAACTAAATATTTTGCTAAACCAAGTAAGAGTTAGAGGAGTCTTCAGACAGATCTCAGCAGAATATTAAAAGAAAGCAGAAATGGCCATGGGTTATGAGGAAGACATAGAACATTTAATTATTTATTTTTTATTTATGAGTACATTTTGATATAGGATGGCTTTCAGGTTAAAAATGCCTTGTCATACAGTTATACTTATTAGTGTTTCCTGTTCTTCACTCTATGAAAATTCATGTTGAAGATATTTCACCTGCTTGATGCTTTCAGAAATTTCCTATTCCCTCACCACCACCCTTGATTCATTATTCCTTTTATTTCCCTCACAGTGTTATTTTCCTGTTAACTGTCTCTCCTCATCTCTTATTATGCATGAGTAAGAATGAGAGTAGTCTTTGAATGTATCATTTTCTGCTAGCCACCTTTGCATTACTTGGCTTTGCAGTAGATTCTTACGGCACCAGTCACCCATGACCTTTAACCCCATGCATTTTTTTTTAAAGATCTGTATCGAACTGTTTTAATCAAACAGAACATTATGTAAAACTGACATTCTCTTAATGCAACTCAACTGCCGTGAGATTCATTAGATTTCTTGTTAATCAATTGACAGAAGGTTCTTGCCAATATCACAGATCATGAGCTTTATTGCTGGTAGATTTCAGAACTGGACAGCATATGACATTTCATTGCAGTATCATACCTAACCAAGGTACATAACAGTATGATTCCAGTCTATAGAAATTATCAGTTGGACATATTCCTGTCACCAAAATACCTTTTGCTTTATGAAAAAACTTTATAGCAAAGGATTAGCTGTCTTGTAACAGTTGACTGCCCTTTTTGGCTTCCAGTAAGCCGAGAGCTTTGCAAGAGGGCAAGCAATGACAGCTGGCAAATTTTTTTCCATATTTTATTTTTGTCTGCTTGTGTAGAAATATGGCTAAAGAATTAATAAATTAAATCCATGAGAAGACAAAAATAATTCATTCAAAGAAATTTCCTTCTTTTATATTTCCACCCCAGCCAAGGTTTACTGCTTGGTGTCCAAGCTGTAGTTGAAATCCTTACTCCAAATGCAACAGAAGTGCAGGGTAACAGAGTCAGTTTCCTAAAGTTGTCAAGCCAAATGCTAAACTCTGAGAACTGCTCCTCTTCTGTGCATGAATTATTCATACTCAGATACCTGTCTGTTCCTTATGTATAAGAGTTAACACACGGAAGAAAGCAGAACTTTTCAGGACAGTTTGAAAGATTGGACTGGAATCACAGGCCTGGAAAAAGCTGCCAGCTGGTGCTCAAAACCTCCTGTTAAAGAGATGCTAGACCTTCCCTAGGAAACCTATTTCAGTGGTTATCTATGCTTTGCCTCTGCTCGCACATCTTAGATATTTAAAGATTGGTTCTCACTTTCCTCTTTGTAACCTCAGTTCCTTCATTCTTTCTCATGTTGTCAGACTTTTTAGACTTGTGACAATCACTTTCCATTTGATTTTCCAACTGGTCTGCATCTGTCTTAATGGGTGTAGAAGAGGGATGAGATACTCCAGCTAAGACCTTCCCAAAGCTAAATAATTAAAAGGTTATTTTCTGTCCTATAGGTGTACTCCTATATACACCCATCTATGGGATTTGCTTATTGCTACAGCAAAATATTGCTGATTCATATCTAAATGTGATTCGTTACTAAAGCAGGGGTGTTTTCTGCTGCTTAGTCTGTTGTTCCCTATCCTGCATGGCTAACCATTTCTGCTGAAGTAGTATTTGTACTTGTTGAATTGTATCCATTTTCTTTTAAATACTCTTAATTTGACAAGGTCATTTTAAATTTTAAGTTGACTCTTTAAGCAGCCCCTCCCCACTTGGAAGCATCTACAAATGTAATTAGCACAATCTCTGTTCTTTCATCTTGCTTATTAATGAAATATTAACCTCTGCAGAATCTCACTTACACATCCTTCTCTTTTGACACTGAGACATTGATATGTAGCCTCCTACGAAGGTTTTTGCAATCATTGGGTCCATGCTGCACTGTTTTCATCTAAACATTTCCACAGATTACCTGTGAGATTTACCAGATGTGATTTGATTTTAATAGTCCAGCTTGAACCTTACTCATTTAATTGCTATTCTTTTAGATGTTCAGACTTCACTTGTTTGTTCCAGCATTTTTCTAGAGGTCAAAATTAATCTGATTAAATCTATAATGCCCTGAACTACTTTTTTGCTTTCTGAAGACAGTTCCACTCAAGTTTTCTTTATTGTTCCTGAATGTTTACAGACAATGCTATGATTACTGAGATTTCATTAGCCATTTCTTTTAGTAACCTAGAATGTGCTTTAGCACATCCATAAAAAATCGGAATACCTCACTCTCTTAATTTTACTTCACTATTTGAAAAACAACACTAACTGTTCAAATTATATCCTTTAATATTCATCTTTCATTTTTTTCCATTTAGTTTATCACATCTCTGATACAACAGTTAAATCACTATTCTATTCTTGTATCCAGAATGCCTACTTTTCAATTTTTCTCCATACTTTCTTTGATATTTCTGTAAATATTTAAGGTGTTTAATAGACTTATAATCCTTTTTTCTTCTTTTGACACTGTTTTTTTTTTTTTCCTCTCAATGTCACTTGTGTCCATAGTACCTCTGTTTGTACTTGCTACTAGGCTATTATTATCCTCTTTTCTTTCCTGGTTTAGTTTTCTTTTTAGTTAGGAAATTAAGAAGCCAAGGACATGCACATGGATGTGTGCACTTGTCTTCTCGTCATTTTGAGATGAATCCATTATTGTATTGTATTCTTCTCAGCCCCTCAGTGAACACTTTTCTGCAGCTATAGCACTTACGGTCACTCATGATCCCACCTGCACAGACAGCCTTTCACCCTTTATCTAGAGATAACTGTCCCAGCAGAGCCCTGATATATCCCCAGTCCTTTGCTTCCATATCAGATCTTCTTGTTTCTTGTCTACCTCCATAGGGATATTCATTGTCAGCAGTATCATTAGTATCTACTTGAATGACCAGAGTTGTCTAATCAGGTGGTCTCTAAGCACCATTAAGGGCTTGTTTTTGTTCTCAGGGCATGTTCTTCTCATATTGTAGTGTATTCAGTGCTCCACAATAAAGTTCTGTGATATCTCTGCTCATCAGTAGAGCACTGCCTAGTTCTGCATGACAGCTCTCTAAAATATCACACTTACATGGATAAAATTTGCATATAAGGACATTATTATTCCTATACTATCCTTTTGTGCTGTACATTCCTATGAATAGTACAACACCTTAAATTGCTTTAAAAATATCTAATTTGCATGGAGATTGTCTACAATACGGTTTGCTTGCAGGTTGCAGTTCTCATCCCCTGATTCATCCCCCTGAAGGCCAGTAGGAAATATAATTTCAATTTGTCAACTATTTAGATTCTTTTCTTAATCAGACTGCTGGCTAAGAACATCGTCTGCAGCCCTACTTTGGAGACAGGTAATGCTGTCAATCTTACAGTCACGTACAGCCATGAGGATCGAGAAAAAATTGTAGAGAACATAGTTTTAAAAGTATTCGCATTTTGGTATCGTTTTATCCACTGCAATGAAAGGAACAGGAATAAATAAAATACTATATAGGAGACACAGAAATTCTGTGTTTTGGCGAACCAAAACATGTAAAATTTGAAACAACTGGTGTCACATATTGTCAAGGATATTCTGAGTATTGAGTTAATTTTATAAATGTTAAATGTAATCTTTTCTTCAGTTGTATGAATCAAAGGCTATATGGGAGCTGTTGAGAAATAATGAAACTGAGGTACTGAAACACTAGTCACAAACTATTCTGAAATATTGTATATATATTATTTAGGAATAAGCATGTAGATTGTCTGACTACTGCCCTGACCTTGGAGGGAGACACTGTCAGAGAATCCATAGATATGAAACAGTAATGAGAAGAAACCTATCCTCTGGGACTTGGCACTTTCTGGGGCATCCTTGCAAAGGATGAGTGACTGAATAATGGAGCCATGTATAAAAAGCAGCTGTCATTTCAAGATAGATTTTTTTTTTCATGTATTAATATTTTGCTTAAGGAAAACTAGCTGTGCTTAGAATAACCCTTTCTTGTCCCTGAAAACAACAACAACAACAAAGCACACACACAAAATAACAGGTGACTCCCCTCTTTTCCTTCTACCCCCTCGGTGAGATGATAAAAGTGATTTTAGGAACCTGCAGGAATCTGTAGTTTAGAGGAGAAAAAAAAAAAATCAGTGATTATGTCCTGAGAAAGTTAATGGCAATATCACAAAGAGCTGGGTTATCAGAGAGCAGGGCAGAGGGCAGTCTAAATTTAAGCTGAGAGATGGAGCTGGGTTGGCTAAACTACCTTAGGTAACTCACAAAATGTCGCAAGAGCACTGATGCTAGAGGTCAGCTGAAATCATGAGAAAGAGAAACCTGTTCAATATCACAGCACACCCTACCACATCAAAATAAATAAAATAAATAAATAAATCCAGCCAGTATGTCAGTGATGCCATGAAAAGAGAGGATATTTAGACTTTGCTGCCAATGTTTTATGGAGCATCTGATTAGCCAGGTGCAAAGCTATTGATATCACAGCTTTATTTATAGATGAGAACTGTAAGAAGATTCTTTTTCAATGCTTTTGCACAAAACCATAGAAGATGGCTCTCTTAAAACCTAATTTTCTCCTGAAGCTGGAAATATTTGGAAGACTTCCAGAAGCTATGTGCTACCTAAACACCATAATATTGAAACAATAGGTATGATGAAGGATGAAGAAATACTTACTGTTTCCTTGGGAAGTAGATATGTTCTCCGTGTGGAATGGAGGGCAGCATGGGGCACTGATCACCCCCTTGGTGCTGTGCTGGTGACTAGCCTTAATTATTTCGGAAAAATTACCACGTCTTTTATCTGGAAACAAAAAAGGGAGAATAATCATATAGTAGCAGCAAATGTAATTGGATCTTAAACACAGAATAGGCAAACAATTTGTGTTTTAATTCACATCTACCCAATGACATTTATAGGTCCTTTTTTTCTGTTACAAAATTGTTGCATCTCATATCGTGATTACTATTACACTAGTGGCTTTTCTCAATATCTCTCCTGGCCTCATGCTCAATATGATGACCTTTTTGTGTTGTGCCCTTTCATTTGGTCTGCTGATGGAGAAATTCCAACAGCTTCCTGCTGAGGACTTTCTGTAAGACAAAAACAGTTGCTTTGTTGGGGAAAAAAGGACCTATTTAGAGAGGTATATTATCATAAACCAGCTCAAGCACAGTAGAAGGCAGGGCGGTAGAAGACCAAATAAGTTTTCAGACTTCTTTATGAATGATACACTGTGTTATAATTAGCAAGCATACTTGACACCTCATTTTTGTCTACACATTTTTACAAGACCAATGCACTGCAGAGAAACAGGTTTGTTTTTTTTTTCAGGATGTTATCTGGACTCCTTTTCTAGTATCAACGGCTGGAATGTTATCTCCAGTTTTGATTTCTTACACAGAACTTCAAATTCAACCTAAAATATTAAAAGTGGAACTGTCATATAGTTTCATAAAATACTCCTCTCATATCTGGAGTTATCACTCACCACATATTAGCCTCAAGGAAAAGCTTTCCTCAGTCCATGGTGAAACTAAGAATTATCCTGCATTCCTTATGCATTTAAAAACTATTTTAATAGGAAACTTGGAAGCATCTTAGCGAGAGGTCTAACCTCCAGGAAAGAATACATTATAATTAAGGTATTTACATTTGGAACTGTTATACTTTAATATAAAGAATTTTATCTTTCCTAAAGTTATATTAAAATCCTAATCCATATTTAGTTTTACTACAACATTGAACTGTAACTAAGACTTCACAGTATTTAGAAAATAAAAGTATTATATATGCAATTTAGAATAGGTACATAACAAACCCATGTTGGACACAAGGCAAATCTCCCTGCTCCTTTTTTTGCTGCAGAAAGGTGAACCTGCTTTTTGACAGCCATTCTAGTATTGTTAGCTTGGAATACAATAAATCTGGAAAGAAAGGAGTTTATGAGTTTGTTTTTTTTTCCCCCTGAGGATAATATTGAAATACCCTGAGAAGTTTTGTAATGTATGTGCCAGAGATACTCACTGAATTACTAATAAGTTAGTGGGTATACTGTTTCTGAAGGTAGACTTGCTTCGAAGCAGAAGCTATGATTGAACTCTGAATAGGAAAATATACGAACTAAGTAGAGGAACATTTCTGAGCAAAAGTAATTTCCTCCCACTCTCCACAAAACATAATAAAAAGCCTATTAAAAATGTTAAGACATCGGCATCTTGAAGGGACCTAAGTTCTAAGGCTATAGGAGAGATTTTTATGGTGTTTTTTTTTTTTTTTGTAACAAACAATATGTGGAAAATGATGCTCCCACACCAGATTTGTAGAGGAAGATGTGGAACAAAGGACTCAGATTTCACCCTCTCTGTCAAAGTGCAAAATAGGAAGGGTCATGGTTAACAAAGTAAATGAAATGCAACATAGAGTCCTACAGTCTGTGACGGGAGTGGTACCATGAAATGAAAAAATAGCTGAAACTGTTCACATTTCCAGTTCCCTGAAATATGACCTTCTCTGGCACACCGCTGGCCCCAGTCTTGGTTCTGGTGGTGTGCCCTGTAACCAATACACCACATGCATTTAGTCTATAAGATTTGGGTACAAAACCTTTAGCTACTGAACACCAGTTAATCCGTGCAGAAGACCCTATAAAAGCTGAATGGTATGATAGCCATCTAAGAAGAGCAGGCAAGAGTAAACATTCTGGAAACTCACAACAGAAAATTTTGTAAAGAGGAAGAGTGTGGCAGACTAGATTTCAGCAAGAACTTTTGCTAACAAATTCTTACTTCTCATTTTCTCTAGGTAAAAATAAGGCAGACTTAATATGACTCTTACACCTTAGGTTCATTCTCTCTTCTTTTTCCCTCCATCAGGAGGGAATTTATTTGTTATTTCTTAAGTTTCTATTTCCATTTGTCTGGTAGTGAGCCTGGATCATATATATATGTGTGTGTATATATATATATATATATTCTGTGTCTACATAAAAGCATAGGAAGAATTATGTGTGTTTAAAGGCTAAAACAGTATACTTTAGCAGTCTAAAGTATAACAAGCACGAAAGCTCAGACATTTAATGGATGTCTGGATGTCATCCAATCTTTGTGCAATAATTTTTAGCATTGTCTGGCTCTTTCACACTCTTTCCAGTAGATTTTTATGCTGTGTCCTTTTCAAAGAAAACATGGATTTCAGTTAAGCATAAATACTATTATATATGATGTAAGTTGTATATACTGATAAATTACTGTCATATTAAAATATTGCATTAGCTTCATTTAGTATAATTATGGAAATTACCTTTTTCCCATATACAAAATATAGCTTTTTACTGAGGACATATTAAACACATAACTGCAAACAATCAAAAAAAGTGGAAAAATCTCATAAAACTTTTTTCTAGCAGGAGAATACAGAAAATGATAGAAGTTAATATCTATAAATATCCTTGCAAATATTTATCTGTCTTTCCTGCGTTTGAGTTCAAGCACTTTCACCTTTTGATTTCAGCACTGAACTGAATTGCTCTTGTGCAGGGTGGTTGTGTAACTCTACACACCTTACGCTACGGAAGTCGTGTGTGTATGTGTATGCATTTATATACAAAGCTTTTCTATTCTATCCTTTAGCTGATAGAAAAGCCTGGTCAGGATAATCTGATATGCTGAATTTTTTATCTAAAAATCTCTTAAACAACCAAGGAGCACCCAGACAAAAGAGGATCTGGAGATGCAGGATCAATACACAAGACTAATGTGTCTTGGAAATGGATATCGATTTCATTACACAAACATGCTGCAAGTGAAAGGCAAAGGTTTTTTTTTCCTGTTGCATGTGGGTTATTATGAGTAAGCTTTCCAGAAAAAATAGTTAAGCCTTAAGGCAGAAATGTGTGGCTGCTGCTCTGGAGGTGGTTGTGATAGAAGTGAGCTGGTAGCAGCCAAGCAGAGGCACCACTGAGTGAGTTGTGGAGGATTTTTGGCATGTATATGCAGCTCTGTATTTTGCTATGACCCTTAAAACTGCTCTGAAAATGAAGTAACCTGCTATAGGCAGAGAACAAGTCAAACCCCAACAGTTTTGAAGCCGGGGAGGACTCAGTGCTCCATGACAGCATCAGACAGGAAGGAGGCTGGGCTCAGAGCAGGGACAGCTGAGGACTGGGCACACAGCGCATCTCCTCCCCACACCTCTGCACCTGTCCCTCTGGCACCCACGCAGGTATGACCAGGTGTCTGGTTGAAGCCATCAGGACCTATCTGCTGCAAACCAAAGAAAAGGCATTTCATTTGCCCACAGGCTTTTCCATTCACTTATGAAGGTCTGCTGACAGCCCGCGAAGTGTGAGAACCCTCTCTCAGCTTGAGAGCTTCTCATGACAGCTTCTCAATGCAGAAGCACTCAACATTGTTCCAAAATGTTATATGAAGGTGAAAAAAGGGTAAGCTACATATTAGAAAGCACACAACTCTCTATATGCTTATACATACTTAAGTATATACATATGCATGTACATACACATATAAAAATATTTTTACAATTTTTACACATCTGCCTTAACTGAAGATGACAAAGAAAGCTTCCAGCACATCCACCAGGTGAGTCAGACTACATAGTAATCCAAATTACTTAGCACAATTTCCTTCTCTGTGGGTCCGTGCACCCCACTTTGTGGAGTCACTATCCAGGTACCTGATCAGACACTTCTCCCTGTGTGAAAATTCACCAGATCCTACCACACTTCTCTTCCAAAACAGCATGTTGCTTTATCATTTCTTAGCATATGTTGTGCTACCTGTGTGTGTCTGTTGAAACAATTTAAAGGAATGCATACAATGATGAAGTAACACTTCTTGTTAAAAAGTGAAGAAAGGAATTTCTCCCTTTTTTCATTAAAATCTGTAGAGAACAATGTAAAATGAGGTTTATAAAAGATTAATTTGCATGGTACATTGAAGTCAACAGGACACTGGATAATTCTGGCAATCTCACAAGAAGCAAAACCAAGGAATCAGCAAAAAAAAAAAAAAAAAGAAAAGCCTTAAAGATCAATAAAAATTAATGCACATTTTACCTTCATTTAAAGGCAGACACACCTAAACACAGCAGTGCTGTTTGCCTAGCCACTCACTGTCTCAGAAGGCACCTAGGAAAAAAGCAGCTGGTAAGGTTCCAGTGGTTGCCACCCTGCTCTGGATGTGGGTCCAGCTCCCTTTCCAGCCTGCCCAGGGACTGGAAAGGTCTATGCAAATGCATACTATGTCCCATAGCCAAGAAATTACAGGGACTGACACCGAGGTGTTATAATAAAATGAATTAGAAAATCAAGATAAAGTAAAATTAACCTGTTTTCTCCACCACTTTCCTGATAATTAGAGCACCTAATTAGAACTATTAGCACTTAATTAGCACATATTCTGTTACTAGATTATGTCTCCCAGGGAAATTGACAATGAACCCTCCCACTACATCCTTCATTCCCTGGCAAAGCTTGGAGCCAACCAAAAGTGCTTATACCAAGGGTGTGCAAGAGCACACTCTGCACATTCTCGATATCTTCCTTTCCTTTCCTACCCTATTTTTTTCCCCAGTACATCAGCAATGTTTGCCTTCCTTTCTGAACTGCCAAATTATTTTTCCGCCTGGAAAGCTATGTATCATAAATTACTGATCCCTATGAGTCTGATTTCTCAGGATGATGTTGAAAGTATGTCATCATTAAAGAGTTACATTCCAACAACACATAATATTTCAACTGTGTAAACCGGCCTTGAGTTGCATAACTGTAGAAAGATGCTTTCCCTTCCTACTAGAAAACAAACATCCAACATCTTCCTTGGAAAGCAAACAACTTTCTTTGCTTTCTTCTTTCCTATCTTTCTCATTTTAAAATGAATTTCAGTCAGAGTTACTTGCCATTGGTATAACTTATTGCTTTTAATACAGAAATGCTCCCTTGGTTCATTTCTGGCATCTCGATTTTAGAAAAACAACAACAACAACAACAAAAACCAAACCAAACCAACGAAAAGACCCTCACAGGAATCAACAAATGGATCTTGTGCTGATGAACTCATCCATAAAGCCTGAGTGAGGCAGCTCTCCTGAGCCAGAAGAAAACAATCCACATTTCATTTGCACTTTCTTCTAATCAATGGATGACATCAATGAATATCTTTTTTTTTTTTTTTTTTCCCAGTCATAGCAGAGGAATGGACAAAAGAACTAAACACAGGTTGTTGAAATGAGAGTTGCATCAAGAAAAACTTAAAAAGAAGTTCCTGGGTCTCACTTGCTGCTAACTTTATCCTGCATTTTTCTTAGTGTTCAGCTCAGGATACGTAGTGGAGAGTAATTTTGCCCTAGTCGTGAATAATACAGATACAGGTGAGAGCTGAGCTGCATCATTGCTAATACGCTTCATTACTGCTGCTGGTGCTAATTGCTGTTACATGAGAGCCAATAGGTCAGGGCTCAGGTGAGCTTTGCAGCAGGCAGTGTGGGGCTGCTGACCTGCTGGATCCCAGAGAGGTGAAGTGGCCAAGGGCAGATGTGAGACTCCAGAGTGGGCAGGACCCCTTCCCACTGGCAGAGCTGGCACCAGTGGGGCCGCAGTGCTGTGCACCCCCTTCCTGCTGCCCCCAGCCCGGGACACCCCACTGCTGTGGAAAGTGATGAAAGTCCCTGTGCATTACTAATGATTACTTGTACTAAAATATAAATGTAAATTGTAATAAACTTACATGAGAGAGAATATAGAATTCAGCTGGTTCTATTTAAAAACATTCAGGAAACAAGCTACAATCTGCAGTATGAAGTGTACTTTTTTCCAGGGCAAAAAAAGAGATATTTATTGAGTGAAAAAATCCTTTTTTCAAACACCAATGAGTATAGCTTTCTGTGAACAGGCATTCATTTCAATCTTACTTGTCTTCCCAGTGAAAAGAGAAAATCTTTGCCTTTCATATCCTTCTGGTGGTATTTTGTGTATCTTAGTATTTTTAAGCAAAGTAGAATCTGGAGGTGGAGGAATGTCATGTGTCTCCTGAGAGGCAAGAATATTGACAAAAAGGAAAAAAACCTCTAAAAAAGCTTTAGAGCTTGTAATGATAAGGCCTTTCCATAGAGATCCCCAAAGGAGTCCATCAGTTACTCTTCATCTAGAAGTCCAGTAGAACAAAAGAACATCATTTCACAGCAAGGTGAAATAACACCTGAGTTTTGTGTTTGACTCTTCACTGCAGAGGTTCTACCACAAAACATATCAGGTGTTAGATAAGGGAATAGCATGAAGATGGGGAAAAATATTCTTTGAGCATTCAAGAAATCTTTTTTCAAGTTTATAATAGAGCTGTCTGCAAATACAGTGGTATTTTTCTTTAACATATCTCTATTTTATCTAGAAGAACTTGCTTACTCCAGTCTGCAATTGTTCCCCCCTGTTCTTCAGTATTAAAAAATAACAGTCACAAAAAAACTCTCAGCAATAACTTGAAAAAGTTGAATTACTTGAATAAGGGGAGGAAAATGTTGTAATACACACACACACAAAAAAGCCCTGCTCTTTTATGTTTTTTCTCTATAAAGAAGAGCATTTCTAAGTGATACATCAAGAATAGCACTTCCGTAAGTGTGAATATATGTAGTCATTTAGCTCTGTCACCATGAGTGGGAGTCATATTTCTTGACAAAATAAGTTATTTTCTCTCAGTTTTCCAATGCTGCTCAACATTTTCCAGCACCCAACCTAACTTATTCACAATCAATATATGTTTCTCTCTGTTAAATGCAATCTACAGTATCAGCATGCTCTAAAACTGAAAAGTTCAGGTGATGAGATTTTAGGTGTTTGAACAGCCAGGTTTTTCACTCAGAAAATCATTCTTCATCTATAAGGACATATGAATATATTGACTGAGCTGTGGTTAGATGATGCCCAAACACCTGCTTTGCTGGAGGCAGCTGATGAAGACAAGTAAGACAGGCCACCCAGAAAATCAATGAAATATTTATTTATTTTAAAATCACAAATGACTGAGATTGAAAGTAACTTATAGTATTCGAGATGGGAGAAAATACAGTAGAAGAGGACAAAAGCCCTGGGCTAAAATTTCTTCACATGTGCTCAGCTTTGCATTCAAAACTGTCCATTAAACTTCAATGTGTACATGTATGCATGCTATATGCAAATATGCGTATAAAATAAATGAGACATTTACATAATATACTTGATGACCTAAAGAATGTTTTCATGTATCTACAGATGCCAAATTAGGACAGATCCTAGAAATATACTTCATTTCTCTTACTTTAGGTTATGGATGTTTTAACTAATTAGCTAATTTAAAAAAAAAAAAAAATTAAAAAAGTAGCCTTTGGGAAGTTTTGTCACTTATGGACCTGTTCTAGGGAAACAACTTTCTTTTGGGATACAAGCAAAGGTTAAATTTTTAAATACTGTACTACATTTTCTGCAAAGGAATTGCCAAGTTTACTAAGCACAGCAGTTCAGAATCCTCTAACTTAAAGGGATAGGAAAATAGCTCAGAAGTTTGTAAACTCTGAGGCTAAAATATAGCTATGCCTGTGACCTTTCTCATTACTTCATTTACCAGTTGTGTATACTTGTGAGAGAACAGTTTCCAAAGATGACATATTTTTACAGTTGCGTACAAGCAGTTGTTTTTTTTCCAACTCCAAGAGATGCAAAGGAGCAGCATGACCTGCATTTATCATTTCTTTCAGCTGGTGATGAGATAACCACAAGACTAACAGAATCAGAAAATACCCTTCCTGCTTTTCCTCACTTTCATTCCTTTCTCAGTCACAGTGGACAAGACTTGCATGAGCATTGCAGTCACAGCCTCAGTCAGCTCAATTCTTGCCACTTTTCCTGTGAGCTCAGATTCCTATGCGTTGATCAAGTCTCACAATTCTTTTTGTGTAAAAGCTAGGTTTTTTTGTGTTTTTTTTTTTTTGTATGTTTGTTTGTTTTGTTTGTTTTTTTTTTTGAAAACACTCCACCATGCACATACCTCCCATGCAAACTCTAATTTTGGACTTTGTCTCATTTCTGGTTTATTTAAACTCTTTTCTGACAAAGAATGCTGAAAACCTGCCTTTCTCAGATCTACTTAGGATGTCAGTGAGGAGATCATTATTCCGGTGGCAAGAGTTTTTCACCTTTTTCCACCTCTTTTCCGCTGGCCAACCTTCCTCCACAGCATCAAATTCTAGCTGTGGCCAAACCACTCTTCCTTCATCCAGGGCCAAGTCTGCAGGTCAATGTCTGCCTGCAGTTCTTACAGCACTTCCAGAATGATAGCCTCAGAGGGTGTTTATAGCATCAGGCTGTAGATCCTAAGATAAGAAATCCTTTCCTGTTGTAAAAAAATTCTATCCCATGCATGCAGAGAAAGTCAAGCAAACATGATCTCCATTTTAGAGCAGTGAACCTAATCCACACAGATGTGGATGTAATAACTAGAGTATCTTTTCACTTTGCTCGCCTACAACATGTGGGTGATTCATTTAATACATCTTGTTACTGATTGTCTGAAGTTTTGGGCAGCCTTAGATCTCCTGAAAACACTGGGGGGGGTGCGCAGGGAAATAAAACCTGAGATATTTCAAATCTCTGCCCAAGACCACAAATAATCTGTGTCACTGGTTCAGCTTCCAGGAAACAATGGCTTAGACATAGTTCCCGTAGTTACATGAATGAGATTTTAATCTCAGTGTGAGTTTCTGCAGTTATAAATCATGTTCAGAGGCATGTTTCAATGAAAGGTTGTAAGTCACTATCTGAAGGCCAAGCAGTAGAATAGGTCAGAGAGGAGCTGATGAGTATCTGTGTTCATCTCTTTGAAGAAATGATTTCTTTCCTCTTCTGCTACGACCCAGCAAGCTGGTGGGCAGTCTAGTCCAGAAATAGACCACAGCCGCAAACTGAAAGGGCTTTTCATGCATGAAAATCCTTACCAGCACCAAACCAAACAAGGTAATGTTGAGTCAAAAGCTCTATGTATAAAGCTTCCTACTCTTTAGAAGAGAGAGCCAGTATTTCCTTAATAACGTTCTCCTTAATAACTCATTTTAAAACTCTATCCTTTGCTCAAAGGCTGTGGTTAACCCTTTGTTGTACTAGGAATTCAATCCCATTCTTTTGCATCCCATTTTTCTAGAGCTTATTATGAAAGTGTCTTGGATTTAAAGAAAAAATATTTTCAAGAAAGCTTCCAGAACATAATTAGTTACTGTAACTAGGAATATTGAGTATGTGATATGGGAGAACATGCACGTTAATGATATGTTCAGTTATATAATGTTGATTTTTCTAAAAATGTATACGGATTTGAATGTGCTTCCTTTGGCAACAAAACATGTGGGTGATTATACATTAACATAATAATATAGTAAAGTGGGAGATTTAGTTAACAAACTCTGGAAGTGTTTTCTTTAAGCACAAGACATTAACCACCTGTTGGTGCATTAATGTCACATGGTATTTCACCTTTCTGCATGTGCCATTTGCATCAGTGGAAAGGCGCATGTGGTATTTTCCTTCTGCAAAAGCCTTTCACCTGCTTTTTCTTAGGCTCTTCTGCATACAACGTGAATTATTTTAGGTACATTTCAGTTTTATACATAGCCAACAAAAACCACTACTCTGGAGCAAATGGTTAATGACTTCTGAGCCTGCAGAGTGGAAGGTGCATTTTGATTCTTGCAGGGCAGAAGAGAGATTTGGAGGAACTGGGGAGTCTGAGCAGATGTTGGGTGGCAGATGTTGCAGTTTCCTGCAGGCTGCTTTCCCAGTGAGGAGGAAGAACTCTCTCAAGCCTGGTGAGGTTGCACGATTGCCACCTACAAACGTGAAATTGCAACTGCCTTGGACAAATGGCAATAGTGTATGCTGCATTTCAATATCAGACAGCACTATTGGAAATCTACAGTAATCAGGAAGCCCATAGCAAAATCAGCCTGGCAGCTAGAAAAGTGGCCTGATGGAAATTCAGATGAAGCCTTCGCATGGAAACAAACAAGGATTAACCTCCACAGTGTGAAGGGAAGAAGATAAATATTTTTCAGAATTGGAAAGATTGAGAATAATAAGATTTTGAAAGCAAACATACATTCCTCACTCACCTAGGAAAAAAAAACATAAACAGGTGTCATCTGTGTGATATTCCCTCCAACCTATCTGGCTTTTGTAGGAGGTTTTGTAGGTTGACTGCTACTGCTGAATATCTATAATCCTTCCTTGAATGTGGGGCTGATCTGCACCATCACAGAACTACCATTATTTCTCCAGTTAGCAAAATTCTTCTGCAATACAGAAGATGTATGTTCTGCATATGATACTGTGGGAATGTTTCTGCTTTTGTTAGTACTAGGACAACATTATTTAATTCCCTCTGCTCTGCTGTAGGCTAGGTAGCTTGTGGTAAAGATAACTGGGTGAAAACTAGATGGATATATCCAGGGGAATTAGAAAAGATGTAAATGGACTTAACTGTATTCAGTGGGGTAATAATAGTTTCTTTACTAGATAATGTCTTCCATCTGTCTGCTCTCAGAAGGTTGTATACAACTCCACTACCTTTTCCTCCCAAGTTGTGGAATATGTTACTTGGAAACAATCAGTCATTTGCAGTAACACAAAAATAACATTTTCATGCCTCTGATGAATAACCATAATTCTAGGTAAATAAAAAAAAAATTAATAAATAAATAAAAAAAAACAAGACACTATGCTTTAGACACATATCATCAGCATTCTCTGAACCTAAATGTGTACTATAGTTTGAATTCTTTGAGGAGGAAATATTGTCAGTCTTAATTACAGTTAAGAAAATAAACTGGATTAAATTTTAGGTCTATTTTATTTTCAGAAGTAAAATGGAAATAATAGTACTGGTCTGTAATGATACAGAATATTAATATTAACAGTATGTGAAAGCTCCATAAATTGCCGTGTGTAAAACCAAAACCAAAAACAAGTGCCTGTTATTGTTGTTTGTTTTAGTGGATAATAAAAATGAATTTTGGGATGTGTTTTGAGTTTGAAACAAGTATACTGAGCCAAATCTGTGCCACATATTTGATGCCAAACTGAGTTTTGAATGATTCTTTCTACCAATGTTTGCTGTACTTTTGAATGCTACATTCCACTACAGAAAATTGAAACCAGCTGTGCCTTCTTTCATCTCACCCATATGCTGTAAAATCTTTGCCAGATAAGCTCCATCACTTTTCCTGGTATGATATCTTCTTTCCTGTTGTTGTTGAACAATGAAATATCTATGAGAGCTGGAATTTGGATACTGCCAGTACCTGAGTTGACACACTGTTAGAGGAATTAAACCCCTGAGCTGGAGAGGTGACCATCAGGCATTGAGGGAGAAGTATGCCATGGGAAAGTACATGAGGGGAGTGGTACAGCAGCATGTGAAACATGTGACAGCACTTGAGTAGTTATCTCTACTCTTTTATCTACACATCCGTGAAATTTTCAGAGCAGATTTTCGACTTGAAGAGAGCCAGGCACTGGCAAAGGCTGCCCAGCAAGGTTGTGCAGTTTCCATCTCTGGGGATTGTTCAAGATCTGTCTAGATAAGTTTCTGGGCAGCCTGGTCTGATCACAGAGCTGACCTCGCTTTAGGCAGGAGGTTGGACTCTAGACCTCTTGATCCCTCTTGGCCTGAGTTATTTGGTGCCTCTTGACTCTGGGTTATATCTCTAGCCATGCTCAGGGGCTATACTTTGTTACAGTAGCCAAAATAGACCACATTTCCTGTCTTTTCTGGCAAGAAAACACATATAACTTTAGAAAGCACTACGGTCTATTTTAGTATTAAGCGCTACTTTGTATAGAAAAGCTAAGAATATGTTCACAGTGGCACAGACCAGTCTAGAAGCATGGACCAATCATGTCCATTAATGACATTAATGTCCAGCTGTGTTAGTTTTTTATCTCTGTTTTCAGATGAGTACCACAGCCTACCTCGGGGGCTGTGAAGAAGCTGTTTCTACTGACATGAAGTTGTGATCTGAATCAGAAAGAGGAGGTTCAAGATTCAAGAACTGTGAAGTCCTAAGATCTAAGGCACAAAGAGAATGATCTTAAATACTTTTCAGTTGCAGATTTTGAAACACTTTCAACTTCTTTTCTACCAAAGCCTGCAAGAAGGTTCTTATATCTGCAAGGACAGAATCTGAGTAAACTTGTCTAAGTTTAGAATCATAGAATCATAGAATATCCCGAGCTGGAAGGGACCCAGCTCTAAGCTCCGCACTGGAACACCCAAAAATCAGACCATATGTCTGAGAGTGTTGTCCAAATGCTTCTTGAACTCCAGCAGGCTTGGTACCATGACCACTTCCTTGGGAAGCCTGTTCCAGTGCCCAACCACCCTTTCAGTGAAGAATCTTTTCCTAATATCTACCCTGAATCTCCCATGTTGCAACTTCATGCCCTTCCTTTGGGTCCTATTGCTTGTCACCAGAGAGAAGAGATCAGTTCCTGCCCCTCTGCTTCATGAGGAAGCTGTAGGCCGCCATGAGGCCTCCCCTCAGTCTCCTCTTCTCTAGGCTGAACAACCCAAGTGACCTCAGCCACTCCTCATACATCTTCCTCTCTAGACCCTTCACCATATTTGTAGCCCTCCTTTGGACACTCCAATGGTTTTGTGTCCTTCTTGTACTGTGGAGCCTAAAACTGGACACAGCAGTCAAGGTGAGGCCACACCAGCGCAGAGCAGAGCGGAACAATCCCTTCCCTCGACTGACTAGCAATGCCATTCCTGATGCATCCCAGGGTATGGTTGGCCCTCCTGGCTGCCAGGGCACCCTACTGACTCGTATTCAACTTGCTGTTGACCAGAACCCCCATATACCTTTCTGTGAGGCGCCTCTAGGGCCTCTCATCCCCCAGTTTGTACATGTAACTAGGGTTGCCCTTTCCCAGGTGCAGAATCCGACACTTGCTCTTGTTGAACTTCATGCAGTTGGCAATTGCCAAGCTCTCTAGTCTAAGGTCTCTCTGCAAGGCCTCTCTCTACCCTTGACAGAGTCAACAGCTCCTCCCAATTTAGTATCATCTGCAAACTCACTCAATACATCTTCTAGTCCTATATCCAAGTCATTTACAGCAACATTGAAGAGCCCTGGGAAACCCCACTAGTGACTGGCCACCAGCCTGATGTAACACCATTAACTATAACCCTTTGAGCCTGACCTGTCAGCCAATCGTTCACCCATCATACTATGTTTTTATCCTGTATGCTGGACATTATGTCCAGAAGGATGCTGTGAGAAAACGTATGAAAGGCTTTACTGAAATCCAAAAAGATTGTATCGACTGGCTTCCCTTGGTCAACTAGGTGGGTGACCTTGTCATAAAAAGAAAATAAGTTTGTTAAGCAGGATCTTACCCTCATGAACCCGTGTTGGCTATGACCAATCACCACATTGTCCTTCAGATGTTTTTCAATATCTCCCAGAATAATTTCCTCCATAATTTTACCAAGCACTGAAGTGAGACCAACGGGCCTGTAATTACCAGGGTCTTCCTTCTTGCCCTTCTTGAAGACTGGGACAACATTTGCCAGATTCCAGTCAACTGGAACCTCTCCAGATTCCCAAGACCATTGAAAAATAATTGAAAGAGGTCTCATGATGACATCAGACAGCTATCTGAGTACCCTGGGATGAATCCCATTGGGCCCCATAGTTTACAGGAGTTTCAGTCTGGGAAAGCTGTGGATCAGCAGACCTTGGTCTTGTGAGTGTACTGCATATCATGTCTGGTCCTCAGCTATATCCCAAGTAACTGTCTGAATTCTAGAAAAGTCTCTCTTATCTTCTGCCTTCATTGAAAGGCTCCCCACTGTTAAAAAACAGAAGCTGTGACAGTTCAAGCTAAGTACGTTTGCTGTGGCAGTCATAGCATCGCCTATGTCTCATGGATCGGAATAAAAGAGAACAACAAATATTCACCAGCAGGTTAACTTGTCATTTATTTTCTGAACACAATGAATGAAATTACCTGTCAGCATCTCATGTTATGTTTATTAGTAGGGGAACCTTATTTATTTCTATAGAATTGAGTCAAAGCTTAGCTAGTTAACATGATTCCAAATAACAGCTCTCTCTTTTTAATACAAATTCCGCTGAGTCTTTATAAGAAAGAAAGAAAAAAAAAGTGTTACATGGGTTTCAGAGAGAACGTGAAGTACAAGAGATTTTTATGGAGTTAGATAAAAGGATTGGGCCACCTACATTTATGAACTCTCTGTCTCTTCAGAGTCTTAATATTTTTTCTGCACCTGCCCTGCTGAAATCTAATGTCCTTTGATGATAACAGGATTTTTCATGTAGTCACACTATGTGATAAATGAGTGAATACAATTTCTTCTGAGCGTTCTGCATCCACTGGAGTAGAAGGCAAGTGGAATGACATATATATATGGTGGCAAGACTTCTGAGAGGAGGCAAAAATTGTTTACAACACAAATCTCAAGAATCACTTAATAAGAAGACATCCCAATTTGTTTAAGTACAATTTATTAAACAAGTAGAATGATCGGACTGAAGTGCAAAGCAGAAGAATGTTGGTGGGGTTTTTTTTTCCTCTTGGTTTGCTTTGGCAGTATCCCAAATGACCAAAAAGATGAACCTCAGAAGAGAAGAAATAGCATTTGCAATGCTGAATTGACTGTAGGGCACAATAGCTAGTCTTTTGTGGTAAGGAAATGGAAATTAAGAGTCTGGGTTTGTTTCTTTTCCTGCAATATACATTTCCTAAGCCATTTAAATCAAGATTCTGCCGATGTTATTCTTACAGCATTATATTTCACAACTCTTGGTGTTTTAGTAGGTCCAGTAAAATTATCTGTGGGTTGTAGTACTTCCCAATGTAAGTACGAGCAGCAAAATCTAGCCTTGAATCAATTGTAGTGTCAGTTTACACATCTTTAATATTGATGGGGTATTGTGAAGTTTTAATTAGATGTCATTGATGGAAAGAAGTTTAAAAAATAATTATGATTTAAAGAAACATACTATGCTATTAACACAGGCTCTTCCACCTTCCTGTTTTCAACACTCTCCTTTTTAGTACTTGCCAAGTCTTGCGAGAATTAAACAAAATGTTCTATTAATTTCACTTTGAATAATGGAAATTCCAGGGCTTTTGTGAGACTCCTCTCACACACCACAACGTGTACAGAAATGTTCCTCTTTGACAGATAGTTTTCAGAAGAACTACTAGGTTCTTTCACAAGAGAATGTTGAATACTTTCCTGAAAAGCTTTTAGGTGTCAGATTGTAATAGAAGACACAAATGGATGTTTGTATCTGAATTTATTGCTCATTTACTATTTCCTCACTATATTTGCAGAAATCTTTGTTTCTTTTTCTCTCTATTATTTTATTATTTTAATTGGCAAATAAGATATTTTCCCTCTTTCTTTTCATTGTATATTTTGTCTTGTTTGTTCCTCCCTCTCTCCTTTCCCCTTGTGACTCACTCATAGTTGCCAGCGTTCCCTATCTTTATCAAGAAGATTTGTTTTCTTGCTCCATCTGTTTCTGGATTGCAGAAACTGCAGAAAAAAAGTCATTTTTCTTTTTGCTGCCTTTCTTCACAAGAGAGTGGAGCAGTGATTGCTGCTCACTGAAGGAACCTGAAGGAACCTTTTTGCTCTTTGCCTGAAGGGCACTTTAGTTATCAATGACTAGTAGCCACTCAGCTATAGCTGTAGCTGCTCCAGCAGAGCACGTGTTAAAAGTTTTCTATCAATTCATGGGATTTTCTTTGTTCCTTTTAAAAAATCTAAGACCCTATCTGAGAAAACACACAATGTTGTAGGTCAAAATGAGAACAAACACAGAACTACTTACAGACCTGTGCTGCCACCATACACAAATGTCCTCCCATGACACTGCTGACAGTTCTTCGATTTTCTTCCAAAAGAAACTTTAGTAGCCAGATGAAGCCAGAAGCCCTGCTGCTGGATTTCTTGCTCACTGTCTCCAGTACAAGTCAGAAGGAAACACACTGAAGCCAGAGATTTCTGAAGAAGGCCAGAATAAGCAAAAGAAGAACCTAGCTCTACATCTGAGTTTCCCCATGTGTCAGAGAAGTTCATGTTCTTATAATGTAAATATGCTGCTCAGTCATACTTGTATTGCATCTTCTTTCAGATCTATTATCCATATGGCTAGAACATACGATACCAGATAAAAGTGTGAAAATCCTTTTGAAAGTATGACAACCTGAATGAAAAAAAATTANTACTCTTTTTCCAATGTACATAGTAAAACCCTCTGTTGCAAAACCAGAGTGCTTGTCAGAAGAAATGTCAAAACCAGTCAGCACTCAGGATGCAGCTCTGATAGTTTCTGTGCAGTACTAAGGGGCTTTCATTGTTTGACATTCAGAGGGCACTTTAGCTGTCACCAGTGGTTTAGACATAAGGAATGAATAATGAAAGTAAGTCGAACTGTTCATTAGTTTAACCTGTGCTATCTTGGGAAGACTTGGGATTGCATTTTTCATTTCAAACCCCATGTTATTGCATAATACTACCGAAAGTAACTCCATAAGCCCTGAAACAACAGAAGCCTAGCTTGCCAAGGTTTCATGCCCTGAGGCACAGAGCAGTGTCTGATGTTTAGTAAGTGTGAGGTAAAGACAGAGCCTTTTTGTCAGCGCACTAGTAGTGTCTCTGTCTCCATGCACTCACCTATTTTCAGAACAATCTGTTGAGCTTTGTTGAAATTGGTCACTGGATTTAGGGATGACTAGCTAAAATCAGATCAGTAAGCAGATGTATATATAGACTAACAACAAGAGTAGACTCAAAGTTTCCTTCTCTCAGAATTGAGGCTAAAAAGTGTAGGTAAACAATAACCCTTGTTTGTACCATTAGTAGAAAGCAACCAATCAAACAAAATAGAGTAGCAAGTGGTACTGAGGTCTCGGTAACTCAAGCAGATCCTTCAAAACTGCTTGTCCAAGAACCTTTAACTTCCCATAACTGATTCCCAACAACCACATCAAAATATCTTTCATCTCTCTGTACTTCCATCTCTCTGCCTATCCTTCTGGCTTTCTATCCATCTCCCTATGAGAAAAGTATTTATAGGACTGCTTTTGTATTAACTTTAATAGTGAGATATGTTAGCTTTTGTTTGGTTTACCTGGCTGTCAGAAAAACTCCTGGCTTCCACACTTCAGTCAGTTTAAATTTGTTTGTCTAGTTTGCTTTTTCTACAAAATTATGCTGACTTCTATTTCACCTGGAAGGACATGATCTAGTTAATCATGATGTTCACCCCTTGGATTCAGCCTAAGCAGAAACCCATTACCATTAGTCCTTGAACTGTTCCTGGAGCCAATGGTAAGTGAAAGGTAACAGTTACTACAGTTGTCATAAGTCACTCTTTTTTTTTTTTTTTCTGCTTAATTATGAAGTTTGAAAACAGAAGGAATATGCCATTCTGATGTACTACATTTTGATCCCCGAGTGGGTTTTGCTTTCAGGTTATGTGCTGTCAGCTTGAGTCAGCTTGCATCTTAAAAGAATGTAGGATTGAAAGGGATTTCTCTGTAGTAAATTAATAGTGTGAAAGCTATTTTCAACACCTGAAACTAAACCCAAACTTTCTAGCCAGCCACAGGATGAAGTTAGAAAATAAGAAACAATACAACCAAAGAAAATCAATTATGTTCTTATTAAAGTCAATGGGCATTTTGTCATTGGCCTTGATAGGCATGGGATCTGTCCCAAATTCCTCACTTCTCCTATTAGAAAAAGGAAATTAAAATTCTCGTTGCCATTTTACCACTCCTAATCTCATTTCTTCATTTTCCTCTCTCTCCCTTAAACCTTCTTCTCTAGGGAGTTTCTGAACAAAGTAGCAAGTATGAGTGGAGGGCTCCAGAAAGGATGTGATAAGGCACATGAAGCACAGCTTAAGTTTTGCTGTCTATTTGCTGCATCAATGTGTTATTCTTACAGCTTACAAAACTTTGATTTACTTTAGGCTAGACTGTGTCTGACATAGATCCAGGTGTTTTACAGACAAACTATCATCAAACTATCAAACTATCTGACTGGTTGCTTGAGTAACATTTTCACCTCAGTGCTAAAAATTGGAAGATATTTTAATACCACTGAAAGCACTGGGGGGCAGTATGATCTAGTGATGTGTGTGTTGTCACAGCCACCCTGCCATCCACCTGGGGTATCACTTCCAGGAAGGAATCTGGTTTTTTGGATTGGAGGTACTCTGCTGTACCTCCTTGAAGGGCTGAGTGTGTGTGTGTACTTTGCCTGCTCTGGGGAGACCCATTGCAGTTGGGTGATGAGGCACTGTAAAACAAACTATAATGTAATGTAAACAAAGACTGACAATCTAAATGGTTTGACTGCACTATGAATTTTTCTAGAGCATCTGAGTCACACATGAATCCCTTCAATCAGGTGGTCACTTTTTTTCTCTGTGGGACCATCTGAACTCTGAGAACAACCTGAGAAGTCTGCAGTGCATGTGTCTATGATTGTGTCTGGCAAGAGAAGCAAATCTTGTCTCTTATCTCCGAAGTACAACTCTTCTTGATAGTTGTGTATGAAGTGTGCTGCAAATTGTTGTCAGCTGTTATATGTTTTCTACTTGTTTTTTTGTTTGTTTGTTTGTTTTTGTTTAAAATTTGTAATTTCCTATCTTGCATGAAAGCGAGCAAGCAAGCGAGCAAGCAAGCAAGCAAGCAAACTGATCAACTATATAACATCAGCTAACCTGGAAAGCAAACAAAGTGACTGCAAACACAGGGGAAAAAATACACAAACAAAACATTTCCCAGAAGGTGCTTATGTGAATCATTGATTTTTATTTTTAACCTCAGAGGGTACTGTTGTTCTTATTGGCCTTCTATTTCAGAAATGCCTGCCTTGTAGCACTTCACTGGAACATTTAAATGATACAGAGATATGGTAGAAGCCTGGTAGTTTCCATAAGTAGTTCCTGGTAGTTTTCAATAGGCAGGGCTAGGCCCTAGAAATGGAATTGAAGGGTAAATTCCACTCAGGTGTCTTAGGAGAAATTCTGCCCTGGGTCTTTCTACATGGCATAATGTAAGATGCAATGTATGAGCTAGCTTGAATATCAACGGTAGTATAGTTATAGTCTCAAGGAACTCTTTCGTGTGGTGTATTGCTTCTGGTCTTCACTCAGAAGTGATATCTTTGGTCAGTCCTTTTTCCTCCTGCAGTGTTTCCAAAGTAACTCCTAAAGCAATAGTTGTGATGCACTCTGTATTATACTCAGTAGTCCTGCTGTTGGCGTTAACTCCTCTTGATATCAGTAGTTGTATCTACGTTTTCCAATAGACAGATACACCTGGAAAAGGGATGAAAGTATTATGAGAAAAGCTGTTCATGCACTCTGCTCACAGATTGTACCCTATAAAGAACAGTCATGTCTTGTTTCCAAAGGCTCTCTTGGAGTATGTAAAGCTGTCCTAACTAAACCACCAATGGAACGAAACTTAAAGTGCATTTTTTTTCCTTATTGAGAGTTCTTATGTTAAATGCAAACAAAGCAGAACAAAACAAAGTGACCAAATAAAATCACTCATATGGTTATTATGACACTATTACTATGCTTGCGGTAACCCTTCAAAGCAATATATTTGGTCATGACTCATACGGGATAGAGATTTGTGGGGGGGATTTGACTTTACAGTCATATTCTGTTTGCAGGTTCATGTTCTTGCTTAAGGTTTGTTTTATATATAATTTTAATTGTCTTTTGCTATTCTTTTATACAACTAAGTATATAAAAATAGAATATGTGGTCATATGCGTGTTACATGTGCCGCACACCAGGCTTCACATACAAATGTACGTGGGCTAAAACTAA
>VXAL01005686.1:111731-141890 GCA_013399475.1 Chauna torquata
TTTATTTATTTTAAATTTGTTTTACTAAGTATTTTAAGACCCATTAAAGATAATACACTTTTGTCATTGAAAAAAAAATGGTATCAAATCTGCACTGACAGAGATTTTGGCTTTGATAAATCATTAATTCAACCTGATGATTGAAGAGGATTGGTTTTAAAAGGTTTGAACAGAATAGTTCAGTCTGTACACAGAGGAACAGTTAAAAGTCAGCCTTAGGCCTTTGCTTGAAATTTTTATTAGAGTGGTTTGTAACTAGCTGTCTTGCTCTCGGACACTGTTAAATGCATCTCTCGGAAGGCTTTAAGCTTAATGATTTTAAACTGCCCTTCTTTAACATAGAGGGAAAGGCATGTAAACCTTTGTTAGACTTAATAGTTTAGATAATCACAGAAATTTTCAAACTTGCTCTTTAATTTGACAGATAATTCAGAAGACGAAGAAAATGTGTCACTTATGAACCCTGTCAAGAAAATGCTTTTTTCTCTCTGCTTTACTACTCTCTGCTCTGCTAATTCAACTGCAGAATGAGAATAAAAACATCTTTGCAATATCAAATTTATTGGCAAGATACAGCAGTTCTGTTGCTCAGTGACCATTTAAGCTTTTTGCAGGAATGTGAGACTCATGGAGACAGAGTAATGTTACGCTATTATAAGCACTTCATTGATTTAAATTTTTGGCTCCATTGGTAAAACTGGTTATTCAAAGTTTAATACATTCAGATGTAGAACATTCAAGAGATGATTCAATATCTGATAAATGAAAATATATTAAGACCTTTAGTAAAGAGCTGTAATTTCACAGCTTTATTTGGAAAGGAACAACAGATTTTTGGCAACTGCTAACAAGAGAAAAAAATCATTGACTGTAGAATATGAGCTATATACTTAATTAAAATTTAAGAACCACAATCGTAGCCTTGCTGCATCTTAAGAAATTTAATCTCAGCCATTGATTCCTAACTGAACCCTGGTAGATTGTAAATTTGTCATTTTCTGCCTATTAGAAGGTGTACTCAATATACCTGACTAATAGGCAAATGTGAGGACAGACTATAGATATATCAATATTTAATGCAGGATTGAGTAACATTTTATCATTTGTAGACATAGGACTGACATTAATGACTGCGCCACAGAATGTTTTCTAGTCCTTGATGGTTACCAGGTGAATAAATGTGCTAAGAAGCCTTTGCAGGTAACAGAGGAGGATGTCTTCATTACTGATTTTTATACAAAGTATTAATTTATAGTGCTTTAGACAATAGACACAAACTCTAGATAAGACACAGGTGTTATAACGCAGGACTGGAGTTATAACACTGGTGTTCCAATTGCAATAAGCACTGAACCATTTAAGATAAGGGCACTTCTTTGCAGAATAGTATAGAAGACTTTAATTTCTTTCTAAGCATCCAACTACATGTGCAACATCATACACACAGGAAAGCCATTACACCATGTGCTGTGAATACCTGTAAAGTGAAATGGAACTGTCCTATTTCACAGCCAAACCAATCTGTTTTTGCTTAGGTCACTCCCACCTCCTCATGGTCAAGTTTGTTTTGCTGAAAGCTCATTGGAACTCAGCCTAGTTTCATTTTATCACCAACCAAGTTCTTTCAGAGAGCTTTATGAACACACCACCGAATGGACTTTACCTTCTCACAATATTCATTCAGTTCCCTCACTCTTTCCTAGTGGTCTGCAGAGAGTTGGACATGCAAAGTACACTTCTGTAAATGCTATTTTGTAAGAAAACAAGAAAACAGATCATTTGGGGTTGAAAGCCTTGAGAAATGCAGGGTATTTCTGTGTGCTATGTGTGTGTTTTGGCTGGCAAAAGGGTGAATCACATTGGTAAGTCCATTTGGGGGAGAAGAGAAAGCTGTCCTATGAGGAAGTGCAGTCACAGAACTCTGCCCTCCAGAAATGATGCTCTTGTCAGCTCCAGTGCCATACATCCGCCTGTCCAAGCTGCACAGCACAGTATTGTGGCAGAGCTGGCTGTCCAGAACTGCATTCAGCTTGAGGTCATGCATAGAGGACAAACCCCACGGAGACATGATTCTTTTTTTTTTTTTTTCCTTCTCTTTTTCTTTAGTTCTTGTCTTTTCTTTAGTTCTTTTCTTACCAGCTCAGGCAATTTGATGAGTTAGAGTGGATGGAGTTTGCCTCTTTGTACTGGTTGTGGCTGGGATATAATTAATTTTCTTCACAGTGGCTCGTATGGTGTTCTGTTCTGCATTTGTGATGACAATAGTGGTGATAACACACCAATGTTTTAGTTGTTGCAGTGATTACACAGTCAAGGATTTTCCTACTTCTGACACTGCCCTGCCAGTGAGGAGGCTGGGGGTGCACAAGGAGCTGGGAGGGGACATGGCCAGGTCAGCTGGCCCAAACTGGCCAAAGGATATTTTACACCATATGGTGTTGTGCTCAGCAAGAAAAGCTGGGGTAAAGGAGGAGGGGGGGCATTTGAAGTGATGTCGTTTGTCTTCCCAAGTAAATGTTACGAGTTATGAAGCCCTGCTTTACTGGAAATGGCTGAACATCAGCCTGCTGATGAGAAGGAGTGAATGAATTCCTTGTTTTTTCTTCACTTGCGCAGGCAGCTTTTGCTCTACCTATTAAGCTGTCTTTACCTCAATGCATGAGTGAGTTTTCTCACTTTTAACCCTGCTGCTGCTCTTCCCCATCCCACTGCAGGGAGGTGAGCCATGTAGGACTTGGCTGCCTTACCTTGGTTAACCCACAGCACTGTTACAGAAGGAGGACCTGCCTAGCCCAGTGCTGGGGTGACTTCCTTCAAGTGACAGGGCATTGTGCTGCAATAGGGAAACCTGGTGCCATGTGAGCAGCTGCAGGGCTCTGCAAGGGCCAGCATCATGGCTTCCACTACACCCTGCCAAGCCCTAGACCCCATGGAGTTCAGGTATTTGGCATCCACTACCTGCAAATCCCTCCTGCAGCACCCTCTGCCTGCAGAGGTCTGTGTCTGATTTCAGATGGATTATTTCATGTAGTTCATAGGAGGAGGGCGGTTTCCCACCCTGGCCATCCATCCATATGGGAGCAGAAACTTCCATGGGGGCCCAGGGCAACAATAAGGTGTGGGTAAGACCACACACAATCCCTGCTACATTTCTCTACCAGCACATAAAGAACGAGTGGGTGCTGAGCATTCAGGTTTTATAGACTTTTTTCTTAATTATCATTTTGTGATAAAAATGTAACAGATGCTTTTACTTAAGGAAGGAGACAATTTAATACAAATGCCAATTTTCAATTTTAAAGGAAAATTTTTAAACTACTTCCATCTCTGATTTTTTTTGAAAGATTCATGCATTACAGAAAAATGCACTTGCACCAGCTAGTAGCCTAAGACTTTCACACCCTTCCGCTGACTCCAGTAACAGGCATTTCTCTTCTCTCCTGGCTGAGCATATGGACTTTGCAGACGGGATCTCTGTGCCACAGTGCTGAGAGAGCTCACTCAGCCATGTCACCTTGACTCTCTTCAGTTAATTTGGGCCTACTATGCAGCATTACTAATTCCTGTCCTTTCTCTGGGCCAGAATAGCCCAAATCCTGACTGAAGCCCAGGAATGATACTGTTAAATGTACAAAAACTCTCCTAAACTTTTGGACTATAACTCATAGACAACTCCTCAAGCTCTCTGTGTGCCTCACAGCCTTTCACAGCTCAAGTTCCCTAATTAACAAGTAATTCATGTAATTCTTTCACTGTGACTTGCAGGAAAACAAAACAAAACAAACAAAACAGTGAGTATCACTTAACAGTAACGTTAAGAGCTAATATCTAGAGTTAGTTAAGCTCTTAACACTGTTTTTCTTCTCATATGTACAAAATTAATCTCTATTTTCAAGAGAAGGCAGGACTATGTAAATTAGGTTTTCTGAAATATCAGTAGATTATAGCAAGCTGAAGTGAAAAAAATGTTTTATATTGGGGAAACTAACAATACTGTTATCTTTACTACTATTATTATTATGTTTTGTGGACATACTGGATCCCTGGAATTTAGCTTAATTCAGGCAGTTGAAAGAATTTTTTTGTCAGCGTGAATGCCTGTGTTATGTTTACCACAGGATATTGTCAAAGAGAAGAGTTGGTAGGATGCTTTTTTATTTCTGCAGTGCATTTAATTTTTTTTTTTTTTCACGAGCTTAGAAAGACTGATCATTTTATAGTGAAAAACAATGAAAAAGTGCTGTTGAAAGGGAAGCAGAAGAAAAAAAAAATCACTGAATTTGGCCTATTTTAAACCTCATTGGCCTCCTGCATATTTAGAATAGCTTCCCATTTACTGGATAGTCCGTGATGCTGAAAATAAATGCAACTGCCAACGAAGATCTTATTTACCACAGCTTATACAACTGCAGATATAACCCTTGCAGTAAATGCTCATATAGCACAGCTTACAGCTGTCAGAAGATATAAACAGGAATATAAACTGAGAGCTAATGGCACAGCAGGATCTTGATAGCAAAAGCTGTTGTCAGTCAGCTGTGATTCCTTCACAACAGTAACTCACACACGCAGAAGAATCCAGGTGGTGCCTGCTGTAGCTCCTGGGTGTTTCTGTAGAGCCCAGGGGAGAGGGGTGGTGCTCTCTGCAGAAAAACATGCTTTCATGTTTTGGGAAAGGCAATGTTCAAGAGGCACATTCTTTCTCCCGGTGCATCACACCCATAATCCATAGAAAATGAAAACAGTTTGAAGAGTGAGATCAAACTCACAGTGTAAAGCCCTACTCCCCAGTCTTTTATTCATCAATTGATTGGAAGCAGCAGCTTTATTTTTCCCATTAAAAGATGTGACAGTTTCTTTTTCACCTGAAATTTTAAATCCAAAGTTTCCCTAAATCTGTTCTCTAGTTTTTGAAACTTATGTGTGATGCAGAATGGAATTCTCTGGATTGTCACGATATGAGACAAAGTGGCTGATCTTAATGTTCCCTTTATGACAGCACATGGTAGAGAAACACTTCTGTGCTGGAGCCAAGATCAAGACTACCAACAGGTCTTTCCCATCTAAAATTACATGAGTCAGTAGAGTATATGTAGTATTCCCAGAAAGTACCAGCAGTAGGAGATTGTTCTTCCAGGAATTGTACTGCTTAGAGCACAGGAGTCCAGGTTTTCTGATGCTTTAAGGCATTTCCATAAAGATGGATTTTGTGTAGTTCTTTATTATAGCTGAACAGAGTTAAAAAAATTAAAAAACAAAACAAAATAAAACAAAACAAAACAAACATATGCAATTGAGGGGAAAACATCCTTAGAAAAATACCAATGCCATGTAATAAATTTGTTCAGAGATCCATAAAGCTAAAACACAGTGAACTGTGTAATTTTTCCTTATTAAGGGCTAATATTTATGTAGTGTAAAATGCTCTCACGTTTGTTTTGATTTTTTTTCACTTTAATGAAAATATTTTTTTTGTAACTAATTTATTATTCAATAATACAATTACTACTGAAGCATCTTTCTCAAAACATTGTCTGTAATGGGCAAAAATGGTTTACAGACTAGTTTAACTACATCATCTATTTACTCATAGGAAAACAAATAAACAAACAAAACAAACAAAATTAACAAACGAAAAAGAGCCAAAATGAAATACTGATCTTTGCCACCAAGATATCTAATAAAAGCCCCGTTGATCAAGCAAATGCTGTTCCATGATGTAATGACTCAGAGAGACTCTGAAAGAAAGAAGTTCCTTGGACGGAAGTCTCAAACTGGGAGTAATTTTCTTCATCTTCTGATACGGCACATTTAAAACCACCATAAAAAACCAATTCCTCAAGGGTAATCACAGTGGTGTTTGAGGAAAGAAGTCTTGATCAATCTCTTCCTCAATAAACAAGTGAAATGCCCCTTACTTCTTGAGAACAAATCTTAATGTAAATACCTGCCTGGACATATGTTAAATAAATAAACAAACCACCAAAAATGCAGTGGCAGAAAACACTAGTAGGAATGTAGCTAGGCTCTAGTCCTCTGCAATACTATTCCCCAACAATTAGGACACTAGAATTGATAGGAAATGTGACTGCAGTCTTCACTGGTACAGAGCCTGTGGGCAATGATATGTCCTAAAAAGGAATAGCCTAGAAAATCAAAATCCTCCAAAATGATCACCCAGTGCCACTGTGTCAGGAAAAGCAATGATTTAGTCCAGCTCTTCTCAACTACAAGCACTCAGGATATCAGCACGTTTGAAAACAAAATAATCTTTGCAGGCTGATGACAGCGCTGGATATTACCATATCTACGTGTTTTAGGATCTGTCACAGGGTCCAGGACTTTGAAATTTGTACCATGGACAAGTCTGAACAAGCTGCTGCAGAGTTAGTTAGGACATTGAAACACTGAAATCTCAGCACGGGTGAAAGCCAAGCTTAAACAAATCTGTTCGCAGGATCTTTGTTTGAGTGCATGCCCTCAGAAGCAAGGTATGCACTGACTATACTGAGTATATTCAGGGCTTTATTTACTTTCAGTCAGCTGCTATGTAAATGATTTGTTATGAGGAATCATATCTTTGCATATTGCCTCTCATCTGCATAAGCTCATGCTCCATCCAAATTTCTTAGTTGCACCCTTGATTTTATGCTATTTAGTTTAATCCTACATCTCTCTAGTTCTCAAGACGCTCCGGTTTCTGTGTGGCATTCTGACCCTCCTGTCTGCCTCTCAGTCTCAGATCATAAGAAAATATTGTTCACCTTTTCAAATTAATAAATAAACAAATACTATCAAAACTTCCAGTAAGCTGAGTAGGGTGTCTTACATAGCATACACACACTCCATATACATGTATTTTCCAGATGTGGAAAAGTGGTCGAACTAGTGATGTGTAAATGCATTTTTTCCTTCTCTCTCCAAAATAAGCAGAATGAGTACTTAGGAAATATTTGACATTATTCCTTATTCATCTGTCTGCATTTTATTGCAACAGTGATCTTGAGTGACGGTTTTAAACTATACCCCATTCTTCCTCTTAAAAGAAATATGTTTTTCCTCTCTGCTTTGTTAAATGAACAAAAGCTGGAAAAGTGGTGTTCAAAAAAAAAGTTTAGTTTGGGGTAGCATTGCTTAGAAATTCATAATCATCCTATGTCATTCATCACTCTTTCTTTCTGAATGTCACCCACTACTTAGTCATAGAAGATAAACTACATAGGACACCAAGCTTTTGGAACTAGTTCATCTACATGAAGTTTTTCTTCCAACATCTCATGACTACTTTGTATAGATCTGTCCTTGCTATCGTGACTAATTCCCAAACAAACTTCATTTATGCTGTCACAACTTCTCTGGGGCATATGTGACCTTGGTGAATCCCCTTGACAAATCTGCAGGGAAATCTTTATCTTTCACGCATTCTCCCTCTTTTCTTCATTTTTTCAGCCATTTCTTTATTTTACGTGATAGTGGTCTTGTGAAATCCATTGATCCTTAGTCAGGAGGCAAGATTATGAAATAGCAGAAGTGTGTAACATGGTTTAATTTTAAAGAACTACTTTTCTCATTTCCAAACACATATACACAATACAATTAAATTATATAAACACTAAAAGTCATTTTTGTCTGAGAAGAGAAAGAATTTCAAGATGTTAGCACAGTCTCTGCACGTTTGCTATTCTTTATAATAATATTTTATTGACATGAAAAAAACTTATATACTATAATTATTCCCTCCTTTTTAAAAGTAATTGGGGAAAATACATTGATTGCTGTGTACAAGTTTCCAGTATCACTGACTACCTTTATGAAATCTAATAGCACTATCTGGACACCATAACTGGCATTACAGTTTTATTCAGATACTGATTCTTGCTTATCACGAGTTCAGGAATTACTAGAAAAAATAGCTGGGATCAGTGTAATAGTGTGCTGCAAAGCGGTACGAACGAAGATTAGTGAAATTGCAAACTGGGCCTTTGTTTTCTTCTCCTTTGGGTTTCTGTGCAGTGACAGAAAGGCCCTTACCTCTGGGAGACGACTGAGCTGTTGAAGCAATGGGTAGGAGCAGACAGAACTGAAGAAAACTGCCATATTCTCTAGCAAGGTTGCTCCTCCAGTTACCCCCTTTGTCCTTCCATCTGATAAAACTGGCAGAAATATATTATTAGACAGACAGGCAGAAGGTTTTGCCATTTTAGCAGGCTCTCTCTTTACAGATACACTGAATATATAAGGCATATGTTTGATGCAACCCTCTACCATTCTTCTGAAGAGTATTACACACAAAGTATTGCAGTCTATAACTCTGTTTCCAATTATATTTAACAAGGGCAGTACCAATAGCCATGGCTGAGAGGTCAGAGCCAACACCACAGTTCAGAGTCTCTCATAGTGATTTAAGCCAGGCTCTGACTCCAGGGCTTTGAGTTCAATGGTTTTTAGCTTCCTTCTTATTTTCAATCATTTCCTTGACAAACCTCTGGATGAGTCAGGAGGCCAGGGAGGCTAGGTAAACAAATTATTAAAACAGTTGTTCTCTAATGCAGACAAAACTGTGAGTGGAAATGCTTGCTTTCCTTTCTTCTGCCAGATTCCTGGCTATTACAGAAAAATAAAGTGACTACCTAAAAAGAAAATCGTAAGACAAGTATCTTAGTTGCAGTTTTGAATGCATTTTATGCACTCATTTTATGTGAATATTTAATGCAGTTCTATTCTATTCTTCCAGAGCAAATGCTTAAAAAAATACAAAAAAAGCCTCTATTGAAAATAGGAGTTAGAAGGAAATATTTTTTTTTTGTGCTATTGCTTGTAACAGAAATCAAATATTAGTTGCCTGAGACCAATGTTTCTGAAAACACCAGTCAACCATGGTTAGAAAACAAGAGCATTATTTCTGCTCTTCTAATTCTGATTTTGAATGGCACTATTACTTTCAAGCTACAGAAAACAAACCTGCATACTTTGTTCCGACTGTTGAATAGTTTGAAGGCACAAATTACCTCCCCTGCATATTTAGTGGAAAGATTTTATGACTTTTCCTTTGACTGAAAAGAGGATAGAAATGAATCTGAGCGACTTCTATTCTACCAATATTGACATAAAACAAGTATTATTTGACAAATCAAAAACATGTTCATGTGCAAAATATTTTAGTTCTCCCAAATGAAAATGGAAAAGTGCAAACAAGAATCCAAAATTTAAATTAGGAGAATTCCCCTAGAAAATGGAAATGCATAGATATTTTATGTTCCAATATGAAATTACACATCTGTTTTAAGGCAATTAATTTACAGTACGAAGCATTCCATCAAGATGTAAACAGAAAGGCTAAACTAGCATTTAGTCATGTTTCATAAAGCAGAACATAAAAACTCATTAAATTATTTTGTGTAGTTCAGACTCAGTTAACCACAGCCAGAATACTTCAGTTATTCATCTGACTTCAGCCATGTAAAAGTGAGGTATTTAGTACAGGTTAATCATCTCAACTCCCCCACTATTCAATAGAGTGGTATCAAAAATGCTTTTTCTTTCTTTTTTTTTTTTTCAAGAAAACAGAGGGAGAACCTACTTTCTATTTCTAAACACCAGAATTTCCTTAATTTCCTTTATGGATGTCTGAGGGTATCAGTCAGGGCCCAAATTAACATGATTTTTGTTTTATTCTTTTTCTTGGATAACTCATTTATTAACAAATTTGGAATTCCAAGTGGATATTTTAAAACTGTTCATTTTCATGAGTATTTGTACTAGTGAACTTAGGTTTTCAAAAATTTCCAGACATAGCCAGGGTATAATTATCTCATGTATGAACATTCAGGAATGATACAGCTCCATCAGAAATTGTGATGTTTCCAGAATGCCTTTCCATTCATTTTTTCAAAATTCTGTTTTCACTGTATCCAACCACTTTATACAGCCATAGGGTAAAAGTGTTATAATAGTTATCCAGATTAATTCCTCCCAGATGTCATGGATGCCCGCTTTCAAATTCTGCAGTAGCCAAAGGGAGCTGGCAGGATCCTGCACCTGAAAGCCAGAGATCCAAATTGGTGTCAACAACACTGTGTGATTTTCAAAACAGCAAAGACAAGAAAAGGCCGTATGTAGAATTATAAAGTCAGAAAACTCAGAAATAATGAAGAAATCAAAATTAAGCTCACACTTCTATGTTCCCATCACAAATGATTTCATGCTTAAATCCTATTGCTCTAGATTCTGAAATGTTTGAACAATATTTTTCTTCCTTCTCTGCTATTTTACTTCTAATTTTCACCTGATCATCCTCATAGATATGTGCTGGAATTCACTGGAAAAGGAAGAATGAAATAAGGAAGAATAAAATTTCATGAGAAAACCCTTGTTTCCTTAACTTGAAAAGAAACCTTGAAACCCACGTATTTGTTTACTTTACTTATGCTAAATGTCTGGAAATAGAAACTCCTCTTAAAAGTGAAGTAAACCTTCAAACCCAATGTTTGTCATTGCCTGTTTCTGTTTAATATTAGATATTAGCAGAGCTTTCAGCAAGATTTCAGTGCTGTCCAGCAGTTGAAGCATTCTTTACCAAGTACTTCATTACGCAGAACTGCATTTGCCTTGTAATGTCATGCGCATGACAGAAAGGCATCTTCAGCAACTCACATCTGAGAGCCCAGCAATGCAGGGCAGGGTAGCTGTCAGTGAAACCCTTCCCCTTCTGCATCACAGTCATTGCTCAGCATGCCAGTAACTAACAAACATCCCCACAGCCCATTTGTGAAGAGCATGCATCATACCCTCAAAACAAGTCATACATACTTTGCTAAACCAAAAGGTCCTCTGCATAGTAATCCATTTGTATTTGTTCTGCAGTCGAACCCTGGGCTTTCTGCTGGAGATAAGTAGCCAATATCTTTTCAACCACTTTGGTTCTTTTCACATCCTGTCCTCTCCAATTCACATCTTTCTTTTGCTGTGTGCCTGCCCAGGCACTGTTATCCCTGAAGCATGCTCTCTTGTCTCCCTCAGGCAGAGGAGAGAGCCCTACTCTGCGGACTCTGACACAACCTGCCCATCTCTGCATTGCAGACTCAGTCTCTCAGGTCACTTGTATTTGCACTGACTTACACCAAAATCTCAGAGAACAGAGACTCATACTATTTGTACCACAATTGCAGCCTAATTGCAGCTCTGCCTTATCCCCCAAAACAATCCACAGATCTCTTTAGATTATAATCATATCTCTGCCAAGCTGATTCAGCTAATCAATCCCCAGAACAGCAATAGCTAAGACAGTACCTGCAATCATGTATGCAGCTAGATCTCTGTGCCTACTTCCAGCTCTAGACAGACAGTGTGTGTGCTTTGATTAACTTCCAGAGCTTGTATCACTGACTTCAATCTCTTGGAAAGGCACAAGGCAACCTGAAAAGCGAACTGAAAAGGTGCTTTCTTTGTAATCTGTTGCTGAAGTATTCCTTGGCATGGAGAACGGCAGGATTGAAACTTGTTTCAAATAGAAGTGTCAATCTTTTGTCAGCTGGAGAGGTGAAACAAGCAGTGCATGAGGCTGCAAAGGCAGCAGAAGGGCTGATTTCTGAGGAATGCTTGTCCTGTGATTTCAGTTGGAATTGAGAGAAGTCATTCAAAATATCTGAAAAATATTAAGCCTTTTAAAAGAGCACAAGCTCCTTCCTGATCCTATTGCTAATTCTCTTCCTTTTCTTTCCCTCAGCCAGGCAAAAGAGATCCTCTCACCCCTGCTCGAGCAGATAAAGCAGCAGACCTTCAAGACCTGTTTCTGACCACCCGGGGATCTGACACGAGGTTTATCTCCCAAGAGTTCCTGCCCTATTGTAAAGAGCACCGTAACGTGCTCTTTACAGATGGGACTGGAAGAGAGAAAAAAGCTGAGCGTAGGAGCCTGCTCTGCTGAGCTCTGATGCTTTATCTCAGTTCACAGCCTTTGTATCACAGGAGCTGCTCCCCAAGCTTCTGGCCTCTTGACAAAACCTATTCAGTAATGTACACTAAATGACTGCAGGTTTCCTGATAGTAACAGTGTTTTCTTGGAATTAGAGCTTAGGCTATCGAAGTTGTAATTCTTCACTTAGAGAAATTTGATAAGAATAATTTTTTGGTCAGGTCTGGGCAGAGCTGATTTGCAGACATAAGTGCTGCAGGCAAAAATCTATTTAGATAATCTAACTTACCAAAAAAGAAACCTGAGGCTACATGAAAGCTATATCTAGTCTTGTAGACCAATAATATAATATGTGATGTGCAAGTTGTTTTTGTTTAGTTCACCTAAACTCAATGCCCATTTAGATGTATTTTTATATTTCTGAAGTAATTTAATTAAACTAAAACCAGGACATGGTAATCTGCCTTGTGTTAAAATTTTTGTTTCTTAACGCTGATCTTCCTTTACAGGTAAAAAGATCTGTGACTGAGGAAGATGTGAAAAATATACTCTTGTAAATAGACACTGGTTAAAATGCAAGAGTTTTGATCTTTATTTTTGTCTCTAGCATGAAGCAGTAATTTAGCCAGGTCACTTCCTTCTCTGTGCCTCAGTTTCTCCATCTGTAAAATGACACTGACTTCCCCAGTGAAGCATTCTGAAGTTCAGATAAAAAAAGCAGTAACAGTACGTCCAATAACTGTTTAATGTTACATTTAATGTTATGTTTAATGCTATGCCAAACAGTAGTTAATACTTCATATTGGATTTACAGAAGCATAACATTTTCTCCTACTGGAGCAGATAGAAATTATACTGTGAACTGCAACCAGAACAAAGTTAGGTGAAATGATTATGTCCAGCAAAATACCTGCTGACTTTCCACACCTTCCTTCAGAAGCTGAAATTCAAACTTCTAATACCTATGCATAGAGAAGAGTCAAATGTAACATTATCTACCGCCATCCCATTCCTATGAATTTCTTTAGTCTAAAGGACTTTCTTCATCTTCATTCTCATAATTTGTTTGGCTTTTTTTTTTCAGTATTGATCCTCCAAAACGTCTTTAAAAGTCACATGTTACCTCAGAATAAAGTTGGCAGTTTTGAATACAACTGCCTGGAAAGAAATTACTTCAAAAGTGCAGAGGCCATGTTAATTGTAGTTGTTGCTATTTTTCTTTCCCACTCCAGCTGCTCTGTGTGAATTCCTACCCAGACCTAGATTAGAAGCCAGACTGGATGACAGAGATCCATAGCTGTTAATACAAAGTAATTCCATAAAAATGTGCAAATAAACATCCAGTACAATAGAGGCAATGAGTTCCTGCAGCTGAACAAGTCACACGGGTTTGGTGACCTAACTGAAGACAAAAGGTCTATGTCAAACTGGCTCCTACCACTGAACATACAGTCATGGTATTGTACTACCGAGGAAAAAAACACTCGTTTGAATCTGAATATTGTCATGAATGTTTTGAGGATGTCAGTCTCCATTGTGCATCCACTGTTTCAAACATGCTTATGCAGACATTAACTCCTCTTTCTGGTGATGTAGACATTGCAGTCCCATACAGTCAACAAACATGTCTTTGGTAAATCTGATTATTGCTGTGATCTACAAATGTGTTTTTGTGGTGCACCTCATCTGATTATAAACTATCATGTGGACATGATGGCAATATCTCTCTGCCTCTGAGAGGAGGAGAGATACCCTAAACAACTGTAAAAGGCAACATGAGCTTTTAAACATATGCAGAAAAGTGATTAGAGGGAAGCTCCTTGATTCTCAAGTAAGTTAACCAATCTGAAGTGGGAAATAGGACAAGAAAACAGAAAAGAGGCTGAGGTTTTATTTGAGAACTATTGCCCCATCTGTACACAGCAAGGGTCTTGCAGTTCTGTTACCATACACTAAATAACAGCTTTTCATTTCATACACTTGACCTTTGTCTCAAGGGTAAGAGCTTTTTCCTAAGTAATAATGCCTTTGCAATTGCAGATCAATTGGTTTTTTTCTGCCAGCTTCTTAATTTTTTCCCTTGGGGGATTGGACAGGATGACTAGGCAGAAAAGTTTCTATCGGTTTTGTCTTTCCTGTGTAGCCTTGATAACTCTGTTACAAAGTTGATAGAAAACAGTGATATGAAAGACAGACATTTTTTCTCCATCAGAAAAAGGTGATGGTACAACAAACTATGTTTTGTTTTGTTTTGTTTTGTTTTGTTTTGTTTTGTTTTGTTTTTGCAGTGAAATTAGTGAAATCCCTTCTGCCCAGGTGTGGAGTTTGGTTTTTGCCTGTGTAGTTTATTTATAAGCTGTATTAAATATTTGTAAAGCTTGCTTTTGGTCTTGTGCTGCAAGGCAATAAAGAAATAAATTGATTGCTTATTCCTCTTTCATGATTTTCAACAAGAAGCTTTATATATATACATAAGCAGTGCTTCATTCCATGTTGTTTCAGTTTAGCTCATTTCAGAAGTTTCACAGCTGAAATAATTCTACCAGAGTAGTACATTTTGCTAATACTAGTGATTACTACTACATAATCTTAGAAATGAGCCTAGAAATAGTCTGAAAAGGCAGAAGTAATTTAAGTGCTTCTGAGCCTGAAGCTTTTTAAAAGCTCATGGAGAGTTAGATGAATCAGTTTAGCATACAGAGCTCCCCCTCTTTCACTTCCCTTCTTGCCTAAGGAGTGTCTGCTGCTCTGTTACTTTCTTGGCTTTCTCAGACTGCAAATATGCAAACTTTACACACTCTCAAATGGATCTAAGACTGAGGTGGATTTTTTTTTTTCTTGTAAAATTCATGGCATCACTTTGTGGAGCTCTTCAGGACTGATGAGTATCCCTGTTTGGTTGGTTGAAGTTGAAGGATGTACCTGACATCTCCCAGGGAAGTGGGTACCAGTTGTGCCCAGAAATGTTACTGTGCCCATGCATTATCTGTGGAAGATCTATAATAAAAGATTTTTTTGTGTGTTCACAGAAAAAGTCAGGAAGTCTGTATGCTTTATGCAACACCTTCTTCTCTTAAAATTTTAATATAATTTAGTCAATCAATTTCGAATACTCACCTATAAAAACTTGGCCTAATTTAAATATCTAGTCAAGACTTAAAGATTTCCCTAGGCAAAATATTCACTTACCCTCTGCTAAATTATCCAGAATCCCTATGAAAGGTTAAAGGTCACCCTGCTCAAACACTGCCCTTGGCACTAAGGTCAGGACTGACATTTCTGTAAGAATCCTTTTCTTACTAGTCCAGCATTTCTCCCAGTACGATCTAGAAATGACGAAGAAAAAAATATGGGTTATTTGGTTTAGTCACAATACTAAGATTTATCCAGATGGCTCAGAGGATTTATATGGAGAGCTCCGTCACTTAGGAGAGTCATGTCCTTATCCGAAGACCACCGACACCAGCGAGTCACAGCTGAAGCTCTTGGCATCCATCTTGTTACCCTGGAGCACTCACCAGAAGCTGGGCAGGACCTGCAGCCTGTTCTCTTCTGGATCATTACACTACTTCTCCCCTCCAGTGCATCTGGAGCAGCGCCCAGCCATATGCAATGACAGGGAAAAGGGGAGCTCTGCATATCGACTGGGACCCGGACTTTTGTCAGCACTAAATATTGTACAAAGGAATGAAATGAACAGAGAGACCAAACAGACCTGGGAGGGAGATGCTTCTCAGAAAAGCCTGAGTAGAAGCCTGATGCAGTGGGGGTGAGCAAGCATGAGTTAGGAGATTAAAAAGTCAAAGATGAACCCTGGTTTGTAGTCTTTATACTGGGGTATTAGGAACTGAGCTTCCACAGTACCTTTTCTAGTCACTTCTCTCGTTCTTGTTCATTGGTCAGGAGGGTTTAGTAATGTTATGGGGAGGCTGGGAGTCCCACAGACACCTGACTGCATCACTCAGGTCTCCCCAGAAGTATCAGGGGCTCACCAGGGCCAGTGCTGGGCCTCCCACCAGGGCCTGTCCCACCACCCCAGCCAGGAGCAGGGCAGCTGAGGGCACTGGGGCAGCCCCTGGCATTAGGAGCCTCTTAGGGCACAGGGCCAGGCCAGGACGTGGGCCCACGGGTGGGCCCAGTGCAGAAGGCCCATGGCTAGGGAGGGCAGGGCTGTGGGGAGCTGGAGCCTGGTCCTGCTGCGGCCTTGTTGGGGAAGGGACTGATGGCTCTGGGGCTGATGTGGGGTCCTGAGGCCTTGGCAAGGTGGGGGGGGCCCAGGGGGTTGGGCAGGGACAGTAACACCTGCGAGTGCCCTCAGCATCCGGGCAGCTTCTTGCTATGAGATCCTCTCAGAGTTGAATACTCCTAGAGGGACCTGCCTTCAGCAGCTCGCATTGGCAATGTTGACCCAACAACATCCATCTATATTTTTGAGACAAGAACAGTACCAGGTCTGGAGAAAACCTAGAATCAGCCCTAGTAACCACTTATCAGTCCCAAGCAGTCAGTTCTTGACCCTCAAAGGCAACACCGTGTAGAAAATCTCGCCAGCAAAGGCTCTACGAACACAGCCTGACAACCTCTGCCTGATATGGTCTTGCTTTAACACTGTCTGGCCGAGGTGAGGTTTGTCAGACATTTGATACAGCAATGTATCAAATGATGGGAGCTCTGCATTATGATTTGGACTCCAACTATGTCTGCTATTGGGAATGAGGTATATGGCGAGGGCCTGGAGTCCTTGCTTGGGTCCATCCTTCTTCCGAACACAAAACAGTTTCAATGAATGAAAATCTAGAAGGCTGATTCTGGTGTTTTTTTCATCTCGACACATCAGGAAAACATTTATGCAATTAGAAATGCTCCTACATTTTCTCATAGACCATAGCATCCTGTGAGACTAATTAGCAAAAGACAGAAACCTCCCTAAAGACTAAGACAAGAGGAAAGATGAAACATTCTCCTTTTCTCCGTTTGTTTCAAGTAATTTGGCTGGAAATTTATCAAGTGGCAGGAAAATACAATAAGGTGATAACGATCCAGCTGTTGCATAAAATCCTGTTGGTGGTAAGTTTGCAGTTTACACTGCAGGTGGTCTTAGCTTTATTGCCTAGAGTCTTGCTTGCTGCTTCTTGCACTATACACATGCCTGGAAACATGCCTTTCAAGCCATATTCTGTGCAACTACCAGATGAGACCTAGGCTTACATGGCATTATGTATTTTTCTTAAAAGGGCTGGAAATGTTCACCCTCAACCAATCAGAAAAGAAACAAATAGAGTTTAGCTTTGTCTTCTCAGTTGTTAAGAGATAATAGCCCACAAATCTACATGAAAGTTATTCTGTAACATCTGCAGTTCTTTACTCAAGAAAAGCTTAGATTTGATTTAGCCCTGAAACCAAATTACTACTTACCTTTCCAAACAGCAATTAGGAGCATCTGCAAATTGGTCCAAAAAGTATATGGAAGCCACAGGGATAAGGCAACTGTACCATACCTTACAGCAGCAAATAAATGATAAAGTCCATCACTCTGAAAAACATCTTTGAGTGTCTGCTTGCTCTCATTCTTTCCCTCCTTTCAGAAAGAAGAGAAGCATATAGCAAATGCATTTGCTGTTGCCCATAAAAACAGATAAGGAAGATTAAGATAATTTAATTTTGCCCACATTCCACTTTTATACCAGCCAATGCATACAGCTCTGCTAAAAATAATCATCATAGGAAATGCTTTAAGAGAGAGACAACAGAGAGAGATGCTCACCAATTTCCTTAACACATTTGATTACTTATGAGTAAAAAGTATGTCATTAACTGAACAGATTTGGTTTCCAAATAAGAAAGAAAAAAAAACGAAAAATAGCAAAGTGTTACCTAGGAGGAAGAAAAGGTGGATGATATATGGTCTAATTGGACTTTAATATTGTAGAAATATCAGGAGGCAATGAACTGCACATCTTGAGTCACTCTTTCTCTTATGTGCATTCTAAACTTTTTAAAGTGGGCTGTCATCCCACTACTCTCTTTCCAGTCTAGTCTTAGTCCATCATTCCTCCTAGCTGGACTTCCTTCCCAGAGTCAACATGTACTGGTGAAAGAAGTTGGACATCCAGGAACCTACCTCCAGTATTGCCCAAATTCTTTCAGAACTGGCCACCTTACTGTAGGGTGCTGCATTGCCATACCTTGCCAAAAACAAGTCTGCCTGGACTAGAAGAGAGCTGCCTGATGATAAATGTTATGAAGAATATGGTGACATTTAGGAGGGGGATTCAAAGAAGGTTCTCTCTAAGCTGCTTTTTTTTTAGAAACAGTACCAGGTCTGCCAGTTTAAGGTTTGAGTAATACCACCTCATTGGAAGTAACTGCTAAGGTATATGATCTATTATTGCTTGTTGCAACCTCACAACTAAACATCCCCTCCTTCTCTCTTTTCCTCTTTTCCCACTTTCCCTAAAGGTCTGGAACACTTCTTTTCCCACTAAAATTTTTATTTATCAGTGATCAGCATTGAATCCACTGATTCAATGTGGTATCCATTGATACCACTGAGGTGTCTTGCTTTCAAAAATAGGCCATGAGAAAAAAGGCACACTTTTTTTCAAAATGAGTGACTCACTAGTTTCTAACAGTAGCTGTGCTTTTGGCATTATGGATCTGTATACCAACTTGAACTCAGTCATTCAATTAGATCCATCAGCTAGCAGCTCCTCTGGTTCCATGTGGGCTCTTGATGACTCAAAATCTGACTCAAAAAAGCAAGACCTCTCCCATACAGTTACCTCAAACACACAAAAAACAAACTTTCTCCTCATCTTATATGTCTAACCAATTGAGATGGAAGATCAACTCCAGATAAAATATAGCAACCTGGCTGACACCTTCAAATATGCTTTTGTCTTTGAAATCAAACTTCTTCCCTTATTATCCTTACACAGAGATTTTGCTCAAATGTATCCTGGAGCTATTAGCTTAAGTTGCTATCATTCACTTTTTTTTTTTTTTTTTTTGACACTTACAAATTCCTGCCATAGGACACATCCCCACAGTCCTCTCCTTTAAGAGCAACCCAACCAAACTACAGTTTACTACCTCTGTCCTACGACACCAGAAATCTGTTCTTTGTCGTGAGCATTCATCAGCCTGGGAAATACCCATGTAACTGGGACAACACTTTTCTTCTTGAACAGATATATTCACTTCTTGAAGAAAGTTCCTCATCACATCAGCAGGTCTTTGACCAACAGGGTAGGAACAGAAGAACTTCCCAATCCTCTGTTAACTAGGTAATTCAATCTCCCAGTTTCTTCTGGTCAGATTCTACTTCAGTCTTCTCTATCAGTCATAATGGAAGTGCTTTTAAAGAAGATCTAACCCAATCCCTTCCTGTAAGCCAAGTTCTCGCCTATCTCATCTACCGCTCATACCCCACATGTCAGTTAACAAATCATGAAGGGTTATATGATTACAAACTTCCCATAGCACAAGACCAGCAAATGGCATGATCAGAAGCAATCCAATTATCTGATCATACATTTTTCTTTAACTTGTTGGAGGATGAATTGGTGACAGAGATAACATTTATTCTTCTTTGGTCTACGTCACTATGGTATCTATGTGTTCACAGAATCATAGAATCACAGAATGGCTTGAGTTGGAAGGGACCTTAAAGAACATCTAGTTCCAACCCCCCTGCCATAGGCAGGGACACCTTCCACTAGATCAGGTTGCTCAGGGCTCCATCCAACGTCGCCCTGAACACCTCCAGGTATGTGGCTACCACAACCTATCTGGGTAACCTGTTCCAGTGCCTCACCACCCTCTGAGTAAAGAATTTCTTTCTAACATTCAACCTAAATCTCCCCTCTTTTAGTATAAAACTGTTCCCCCTTCTCCTATCACTATCTGCCCATGTAAAGTGCCCCCTCCATCTTTTTTATAAGCCCCCTTCAAGTACTGAAAGGCTGCAATGAGGTCTCGCTAGAGCCTTCTCCAGGCTGAACAATCTCAGCTCTCTCAGCCTTTCCTCATAGGAGAGGTGCTCCAGCCCTCTTATCATCTTCGTGGCCCTCCTCTGGACCTGCTCCAGCAGGTCAGTGTCTTTCTTGTGCTAGGGGCCCCAGACCTGGATGCAGCACTCCCAAGTGGGGCCTCACAAGGGCAAAGTAGAGAGGGTGTTCTTATCTTTTGTTTTGTTTCTTACCTAATTTTTTCTTCTGGTTTGAAAAACTACTTATAAATATTTGGAAAAGCTATGGAGCAGCTGGTTCACAGTTAGAATAGAGCATTACCCTGTGTGGTCCCTTCCCTCTCTCTAAAAAATATCAACTCTGCAGCTAGCCATTAATTAGATCCAGCAACAAAGTAGGATTATCCTTGAAGTTGGTTCAGAGAGGAGGATTACTGAATAATGCTCCAAATTCAGGAAAGGCTAAAATATTCAAACGAAGAGATGATGGAGTCTTGAGAAATATATATTTGGGTAAATATATGTCATTACTTGTATCTTTAGCTTTGATATTTTATTTAAAACAACAAAATACACTCTTATTGCAGTGACTTGACATCAGTGCATAGTATTTGATCACCTTGCTTTGACTTACAAGTTCAACATTCAATTCTATGTGTATAGACTACCTGTGGGTGTGGTGATTTTAGCCGGCTGAGCAGCGGAACTCCACCACAACCTCTCTTTCACTCCCCCTCCTCAAAGGAAGAGGGGGAGAAAATACGATGGACAAGGGCTCAAGGGTTGAGATAAGGACAAGAAGATTACTCACTAATTACCATCACAGGCAAAACAGACTCAACACAGGGAGATTAATATAATTTATTACTATCACTAGCAGATTAGAGCAGTGAGAAACTAAAAAGCAAACTAAAAACACCTTCCCCTCATCCACCCTCTTCTACCTCCCCACCACAAGCAGCACAGGGGAATGGGGAATGGGGGTTGCGGTCAGTCTGTATCACTTCATCTCTGCAGCTCCTTCATGGTCACTCTCTTCCCCTGCTCCAACATGGGGTCCCTCCCAAGGGATGCCGTCCTTCCCGAACGGGTCCTGCGTGGGCTTCCCACAGGCTGCAGCTCTTCAAGAGCTGCTCCAACATGGGTCTGTACCATGGGCTCCATCCTTCAGGAGCAAACTGCTCCAGCATGGGTCCCCCACAGGTGGCAGCTCCCACCACCTCCTGCTCCTGCGTGAGCTTCTCTCCATGGGCTGCAGGTCCAGTCCGGGGCCTGCTCCTGCGGGGGCTCTCCATGGGCTGCAGCCTCCTTCAGGCCAGATCCACCTGCTCCACCGTGGGCTCCTCCAAGGGCTGCAGCGTGGAGATCTGCTCCATGTGGTACCCCACGGGCTGCAGGGGGACAGCCTGCTCCACCATGGGCCTCACCACGGGCTGCAGGGGAACTTCTGCTCTGGCGCCTGGAGCACCTCCTGCCCTCCTTCTTCACTGACCTTGGTGTCTGCAGGGCTGTTCCTCACTCTTCGCTCTCCCAGCTGCTGTTACACAGCAGTTTTTTTCCCTTTCCTAAATATGCTCTCCCAGAGGCACAGCCAGCATTGCTCATTGGCTCAGGTCTGGCCAGCAGCGGGTCCCTTTTGGATCCAGTTGGAGCTGGCTCTGATCTGACATGGGGCAGCTTCTGGAATCTTCTCACAGAGGCCACCCTGCTACCAAACCTTTAGCATGTAAACCCAAAACAGTGGGTGATTTTAAACTGCCTCACAATCAAAGCAACGTCAGGGTAGAGGTATTTTTGGTCAGGCAATGCAGTTGCTTTGTTTCTTAGCAGAAAGATAATGTAAAGGAATTCTTTTTCATGGTACTAATCACATTTAGTTCAGAGCTACAGTATTCTGCAGGTTGCTTAAGTGATTTCTAGTGAACTTATTTAACAGCAATAAATGGAGACTATTCAACATAAAGTGAAGAATTTAATTTATGCTATGCAAATGACTTGGCAACTTCTTGTTTAACTGTTTCTTATTGGTAGCCTTTTCTCCGGATGTGGTTTGATACCTGGAGCTTTTGATTTAGCAAAGAGGTACAGAAAGGGAGAGGCATTTAGAAATGTAAGGCTATGCTATAGCATGATAGAAATATAGGATTTAGAAGGGGTCATTTCCTCCTGTCCCCCATGCTGAGGCAGCACACATAAATCTAGGGTATCTTGTAAAATCTATATTATCTTTAAAAGCTTTAGTGAAAGACATTACATGATCACTTTAGTTGACAGATTTCTATACTCACATGAATTTATGGTTTAACAGATTTCCCTAATATTTTACCTAATATTCTACCTATTCTATCTTGGGGGGGGGGGGGGGGGGGAGGTATTTTTTTAAGAGCTTTTAACAGACTTTTACATTTTGAAATACTGTCATTAATCATCCTTTTTTTTATTAGATTAAATAAAGTGAAATTAAAACATCTGATCATTCTGTTACCATATCCCCATATTAAAGAAAAGCATCTGAAACCAATCACTACGTACCAGTTTAGATATCACAGACCCTAGTAGCAGGATAGAATGATAGCATGATGTCCTGTGTTTTAAATGCAATGTTTTTGTTACCATGTCGTATAATAAAGCTTGCCTTACTTAAAATAGCATCAGATCATAGATCATGTTGGTCTGTTGTCCAATTTAACTCCTGCACTTTTTGCCTTAAACTGCTGCCTAGTCAGGTTTTTGAATTTTGCAGTTAGGTACCTATTTCCCATTTCTGAATACAACACTTTACACTTACGTTTTCTGAATTTCATCATGTTGATTTTGAGTCATTTTCCAGTTCAATGAGAATAAAAAATAAACAAACTTAATCCTTGCCTCCAGCCTGCCACCCGTACTAGGTTGGTATCTTGCAAATCTGCAGTATGTTTGTATACCATTTTCAAAGTGCATAGAGAAAATATTAAATAGAACCTAGGTCTGGACAGACCAAGTTTGGGTCCCTTCTGAGGGTTCTACCAATCTGAGAGCATGTCGCTGACAGCTATTCTTTGAATATACTAAATAGTAAATTAGTAAATATATTAATACAACCACTGCTAGTTTCAGTTCACATTGGTCTTACCTATATCACACTTCCTAAGCCTATTTATGAAAACAGCATGTGGGCTGTAGGATCAACTGTTCCAATCTTATATGTGTTAAAAAAAAAAAAAAAAAAATTGCTTTGGATGGTTTTGGTCTCAGCATCTTCATGGTGAGTGGTTGTTTTATTTTGTTACTTCATCATCTCAGTGTTTACAACTTGATTGCTTAATAATGTCTTCCAGTAATTTTCTGAGTGTTTAAGGTAAGATGGCTGATCTAGAATTCCCCAGATTTTCATATATGCCTTTATTATGAAGAGGTGTTTTGTTTGTCTTCCCTTTTGTCTTTCATGGTTGTTCAAAGATACTCATTGCTCATTCTGTTCAGTTTTGAGTAGTTCTTTCTGCATCCTAGGATCAACATTTGAGGTGTTGCTGACATGCATAGATCTAATTCATAGAAAAAGTTTGCCATTTCCCTAACTTAGTTTCTGTTCCTCCTCCCTGAGAGAATTTAGATACCTTAAGCATCCCTACTTCTTCTTTTTTTTTTCTCTCCATGAATACCAAAGGAACAGATTTGAGTACCTGTCTTTGCAATGTTCAGTCCTTCTTTGTTCCACTTCTCCTTTAAGTAAAGAACTGATTTGTTACTTCTAAATTAAAAGTAACATAAATTATTTAAGTTACTTCAAATGAGAATAAAACACTTTTCCTAGAATCTGACCCCTTCCTGACTTAGATATAGTATATTTTTGAGAATTCATCACCTTGACTTGTAAAACGTTAAATTCTCAGTTGAGGAAAACCCAGTTTTCTTTAGGACTTTCTTCTTCTGTCCTGAAATCTACTGATTTTCTGTGTTCTTTCAGTCCCCTTGGTAACACATCTATGTATTTATGCATATATATGTGTATGAATATCTGTAAAGGATATCTAAAAGAAACTTTGTTGCTGATGAATATATTTTTTTTCCACAATAATGTAAAAATTGCCTGCAAAGAAGTTAAAAGTTTGATCTTTGTGCATAAGGAGGATGAAAAATCATCATATGTGACACTTAAATCTTTTTTCAGTATCAGGGATGAGAGGTATTGCAAAAATGCTTAATTTCATGGATGAAGTGATAGCCAGAGTAGTTAGGCTGGCTTCTCTTTTTTTTTTTTTTTTTTTTTTTTTACACCNTTTTTTTACTACAGGTGTTTACTACAGGTCATTTCAACTGGTAGCCTGTACATTGAACCCAATGACTTAGGTTAGTTTAAAGGATATTTTTGTGTACAGCAGAGGACAGAATGGGCCATTAAAACTCCAGCAATGCCTGGAGTGTCTATGGGACAAGTGGTAACTGAAGCACTAGGATCCTACATGCCTCAATGATGACAAAAACAAAACAAAACCTAACAACAACAGCAACAACAACAACTGATTCTCTGCTCAGGAGGAGAAACTTCTTTCTGATTTCAAAAATCAGAGATCAGTGGGACTGAGAATGTGAGAAATCCTGCTTACTCTTTCATACAGCTAGTTTCTGCCTGTGGTCCAACACTGTCCACCTGCACCTCAGTAGTACTGCTGGTGACCCAGCACAATCCTGCAAAAATGTTCTCTCACAGTCAGAGCAATGTCTATGCAGAAGTAGAAGTCAAAATCTGGCAGTGGTAGAGGTTCTATTCACCTGCAAGTGGGGGTGTAACAAGTTACCCCCCACCTTAGGACTAGTTTGCTTTAGCCAGGTGGGATTCGTTAAAGCAGTTAGTACTCATTTGAAGGAAGAATTGAAGGAAAATAACTTGAAACTAAACAGATCTGGTCTGCCTACCTGGCTTGTGAAAACTGTGTAACTCACATCCAGGGATGCCTGGCTTTGGGAGAACACACAGTTATTATCTTTGATTTCCTAGATTTCTTCCCCAAAGTTCACCATCCTGAGCTCCCATTAAGGACACAAAAATTTTGGAGTATTAAAGATACTTTTCAATATCTAGCCCTATTATCATTTCTGTGGGCCCATTCCTACAAGTATTTGAATGTCACTGGCCTCTGTTGGGAAGGGAATGCTACCCATGCCATAGGGCTTCCCTCCAACCTGTGAATGTGCAATGCCATTCTTAAAAAATATTTCCAATTATATTCTGGACCATCAGCTTAGAAGAATATTTATTGAAGGTTCTGATTTATAATTTGGCTGATTGCTCTTTTTACTATAGCTTTTGTGCCTTTCAAAAATTATTAGTTTGTCAGTCTACTATGTTCCATCCTGCTTAGTCATGCTTGGCTTAGCTCTGTTAGCTTATTTGATGCCTTTTATTCTAAATCTTCACTGGCATGATCACAGTATATCCATTTTCAAATTATCACATAAATATCTCCCATTCCCCAGATTTCTTTAAAGCAAGTAATTGACTGTAATCAAGGGCCTGAATGTTTTTGTGCAGCTGCACATTCATCTGTCTGCCACAAACTTTTTATTACAAACCAAGGAAAACAAACAAACAAAAACCTTTTTTTTATCGGGGTTTCTTCCATGAAAGGATGTTGCAATTTGAGAAGGCATCAAAGTTAAGCTACACTCTGTTGCCAATCTTATGTTAATGTCTCAAAAATTACATCTTTAATATAAATTAAATCACTGCAAATACCCTGATAAAAAAGTAAAACATTATGAAAACAGCATTTTCTTTTAGACTTTATTTAAAATTATCTAATGGACAAGTTTCACCATTTGAATCTCTACCTCTACCATAAAATTTGATATTAAAACAGGACTATTCTGTACTGCGTAAGCTCCTGAACATTTATCACATGGTCACAGCTTAGAGGTGATTAGTATCTTGTTTAAATTTTTAACTTATTTCAAAAAAAGCTATGTGCTTTCAGCACATCTGCTCACAATTAGATACCTTGTCTTTATATAGCTTCCAGCCTGTCTGGTAATATCCTTGTATGTGATTAATGAGACAGATATCACATGTACAAGTTTTGAAATTAATATCTGAATGGGTTCTGACTCACGCATTTATGGAAAATAATTCTGCAATCAGCCACTTTTATGTAACTATTTATAATTAAAACAAAACAAAACAAAACACATTTTACAAATTATTACTGTTTAATGAATCAGTGAAGAAACACCATGAGAAAATAAGCTAATCTCCCAACCTCTCTTTCAAATAGGTAACCACTCTCATTTTTTAGGAAGAACAAAAAAGAAAGAGAGAGAAATTAATTTGCTGGAAACCAAGATGCTAATACAGGATACAAGGAGCCAGTGGCAAGTAAGAGTCATATACATGGGATCAATCTGCTTCTGCAAAATGTTTAAGATACGTGTATAGTTATACATCAAAATTTTAAGATCATAAAAAACTCACACAACTTCCTAAGTACCTTCTCAATCAAAAAAAAAAAAAAAAAAGCAAAGACTTGTCTGTTATTCAGCCCATTTTCTCAATGTCAAATTGATAGAACGTTGTGTGGGGATCTGTTAACTGACCCACTAAATTCTCAGCTTCATATATTACAGACCCTTTCCTGTGGGTTTTCCATTTTTCATTGTTCACAACGTCGTGTTATGGAACACATTTAAACAATTTTTTATATGCATGTTACGTACAGAAGTGGTTTGGTCATTGGCATGCCCTCCCATGGATCAAGGCTACGTGGAGTTTCTATGACATTAACTAGTGCTGAATTCTTCAGAACCAATTGGAGCACCAACCCTTGGTCCTGAAGAGAACCACACACTCTTAAATTTTCTGGATCCAATACTGTGAGCTAATCTTACATGAACCTACATTTAAAATGCCCTATAAATGACACCTTCCACTAAACCCTCCAGAGCTTTTCAAATTTGCTCATGTTGTGATTAGATTCTGAATGCCAGCCAGTTTTAATATTATATATTTAACCTGGCTTGATTCCTAGGACTAAGTCCAGAGTGTCTTTTGGTCTTGTTAGTTTGTCAAATAAGCATATACTCTCCATAAATGATATTGCTATTTCTCCAAGCATATTACTTTCATGATATCAGATGCCCTTATTATAGACTCAAAACTTATTATTTTCCATATTATTACTGAAATTATTATAAATTATTGACATTAAAGGACTAAATGATGAACCTGGGGCAAATGACAATTACACTGAGAAAACAGGTTCTGCTAGGATCTGGATCATTCAGCTTTGGGTCCTTCTGAGCTAGATGAAGATTGAGAAGAGATATGAGAGATAAAAGGAACTGAAGAACAGGTTGTTGCTGGAAGCATCACCAGAAAAAAAAAAAAAAGTTTTATTTTTTATTTTTTAAGGTTGAGGTGTATTAGTTTTGTTTTTAGAGTATCCATTTTGTTAATATTTGTACTGCCTCAATTGCCAAGTCTTCTTGTAGTTTCTCTAATTGCAGCTATTGCACTTGTGAGAGCCTTATTAAGGATCTTTCCCCCGAAGCACCCACTGCCGAAACATTTTTCCGTACAGTTCTATGCTGCTTTTCATACCACTCTATTAGAGATTCAAACTTTTCTGTAAGCATTTCTGCTTTAGAAAATACTTAATGTCTACTCAGAGTGGTTCCTTGCTTTACATATTATTTTACTCCTTTTCTTAGATGTTTTCTCCCTCTCTGACTCTTCTAGGAAAATCCCTATATTATTTCTTCATAAAACTGAGGCAAAGAGTAGTATTTTGTCCATATATTGTGAATATATGCATGCAAAGAATGTCCCTTGAAATTTGAAAAAGAACTTTGACTTCACAGGGCTATGATACTTTGTAGGCACATAATAAGAGACAGTCCTTCTCTGGATATCTTTTCATCTACATGGATCAGATCAGATGGTGCTCAGGAACAGAAACAAAATAAAATAAGAAACGAGCAAACCAAACAACCAATAAAAATATCTTCTATAACTCTTTTACCCAACATACTTTGCCTGTACAATCTTGATATGTCCGTAAGTAATATACATATATATGTGTAAAAACAAAAACAAACAAACAAACAAACAAAAGTTGATTGACAATTAAATGTTGGTCTTCATATTCTCTGCAGAAAAACTGCAGCTTCTCATAGCCTTTAAACAATGGCTTTTCTTTTGAACCACAGGAGAACTAATAAATTTTATGCCAAGCCTACTAGGCTTTCATGATCTAAGTCATAGAACAGGAAACTGAATGTTAATATGTCTTAATCCTGGCCACCACTAGTCTTTACTACATTAACAATCTGTGACACTTGGTTCTTTCTCCCATTCTTCTGTTTGTGGGGCATTTTAATGTACTCCAGGAAAATTTGTCATATCTCATCATTCCACTCAAACAATCAGATTACTGGAGTGAGGTGTACAGAATATATGAAAGTAGTGTGGAATAGTCAGAGAAATTGGATGTTTTGAATTTTATTTCAGTAATTCACATTAGCACTTTTTTTGTCAAGAGTTGACAGGTAATAAAAACTCAGACTTTTCCATTACAGGAAAGGTAGAAACTAACATTTACAGGTAAAGCAGCCATCCTAAAAGCTGATGGCTTTCTATTACAATATAATGAAAAAACTCACAGGAAATACACCTAGTTCTCTGCTAGACAAAAATAAATTCAAAAATATAAAAATAAAATAAAAAAGTGAAGAAATCCTGAATCCAAAAAAACCTTTAATTTTTTCAGTATACTGGTGACAGAAATGCTGGATTTTATAACATGAAATCAAATAAGATCTTAAAGACAATAATATGTGAGGTATCATGTAAAGTTTACTAATAGATATGAACATAAAATGTTTTGTCAGCAGTGTATGGTCTATGTAAAACTGTTGGTAGGTTATTCAAGTTCTTATCCATTTTAAATATCACTTAAATTTAAAGGTACGAGCTGATCACATTTTCAGTCCTTCAGTGCAGAATGCATTATATCAAACGCTATTATTTAACAAAATAAAATAAAAAAGTGATGGCATTAGAGAAACTATGTTACACATATAAATTTCAAATTAAGGCTCTAGGAAACTACTGAAAGGAGCAATGGTAACCTGTGCCTTGCTTATCTTCTCTGACTGCTCATTCTATAGTACATGAGTAAATTAATGCATTCAGTGTTCCAACTACTTATTCATTTCCTGTGTAGGATGTTTCTTTCATTTCTTTCCTCCTTTTTTCTGTTTCCTCCCTTTTGATTTATACCTGTCTGTCATTGTCATATGTCATAAAAATGACATTTTTATTATGGTAAAATCTGCTTTAAATTGACACCTATGAATCCCATTTACATCCACAGGACAGGTCATTAACTCATTTGTACACTGTTCTGTATTTAAACCGTATGCTAGACTGAATGCCTAAGGAGACCCCTTGTTTTGCCATTAGCCTTTGCTGCGTGACCAGCTGGCTCCTGTAACACATGCATTGCACAAGACCTCCTTATATATTTGCCTGCCTTAGTCTTTTAGAGTGGTTTTTTTTTTTTTTTTTTTTTTTTTTTTTGTGACCCAGACCTATATATGGGAACCGCTATTCATTGAGGTGGAAGATCGGCTTGATGTCCAGGTGGAGACCAGTGACAAGTGGCATTCCTCAGCAGTTGGTATTGGAACCAACCACCTATTTAACATCTTTGGTGGTAACATGGACAATGGGATTGAGTGCACCCTCAGCAAGTTTGTGGATGACACCAAGCTGTGTGTTGTGGTTGACATGCTGGAGGGAAGGGATGACATCTAGAGGGATCTTGACAGGCTTGAGAGGTAGGCCCGTGTGAACCTCATGAAGTTCAACAAGGTCAAGTGTAAGATCCTGCAACTGGGTCAGGACAATCCCGAGCACAAATACAGGCTCAGTGGAGAATAGATTGAGGGCAGCCCTGAGGAGAAGAACTTGGGAGTGTTGGTTGATGAGAAACTCAACATCAGCCAGCAATGTGTGCTTGCAGCCCAGAAAGCCAACCATATCCAGGGCTGCATCAAAAGAAGCATGACCAGCAGGTTGAGGGAGGTTATTCTCCCCCTCTACTCTGCTCTTGTGAGACCCCCACTCAGAATCCAGCTCTAGGGCCTTCAACATAAGGACATGGACCTGGTGGATTGAGTCCAGAGGCGGGCCACGAGGATGATCAGAGGGCTGGAGGACCTCTCATATGATGACAGGCTGAGAGAGTTAGGGTTGTTCAGCCTGGAGAAGAGAAGGCTCCAGGGAGACCTTATAGCA
>VXAL01005686.1:141922-165550 GCA_013399475.1 Chauna torquata
AACTAGGTGATCATTAAGGGTTCCTTCCAACCCCAACCATTCTATGATTCTATGATCACTCTGGGAGGAAGAGCAGGAACAAAGGTGAAAGTATTTTTTTTATCTTGGTTTGCCTTATGCTGCTGAACCACTTTTCCCTCCTCAAATTCCTTTCCTCCGTGTAGCAGTGGGAAACAAATTGGCCTTGAAGACCAGTCTGTGCTGGGCTTCCCTAAAAGACTTGTCAGTATAGTCCCTTTTGCATGACTTATGTCATGCCAACAGTCTCAATGTAGGAAGACTTATTATAGAACCTCAGTCTAAGAGATTTTGTGGACAGACTTGTTCTCCACAATTTCTCAATGGGGTTGTCACAAGAAGTAGATAGCAGAAGCATTCTTATGGGCTGGGACAAGCATGGCAATTACTGGTTTACACACACCTGCTACACAGATAGGAGCTGAGGTGTTCCCTTGTAGGCCAAGGGTCCAGCTCTCAATCCTGGAAGTCAATTATCACACAACATGTGAGATCCATGAAAGGCTATGGGCAGTACAGCATTCAAGGCTAAAGCATCTTTTTCTTATCCATACTATTACTCAGTAAATCCACACTCTTAAATTATATATCTCAGTGTTGTGGTTTAGCCCTGGCAGGCAGCTAAGTGCCACACAGGCGCTTGCTCACTCTCCCCAGGTGGGATGGGGACAGAATCAGAAAGGTAAAAGTGTGAGAACTCATGGGTTAAAATAAAGACAGGTTACTAGGTAAAGCAAAAGCTGCACGTGCAAACAAAGCAAAACAAGGGATTCATTTGCTACTTCCCATGGGCAGGCAGGCGTTCAGCCACTGCCAGGAAAGCAGGGCTCATCACTTGTAACCATTTCTTGGGAAGACAAATGCCATCTCTCCCAACGTTCCCTCTTCCTCCTTCGTTACCCCAGCTTTTTTTGCTGAGCATGACCTCATGTGGATATCTCTTTGGTCAGTCTGGGTCAGCTGTCCTGGTCCTGTCCCCTCCCAGCTCCTTGTGCACCCCCAGCCTCCTCGCTGGCAGGGCAATGTGAGAAGCAAAACAGTCCTCGGTTTAGTGTAAGCACTGCTCTGCAACAACCAAAAACATCACCACTATTTTCATCAAAAATCCAAAACCCAGCATTGTGTGAGCCTCTATGAAGAAAATTAACTTTTTCCCAGCCAAAAACATGACACTTAACAATATATGGTCAATTTAGAGACAGGTTTCAGTTAATAAGTAAAAAATGATAGAGGCAACAAATAGTAGGGTCTTGTAATTCAGTTGATTCAGAAGGGCAAGAGTAATTCTTCCTGACTGGGATTTTCAATCTGAAACTCTGTCCTGGAGTGGTCTACATGTGGTCCTTAGATCTTCTTTATGCACTGCTGCCTGAGGAATAGGCTATTGTAAGCAACACTTCCTGTACTTAATATGCTTAGCCAGAAATCATCAAAAAGGTTTCATTCCTTCCTCTGACAAAGAAGACTTAGAGCTCTTCTACTCTGATTGCAAATAATTGAATATTAGTTGGGCCATGAAGAGACAACAAAAGGGCTGCACAAGGATTACAGCATTTATACATCTCTGCATGTTTAAATATTTTATAATAATTGTCCAATGGAGCTGAGCATCACTTCTCACAGGTGAGTGCCCTTCTCTTCTACTTTGTGAGTGGCCCTGTCTGCTTTGACACCTTCTGAGTCTAGCTGGCTAGACAGGTTAAAGATAAGAAAGAAAAAAATATGGAAAATATCTAAAGAAGTGGGTTTCCTGAAGGACTGTGCATGTTCCATAATCCTGCTGCATTACTTCCCTGTAGGCGAAGTATTCTTCCCTATTGATCTCCTTAAATGTGTGATAACAACTGTGTTTCTGGCCCTCTTTTTTTTTCCTACCTATCTTCTTGTGCAAAAAAAAAGAGGCTGTAAAGTCTTCTAAGATTTATACACTCAAGAACATATAGGTCAGGATAGAAAAAAGAAAAAATAATTCAAATAACTGTTTTTTGTTTTTGTTGTTTGATTTTTTTTTGTGAGTTTTTTTTTTTTTCCCAACAGAATCTGCCATACATCTACAATTGGAAATTTCTATAATTTATTGGATCCTTAGGTACTACCTTTGTAACACTTAAACAATATCAGGGATCCCTCAGATGTGCACCTAGTAGTTGGATAGATACAGACGTTGGTATTTTTGCAAGTTCATGACAGACCTTGCCAACCTTGTCCCACAGAGCTGTAAAGAGTCTTTTTACTTCACTGGTTGTTTGCACAGGGAGAAAGCTCTACTGAGAAGTTTAGTGATGGGGAACAGAGATCTGCTTTTTGTCACATAAACCTATGTTCACAGACTGATGCAAAAATTAGTCTTTCAGCAGAGAAAAGCTGAGGTGGGAGAATAGGGTTAATGCTTCTCAGTGACAGGTCACTGTCAAGCAGATCTCAGCTTCTTTTTGCCCTATGTAAAAAAGCATCCTTTCCTGGCACTGGAAGATACAGAGAGGTGGTATCTGTTGGGGCTTATTTGAAGGCAAGGGTGAGCCATCATCTGCGAGGTGTCCCAGAATGGAGACTAAAGATTCCTAGTACTGGAGCGAAGATCCTCAGCAGAAAGCAACAATAGACAACAGGGTGGAAAGCTGTGAGACAGAGTAAGAGGAGGTACCATGTGATTAAAAATGGAAAATATGCATTCTGTGTGTATTAAAGAAAGCCTCCAAATTTGCATTGAGATTGGAGTTGGGCAACTGCCTGGCTCTGTGGCAATGCTGAACTAAGAAAGTGCTAACAATTGCCATTTCGGTTCTTCTGACAGCCATCATTTTTATCTAAAACTTGAAGCTGCTGTTCCCCAAGCTGTTGTTGGTGATTGTCACCTGTAATGAGCACTCTTATCAACACTTATCAACTGAGAACAAGGGTGATGATTCCCCCAGCAAAGCCTGAGCAGCTACTGTGTCCTCACTGCTTCTGCACTTGTCTATGCTCATCTTCACATTTATCTCATGCTTTTTTATGCATTAGATTCTTTTCTTATCAGTTACACTGGCTGTGGAAAATTCGCCTCTTTCTTACGAGAGATTGCGGGAAGGACACTGAAAAGTGATTTCTCTCATACCTTCCATCTTCAGAGACATGTTTAGACTTTATGAGACTAGCAGTGACATTTAACCTATTTTTTCAAGCAAATAAATCATATGAATTCAAAAAAACTCCTATCATACAGAGCACTGTCCATATCTGTGGTAGGGAGATCTGAGTCAGAAATGAGAAGAGAGCCCATGTTATCTATGAAATGGAGTCACAACTTTTGATGGAAATTTCATCTGCCAAGCCAGAGACATCCCTTAAGTTGATAAATACACCAAAATATATTAACATCTTCAATGAATATTTAGCACATCTATAAATTGTGATAATCCTTCTCCCAAATTTTATAGTTCATTAATTCACTGCTTCTGCTTAATAAATCAGTGACAAGCAATAAAAAAAAATAAGGTATTTATTTTTTAATATATTTCAAATGTCTTTGTAATTTAAGGTTAACTAAAATTAAACAAATTTGGTTTGTAAAATGTGACAAATATCCAAAACTGCATCAAGAGGCAACGCAGACAAAAAAAGAGCAACTCTTTCTGTGTTAAAAACAATAATAAAAAAATACTTTTAAAGGCTAAAGGCAAAGATTTTTCACATTTTGAATGTCACTGTCTTGCTAACAGCTCTTTAGACTGCAACTTCACAGCAGTAATGCACTGTTTCATGATTACTGCCTCTAGCTGAATTCCATCTTGTTTTTTTTTTTTTTTTCAATCTCAGTTCGCTAGCACTCAACTAAATAACAGGATTAACCCAGAATATTTTAATTCCATACACGAAAATGTAGAGGTGGGTGCTTTTAGTCCAGTATTTCCTTTTGAATGGTACTTTTCAAGGGAACAACATTTAAGGAAAAAATAGTAACTCTCAAGATAATGCACAACACAGTACTTGCATATTACCATATTTTAATATATTTGGAACATGAAACTAAAAAAAGAATAGAAGAAAAGTATTTTAGCTGCTGCAATTACTATTAACTATATATTATTCACTGAGGCAAGCTAGTCAAACTCAGTCCTGCACTTAAAAGATGTAACTCCACAATATTTAAGTATTAGATATCTTGCATCACATGGCTAATGTTAAGCACTCCAAAGTGCTCATTTGTGAACATTACCTGCTTTTTCTTCAGAAAATTATATAGATTCAAGAAAACTGGGAACTGAAAATCACATGCAGAAAGATTTAATCATTAGAACACAGTCCAAGGCCAATGACTTCTAACCTGGATTCTGACATTGGCTTGTTCAACCTCCTTTTATTTGTTTCCTGACCTGTAAAGCAGAGACAACATTTTACTTAGATATTAAGATCTTAAATATAAAATACTGCAGAATGTAAAAAAGAGTGTTGTTATATGCAGCATATATCTCTTTTTTTGTAACACTTAATTTTTCCCTGGGGTACGTACACACACACATATACAAAAGATGCTTTTTATCCAGAGTATAAATTCTTGTATACATTCATGTAAAACAAGCCAAAACAGTCAAATTAACTTTGAGAAGTGGGAAATAAACTCATTCATTTTTGCTTGAACTGAAAAATTAGTTTTACATCAAACACATAGTAACTTGAATTGGAGAAATGAAAATTGAATCATGGATCTGAAAACTGCCATGAAATTCATTTAATACATGAATAATTTTGATTAATATGTTTGTGAGCTATTTTTCAGTCTTTTATGTATAAATATCACAGCAAAACTATTTCAATGGGTATGGTTGTTAGTTGTCTCTGAGTGCTAAACTAATTCTGTAGCTTAAAAGGTTACTGTTACATTATTCAGATATGTTAAATCTTCCTACTTTTCTTTGAAGTGTAAGGCTGGAAAAAAAGGGCATAATATTTCATTTTTTAGTAGCATAGTAAAAAAAGCATTTGGAAAATAAGATTTACAAAAATGCATAAAAAACTTAAGAACCCAAAGTGGTGGCACATATATTCAAATGCTAGTACCAACTTTGAACAACTGAATAGGATATCAAATCCCAAAAGATAAATGAGTCCTAAGATTTTGACTCTGTGTCATCCTCATTACTCTACCATGGGGAAGTGGTAGTAGTCTGTGTGGGGCAAGGAGGTACTGCTGCTACCCAAGTTGCAGCCAACGGGAGCCAGATCGGGATGTATCCTGGCTTGACATGCAGCCATAGTTACACTGTCTTTGTCAGAAACAGACCAGAAAATAGCCATTATCCTAAATGCTTCAGGCATGCCAAGAGGGGACTGACAAAAAAAAACCTGGCAGGTGTAAACCAGGAAATGATCAGCTTGTGGCCTGGCTTGGTTTGTGCTAGGCCAGAAATATGATTACCAAGGCTGAGAAATCTGGTGAGATAAGGGACCTAGACTGAAGACCTTGGCCCTGCTCAGCTCCCAGTTCAAAATCTTTCTGAGTCTTCCACAGTGGAGCTGTCTAATTTATGAAATGGGATTGAAATCCTCTGAATGTAAGCAACTTCCTACATTCATTACATGCATTATTTCTGATAATTGATGTGATGATACTGAAACAAGCATTATGCACTCTAATGTAACAAATTGATTTGTTAGTTCTGGCCTTACTGAGACATATAAACAGACCACACACCAAACAGCAATACATAAACCGCTGGGTGACGTTCGGATAAATAAGCTTTTGTAATACAAAATTACCAGTATGTTTAGGAATTTTTTGTTTTATAAAGCTTTAACAAAATGAGAAGTAGGAAATAAAAACACAATTCAAATTGGTAGAGCACTTTTTGTACAGGTACCATTGCTTTTCCTGGAGAACTGTGGGAGGTTCTCTTGTCTGAAATACAATTCAACATTTTAGGTTGGTTTATTGTTAGGACCTTCCACTTTTTCCTTTATTTTCAAAGTTGGTTCAAATACACAACTAGAAAGCTTGGCACATAGAGATCGAACACTCTCTTCACTGCTTGTGGCTCTAAGGAGTCTCCTGGAAATAGGATTATGACTGCCTATATTTAAATGACAAATGTCAGTAGCTTCCGTCAGGTAACATTCTTACCTAAATGGGGGAGAGGAATGCTGGTAGGCTCTGCATTAGTGGAAAGCTATTAATTAGGCATTTTGAGAGTGTTAGATGTCCTTTGGTTCATGTGAGGAAATCCAGTATGAACCTGTTCCTTAGCAAGACACAATATAAACATTCATTTGTTAAAAAGAATACAATCTTCTGTAAATTCTCTGTTTTCCCTTATTTTTAGAAAGATCTGTTAGGAAAACATCACCAAGGTAGAGTAAGAATATATATCTGGAACTAAGAATATTGTTATGTGTCAAATAACAAATCTTAATCTAAAGAAATCTGCACAAATGTAGTAAAGAAGTTTTTACCTTCCTTTCTCTTCACCTCTTGGTGGATTTCCTTCTACTTCACAATGATCATGACATTTTGGAAATCCTTTCAGGTATTGGTTGAAATAAAGCAGTCCTGTTTGCTGACATATGTGTCATATTTCTAAAACAATCTAAAAAAAAATTATCACATCTTTTCATTTTCATTTCCTCACTTGCAAGACTTGAGTTGCAATTTATTTTAGGCATTGCACTTCTGTTTTAGAAACTCAGTTTATTGGACTTGTTTAAAATAATAATATATGAACAATACATTTAATGGAGCATAGAATGTCTTTCTGTATGAAGCATAGTCAGGGTTTGTTTTGCACCTAGATTGCTTATACGATGCTGTGTCTAATGTAGACAAGGCTTGAGAGTAGAAGTTGTTTATGCTACTGAGATATTCTACAGTCTGCTGCCTTCTTTTTAAAATATTCTGCTGACTACAAGGACAAGTAAGTCTAAATCATCTGTTAGAACCCTATCTTGATTATTTTGCCACATATTTTTGTGTGGATGTGAAATTACTTTTGAGGCAACTCCTGAACTTTTTCTTTTGATCATCTTTGTTACCCTCTCAGCATTTCTTTCCTTTCAGTACCTTCTAGAGGGTTTAATTTTATCTTAATATTCTGGGCTGAAAACTATATTTCAAGATCTGGTTCTTGAATGGCCAGACAACAGCACCAGTCCAAATGGGACTTCAACACAATACTGTTGGCTGTTGTACAGCTGGCAGCAGTCACAAGGAGATGGCAAGGAAGTTGGGATTCTCTTATTTTATGTCTAATGCACCATGAGTGATAGCTACAAGATTTCAGTGAGGCATGGACAGCACACTTTTCTCTCACATGCTGGCATTGCACACTTTCTTGGAGACAGTAAATTGAAGCAAGGCTCATTCTATGTGAGAGAAGAGGTCATGAAAAGAATAATTCTGCATAGTTTTCATTAAAATAGTGTCAGGAGCAGTACCTGAAAAACTATTTTATTCTAAGAGAATACTAGAATTTTCAGATATGTGAGCAATGTGGAAGTGTGAAGGTTAGTTAAAAATGCTGGATTTTTCTTTATAGAGAAACAAGTGTTGGTCACTGGAGGATTAGAAGCAGTAACTGTTTTGAGAGAGGGTAATTCATGTATGGTCAGATGGCTGATCTATTATAGACGAGGTACTTTAGGAAAGAAGTGGAACTATATAGCATAGAATAAGTAGACAGTAGGAATAATCCTGGTTAACAAACGAAGACAAAAGAAAAATCCAGGGGGAGAGAGAGAAAAAGAAAACTGCAAGTGGAAGATCAGTTTGTCCAAATCAAGGTAGATAACCTACATTATTTGTGTTTTTTCTTCTTTGAATCTAGTTACATACAGTACCTCAAGCCTTCCTTTTTCTTCAGTACATGGCACTTCTAAATATGTAAACATGTTTGCATTGTTACAGTACGGGAGTTGAGATGGTTTACACCAACTTCATGCATCCCCTACTGTGCTTTCTTTGATCTTGTCAGCTTCAAAAGTGACCTCAACAAAGCATAAATATTGCTTAGGTAGCCCACTAGCTCTACTAGTCTTGTCTTCCTGCTGAAGAACGTCTACTATCACTAAACTCTGAAAAAATGTTTGATTTTTATTTAAGATCAATAAAAAGAAAAGCAGTTTTTCAACTATAGCTGAGTGTGTTTGAGAAATATGTTGCTTGAGCAATCTGAAGAAAAGAAAATTAAAAGTACATGAGGTCACTGATGCTTTCCTAGAGGAAATGAAGCAAAATGAAGAAACACCACGTTGCCCAGGTTTTAGCTGTTAGTAGAATGGTTTAGACTTCTAATAAAGTGATTCATTAGAATACAGTAACCAGGTCTGATATAACTGACTGCTAATACCAGACAGTACTAAGACACACATTCCCAAAATACCAAAAAATTAGACAACATTATCTCTGACAGGTCTAGTGTTTGGCAGTGACACAGAAATATCTAACACAAAGTAAGGCAACTGTTTGGTCTTTTATGAAGTAAAAATCCTTGCAAAATCAAAGGGAAAAGAAAAAGTGTTTTAGAAACTACATTAAGATACTGAAGAAGAGATTTTTCTCTCTCTTTTTTTTTTTGTTTGACTTCACATTCCTAAAGTGAAAAGTTATTGAGGCTTTAAAAGTAACATTTTCAAGGAAGATAAATTACATGCACAAGGGTCATATGATCATTGGTTTGAGCTACTTCTACCTAGAAAAAGCATAAGAAATGAGACAGTGGCAGTTTCCACAATATATAGCATTGATACTTCAGAAGACCTGAAAAGAATGTGCAGATTTTGTGTACATCTACTCCTCTTAGAATTGGTGGTAGTATATACTTATATATAAAATATATATAAGCTATGAAATACATTTTCATATACAAGAAAAAAAAAAGCATTACAAATTTGAGCATGAGGAAAATGAGCTTCTCAAGAGGTAGCACTGCCTTCAATCACCTGTTCAGTGAGCTTGCACTGTCACACATGGTGAAGGAGCATTGGCTATAGCCCTAGCAAATATGCAGCATAAAAAAGACCTAACTCAAGTAACTCTCTGCTGGAAATCATCATCCACTGCTCCAGAATAAAGCAGATTCATCCACTTGATCTGGATATGCAAGAGCAGATGCTTCCTAATTAGAATCTAATAGACACTCATCAGCATTATATATCTATTATATTTTCAACAAATTCCTCTTTGATATCTCTTAATGTTATCAGCCAAATATATTAGCAATTAGAGAACAGAAAATTTTCAGAAGACTCTGTGGTAAAAATCAAATACTTCTGTCTTATAATGGTAGTAGAAAGGGAAAGCTTTATGATTTCTTGTCCAATATTTCACTTAGACCATATAGAACTACAAGAAACTTTGGAAATCACCATCATTATCTTTCTCTGGACAGATCCTTAAAGTCTGTCCAACATGTGGTTCATGGGCTTGAAGGTAAAAGTTATGTTGAATAATGGTGGATATTATCTGAGCTAATAAATATTACCAAATAGAATCTAATATTATATATTTATGACATTCATAATCTGTAATGAATTTGAGATCCAACAGACACATATTGAAATGAATAGTTAATGACCAGAATGAATAACCTGCAGTTGAGTTTGTGGTATATATTAATGCTTTTGGCAGATCTACAGGCTAAAACTTTATTTCCTCACCAATCTTGATAGCTATACTACAGAAAGTAACATTTTAAAACTAATATACTAATAACTCTGTTTTTTGTTTGTTTGTTTGTTTTTAAGAGTCAACATGAACAGAGTAATGCCACTTAAATGAAAACTTATGTAATAAGTGCCCCTTCCCCAGGCCCAAGCATTAGACCAGGCCTCACATTAGAGATCACTCAGATCACGCAAAAGAGGTTACCTTTCCCTTCCAAGCCCACTGGGAAGGCACTAGTGCCTCTTTGGCTGTGTTCACAGAGGATTTCTGGTTGTGATTGTATTGTAGTAGCATAAGACACTACTGCCTGCACCTGCATCCTTGTTGCATCCTCCTTATCACCAGCGGTCCCTGCCTCCTCACATCCACCAACAGAACTGCACATGTAGTTACCATACCCTCATTCTGTCAAAGCAATCAGAGTGAATCTGAGCGCTTTCAAGAGGAAGATTGATACTGTTTATTTTCATTTGACAGAAATGGGTTACAGAAGCGAGCATCTGTGATGATGCCAGCAGATCCAACAGGACAATAATCTACAATGGGGAAGTGGTGATATTTTGCTGAGGGAGGTAGTGTTTTATCTTCTCAGACAAAAGTTTAGACTCCTTAGGATAGTGCACTAGCTTCTGCCTTTTATGGTTCTTGCAGATTGATATTTGTTTCTGTCAACCCTTCCTCTCACCCCCTGCCCTCCAAAAGACAGTAGTATAGCAATATACAATTGTCCTGCGTTATGATTTTATGTTTCTTAACAACTTGTGGTGGTTTTACCCAGCTAAACAGGCGACCTCCACCACAACCGCTCGCTCACTCCCCCTCCTCAAAGAAACAGGGGGAGAAAATATGATGGACCAGGGCTTAAGGGTTGAGATAAGGACAAGCAGGTTACTCACTAATTATCGTCACGGGCAAAACAGACTCAACATAGGGAGATTAGTATAATTTATTACTATAACTAGCAAAATAGAGCAGTGAGAAACTAAAAGCAAACTAAAAATACCTTCCCCCCATCCACTCTCTTCTCCCTCCTCCCCCCGTGCGGCGCAGGGGAACGGGGAATGGGGGCTGCGGTCAGTCCGTATCGCTTCGTCTCTGCCGCTCCTTCATGGTCGCTCTCTGTTCCCCTGCTCCAACATGGGGACCCTCCCACGGGATGCCGTCCTTCCCGAATGGGTCCTGCGTGGGCTTCCCACCGGCTGCAGCTCTTCAAGAGCTGCTCCAATATGGGTCCGTACCACGGGGTCCATCCTTCAGGAGCAAACTGCTCCAGCATGGGTCCCCCACGGGTGGCAGCTCCCACCGGATCACCTGCTCCTGCGTGGGCTCCTCTCCACGGGCTACAGGTCCGGCCCGGAGCCTGCTCCTGCGGGGGCTCTCCATGGGCTGCAGCCTCCTTCAGGCCACATCCACCTGCTCCACCGTGGGCTCCTCCACGGGCTGCAGCGTGGAGATCTGCTCCGCCGTGGTACACCATGGGCTGCAGGGGGACAGCCTGCTCCACCATGGGCCTCACCACGGGCCGCAGGGGAACTTCTGCTCCGGCGCCTGGAGCACCTCCTCCCCCTCCTTCTTCACTGACCTTGGTGTCTGCAGGTCTGTTCCTCACTCCCCTCACTCCCAGCTGCTGTTGCGCAGCAGTTTTTTCCCCTTCTTAAATCTGCTCTCACAGAGGCGCAAACAACATTGCTCATTGGTTCAGGTCTGGCCAGCGGTAGGTCCCTTTTGGAGCCGGCTGGAGCTGGCTCTGATCTGACATGGGGCAGCTTCTGGAATCTTCTCACAGAAGCCACCCCTGTGGCCCCCCTGCTACCAAACCTTTACCACTTAAACCCAATACACAACTTTAGGAAGAATTGCAGCTTTTTTTTTTCCCCCAATAGTCTATTTTTTTGTTTGTTTGTTTGTTTTCCTCTCAATTACAAGTTATCCCTAAACAGTTTGTTCTTTTCCTTCCCTACTTAAAAAAAAAAATACACCAGATAATAAGGCTGGATAGTTGTTTGGTGCTAGTTTTGATTGCTAACTTGTGTATTATTTCACGTTTGAAAGATTATTTGTAGAACATATAGAAATTAGTGATTTTTAATCTAATAAGTCTTATGTCTGTGCTGTTAGTGTATAGAGGAGAACGTGAGGTTAGGAAAGGAGGGCTGGGGGAGTTGGAAGCAATATGTGTTCCAGTTGTCTGAGATTCTTGGCAGCTTTATGATTTGAAGAAATACACTCCTTAAATTGTGCTTAAATGCTATAAAGACTTCTGTTCCCCTAACTCTTCTTCTTAGCGCCAGCTGCTTCACTGACTTCCATATCTACAATTTGGCCCTAAGAATATGAAGATGGATGAACTCATTTTGGAAAAAAATAAGAGGTGAGAAAAAATAAAATCCATGTGAGGATTTTTTACATTCTCCGGAGCCCCTGGTGTTCAAATTCCCTGCTCGCTTGAGGAGACGATAATATAAAAAAGCAAGAATTACAGGCTAAATCTAGGCTTTTGATAATGTTGCTTCTGCACTGTATTCCCTACTGTGTCTATTTGAAATATGTCTTAACATATTTCAAATTTGTATCAGGTGCTCAAATGACATCGGAGGCAGAAATCAAGCCAGAGTAGAGCCATCGTGGGTTTGCTTTCAAATTAGGATTTGGGTATATAGGAATTTTGTTAGTTTTTGTTTCTTTGGTTTGTTTATTTTGTTTCGGTCTTGTTTGCTTGTTTGTTTTTGAAATGCTTTTCTGATATCTAGCTGTAGTGCAGACAGCCTGAATCGATATGATGGTCAAACCTCAGAGGACACCATCCACCCACTTGTGGTCCTCAAAACAGTAAGAAGGGCACTTTAATAGGAGTGAAAAAGCTTTCTTGATGTGTCAATTTTCTGTGCTAAGTGAGAGCTGAGGCTTTGCAGGCTAACTCAGTCTGAAGAAATAACAGAGCTTTTACCCGCTTTGGAGTCAATAGCAAAATCAAGCAATCTTCTTAAAGTATAGCTTGAAGTGAATCAATTAGTGTTTAATCACATACTTAATTTTAAAAGGTTGAAATGCATAATGTTACTTGAACTGTTCTTAAATATATTAATCAAAATTCTTGTCTTCGATAAGAGTGATAGCTGATACTTTTCTCAGGCACACATGCATTTCTTTACTAACAGTCATTTATGCTTCCTGCGATCATCTTTGAGCAGGCTCTGACTGTCATGATGGCATGCACTACTGAACAAAGACTAGAAAGAGCAAGTTCCTCTAACTGTCCTTAACAGACCCTTGTAACAAAAAGCTTCTGAAATGGGAGAATTTCCTCTTCCTAAATCCAATGGGTGCACGTAGTAACTAAAAGAGGGTGATGTGTTTGATAGGACAATTTCTCCCTCCTCTATTCACTATGCAGTGGCAAAATATGAGAATAACGTTGCATAGGTCCTTCATGTCTGGGGAGTCAGGAAAGCACCTGAAAAACAACCTGGTTTAATCTCATCTGTGTCTCATTGTGAGCTGTACTGAAACAATTCCTCAGAAATCACCCTTCTCGAAAAGCAGCACTTAGCAGTGACTCAGTAAGTCACCCTCTGGAATGGCATCCCCACTGACTGTATAGAAACTGTGCTCCCAACCTCAGCTGCTTCATTTAGGTTACACAGAGGTGTTTTAAACTCCCTTCTTAAGATGTTACAATTACCTAAATTTAGATTTGGAGTAACTCCAGGTAACATCAGTATTCTAGTGGAGGTAAATTTTATTCCCAGCACATGACTACATTATACCTGTGGAGTATTGGAAAAAGGAGACTTTCAGGTCTGCAAGTTGTTTCCAATTCTACACTAACTTTCAGTTCCTACTGGAGAATGGTCTTTGAGAGAGATCATTTTAAGAAACAGTACTGGTGCCACTAAGCCACCCAATTGATGTTTTTCCAGGTAGTCAATGACTGGGAAGCTTAAGATAGATATTAATTTGCGATAGAGTTGTTCCAATCTGATATTAATTTTACTGATAGCCTTCAGATTATGTTCACTAAAATGCTATTTGAGATGTGTTATTTAACTGTCATGAGAAACAAATGTACTATAAATAAAGCATAAGTATACTGAGGATACATTCGCTCAATTTACTAGTTAAATATCCACTCGAACTGTAAGCAAATAGCTACTTGAAAGCTTCTGAATTATTTGCATTTCTACTTGAATTCAGTGACAAAAACTTTCTATTGTCAGTGACATTTCTTTTAATTTATTTTATTGTTTAATTTTGTTTGTCTTTGTTTCCCCTTAAATGACATGCTTTTGGAATTTATGTTGTTTTTCTTTTTTTTTTTAGGACTGTAGATAAAGAGGGGCTTTAATTTAAATGTAAACTGTGTTTCTCTGGCAGTCATAGACAATCACAATGAATACACAATGAAGGGCAAACCAGACATACCTCTTATCATAGAATCATGGAGTCATCGAATCATTTAGGCTGGAGAAGACCTCCAAGATGATCCAGTCCAACCTTTAACCTAGCACTGCCAAGTCCACCATTAAACCATGTCACTAAGACATAGTCTTACTCTTGTAAGAAAGCTGGAAAGCGTTGATTTTAAATCCAAAATCATAAGAGAATATTTGCATTCCTCAGCATTTTTGAAATGGGAGGAAACCTCTGCTACCACTTGCTCTTGGAGCAATCAGGAGGAAAATTCGTTATGTGAACCCCAGAATTTTGTTCTGTTTGAGTGGACTGAGTATTGGTTACATTCATACATCACAACATAACATACTGGTGATATTTAGAGGCAGAGGAAAACTAAGTGTTTTGCATGAAGTGATTAATCAGATTAATTTATCATAGGACAAAGCACATTAAGAGGCAGACAGAGTCAAGATGCCTAGCCCTGCAAGAAAACATCTCTCCAGTTGTGTCAAAGAGACTCAGCACAGCCTCCTGACTTATAAAAGGCCCTGGTAATTCCTTTCCACTTAACTTCAGAAACAATGTTCAACACTTGAAATTTATGAAAGAGAGACTCACCTTTCTGCTGTAGAGTGGATGTGTGAAGAGAGTTTTCTTCTGTTTTTTATAACTCAAAAAAAAATATGAGTTGGAATAATTTGACCTAATTTAGTTCCAGAACTTAGAGAATGAACTGCTACTGATCAAAGCAAACACCTTGAACCAGAATATAGCTTCTCACATACCATTAACAGTAAATCTGACATTTACCTCAAACAAGTCTGTATATTTTTATGGACCTATAGAACTGTTTTGATCATGCTGTTCGGGAGCCATAAAGCCCCTAAATTAGGAATAAGTAATTGTACCATAGCTGTTTGGATTTCATGCAACAGAAGAATACACATGATGAAAAGGTGTTCTGGAGACCATATATTAAAACAAAAACAAAAACCAGGCAAACAAACAACAAGCCACAACATTCTTCAAAACCTGTGGCATAAAACAATGCAAAGTTCAGATGAATAGGCAATATGATACAGTTCATTATGCCCCCAAAACATCAGATTATCTAAAACATGTAGCTCTTTGCTATTTTTGGAATTCCTCATCACTTCAGTTGTCCCAGCTGAAAACATAGCATGTATGTTATAAATAGGAAAAGATACTATTTTTCATTTTAAAGGAAAAGTTATTAACTTTGTTGGGTGTATATGTATATAATTATATATCACACACAGGCAGGCTAATTATTCCAATACTAATGATAATTCCAAAAGCTGATTATTCCACAGACAGTACCTTTACAATCATCACTTTAGTTGTACTTCCAGGCATTTCAGCAATTAACAATCTGTTTGTAAAAAAAAAAAGTCAGCAAGAAGGAGTCTCAGAGAATGTTTTTGATATTTTTGACTGTCATTAGTAAAGAAACTTCTCAGCTCTGCTCTGCCTATATTGGTACTTGACCCAAATTCATGTCATAGCTTGAGAAAACTGAGTGTAGTGGGCAGTACATTTGTGGTCTGAAGTGCACCAACTTTCCAATTGCTACATCTAATCCCTCTGTATGTCACATGCTCAGAGTGTGTGGGTATACACGTGTAATAAAGTAGCCTGTGTTGCAGATCTGAAACAGCTGGTTACTGGGACGAGGTGGGGAAGGCTTATTTTCTGCAAAACAATCAGCTGTTACTGGCAAATACAAAGAAACCTGATTCACTTCTTAATTGTTTCTTGTCAAATGAGTTTCATTTGCAACTTTTTACTATCATGGGATGGAAAATAGAAATCTTTTCCAACAGCATACACAGCAATAAAATAGAAAAGAGCTGATGTTCACTCAATTGAAAGCTGAAAATGTGCCAACAATGTCATGACGTTGCAGAAAAGGGCCTCATGTATGCAGACATGAGAGCTGCCTGTAAGACCCATGGATAACCGTGCAGCTCTGATTAGGACTGGTAGGACTCAGTGGAAATACTGAGTCCAAATTTAGGCAATATATCTCAGGAGAGGCCTTGACAAAGTGAGAAAGACCAGGGGAGATCCAGGAGAGTAGTCAAAACCATTGAAAGCACAACTGGGGGTGGGTGTGGAGAGTGGATGGTAATTGATTATCATACAGAAGAGAATCTTAAGGGGAGACAGGATAAAGCTCTCCAAATACAGTAAAGCTCTTGCAAAGAAACAAGAAAACAAATTGTGGACAGGATAAGTGCTTTAATCATTGGCTTTGGCAGCAGGAAGAAAAAAAATATATGCAGGAAAAGATCATGCTTTCTTAAAAAAACAACAACAAAAAACAGCAAAGGGAAGCTGGGATTACTGATGTACTCATATAGGCTGTGGACTCTCGTTAGCCGGATGGCTATACCAGGAAATATCTCACAGGAGCAGTGTAGATAACTGATCATCAGAGAAGAATAGCAGGTAACTTCCTGAAGTCTTCTCCAGACTTCATTCACTGTGATTCTCTGATGCTACGCCTTAGTAAGAAAAGAGCAAGGCCGGGGTGGGGGGGGCTGAACTACAGTAGTGCTAGTTCTTATCAGAGAAGATTCAGGGTGTCACAGACATTATTTCTGGCATTTGGCAATGGAGATGTCAGAAGAAACAGAAGGAGTTGCTAAGTTGCTAGGTAATTGTAACCCAGAGTTGGAGAAAAATAAGCTGCTTACGTGACAGTTATATACCTGGACATTTTATCAGTAAGTGGATTGTCTGTACTACAGGACTCGTTTTTAAAAGATTGCCAAAGAGAAAGTGAGAACCATACTTCTGCATGTCATTGCAATTAATTCTTTTGCTATGCTGCATGCTCATGTGATCAGTTATAGCTTGCTGCTAAAGCTCATAAACACATTTATACAGAGCAAATTTACTGCTGTCATCATGTAGTATTCTGTCTGTAACAAACATGCATCCTTAAACTGGCAATAGCTGGTTATCTTCATCAAAAACAAGCAAATATTCAGCACATGCTTCAAAACCTGTCTCCTGTGGCTATAAGTGTAAAAAAGTGTTATCAAGTTATCTCTTAAATGAATTAATAAATTAAAAGATTTGGCAGTATCTGCCGTTGTTGCTCCTGTCCATACACTTTCTTGTATACATAGATACACCAGGGCACAGCTCAGCTAGAAGTGAACATTTTGGTAATTTATCCTTGTTCAGTGCTACCAGCAACTGAGAATGCTTTGTGGCATTGGTCTGCACAGGAGCACTGGTCTGACTGTGACAATAGTGTGGACAAGCTGTTGCCAGCGGGCAGGATGCCCTCTGCTGTGTGGGGTGGCCCATGGAACTACAGGAAGCAATAGGTGTAGCTTGCTGGTACTAAGCATGCGTGTCTCATAGGAAGGAATGTGAAAGATTATTGAGTATTGGGAAAAAGTGAAGTGCTGCAGGTGCTGACCTTCTGACTTTCAAAGAGTAAACATAGTTCCTGAGGAGACATGAGATCTGTGATGTCTTTTCCTCATAATCAGAAGGACAGAAATTGTAATTACCTGAGCATTTGTTCCTCTTCTTTTTGCAAGTGGACAAGGACATCATTTTCCTTTTGTTCATATGCAGGATAGTTCTGTCTCAGCTGGGTTTCTTAAGTCAATAGCTAGGTAGTTTCCTTAAGTTGTTGGATAAAATTATGTCCTTATTTTTTAAAATTATGTTAAGGAGCAATAAAAATTTCTGCCAAGCAATTAGCTTGTTTTAAAGTGAAAGATAATGCCATAACAATTATATAATTTAAAAAGATTTTTTTAATATAAAAATAGAATTGTTTCTAAGTAAAAGACATTCTAAAGCAAACCACAAAGTAAGAATCTTCTGCATCTACCCATTCAAAAAGTATTAGAGACAAGACAGTCACTTAGATGGATTATTGGGTGTATATGTAAATAAAGATATAGTCAACATTACAGCATAAGATTTAGGCACTTGCAATTTATTGGAGAATTTTTTGAAGTTGCTTTAGCAACTTTGCCTAAGTCTTTTCATGAGAACATGTGAGATGAGGAGAGCTGTGTGAAAATCAACACCTTCAATAAGAAGTTTGTGAGTTCATGACTGGCAATAGGACTGAAGTTCGCAGATTGGTTAAGCAAATACTTAAAAACTTGCCCTCAAGATACAGCAGAAAAGTGAAGTAGTTTGAGTTAACATTTTCTGTAATATTGCCTACAAATGTCTTGAAGCAATTTAATATGTTATAATGAGCCAGAAACTGGAAGTAAGAGTGAAGAATACGAAGGCTCATAAACTAGCAGGCACCTTAAATAGGTTTCCAAGATTTCGATTTCTCTCATTTTTGACTATTTGGATAAGTAAGTTTGCTTAATTTATTGTTTGTTACAAATGACTTCTTTATAACACTTTAACAGGTAGAACAGAGCAAGGGCAGATTCTGAAGCATTCTCTGTTGTTTTTTCCATTGTTGTTGTTTTGATGGTATTCTGCCTCTAATATTAATTTTTTAAATTCATTTGTTACAGTATTAAAATTCCCTCTTCCTCTTATTTAGAATCATGTGATTCATAAGGGAAAAAATAATCATATTGTTCTACCTTTCTTCTTCATAAATTTTGCTGTCATTGCAAAGACAAATTTATGTTTCATGAAAATCATTCCTTGTATTAGTATTCCTTGTATTATCAGCTACTTCCTTTTCTTAGATCGGTAATTGTTTCAAAAGCAAAACACAACTGAAAGATGCATTCCACAAAAACATATTCAGAAAAAGCTGTTTCCTCAATTGTTAGTTAAGCCCCATATGTTAAAAAACAGTAAAGATATAACAATATGCTCTTCCTTTCCCAGCTTGTACTAGCTTTTCTAATCTTTGTACTTTTTTTTTTTAAGTGATCAAGGTTTTCAAGACCAAGTGCTTTATATCTAGTTAGCTGAATGTATGGTCTGCCTCTTGTCACCAGCTGTGCCATGTCCTCAATAGCTCTCATTGAACACTGTAACCTCCCATGCATTTACATATTCAGAAAGTCATGGTCCTTTAATTTGTAGTTTATCACACCTTAAGCACACCTCTAGACTCCAAGCATTAGTCAAAGCAATTGCCTTGCTCTGCAGTCTGAAACCTTCAACCCCCCTTAGAGTTAGTGTGATTGTTTGGCAGTTAAAGTCAGATCAAACAGTTTAACATATTATCTCTTTAGTTTTTTCTTTGTTTCTCATTTCCAAATATGACCTCTCTGAACTTTACTAGCTGTAGCGCTAAGCTGAAAAGTGGGTTGGTATGACTGACATTATGGAAATGTGCTCATTAAGATCCCTCTCTGCCTTTTTTTCCCCTTATTTTTCCTTTTTTTTTTTTTTCTCCTTTTGCTGTTGTTCATTTGTTTGTTTACTTTAAATCTGAAACAAAAGTAGTTTTGCTGAGGAAAAAATGTAGAGAGGATGTGATTTGATATTGCGGACCATTAAAGGAGGAAGGTCTAATAGTCACTGAAGCTTACTGAAAGATTTCTTCAATCTGATGGTCCTAGAAAAGACCTTATGTCAGAAGTTTTCTTGTCATGTTTAAACTGTATGAAGCTACAAACCAGCTTAATGGCTTATATTTGTGGAAGTCAATTGGTAACACAGAATTTCACATACAAATCTATTTTCTGTAACTGCAAGACAAATAACAAATGAAGAATTACAGATGCTACTGAAGTTAATGCTTTCAGATTTACCTGATCCATCCTTGTCCTGCTCAATGTATGTAATTTTTAAATCTGAACAGAGGAAAAAGATTGTATTCTTCTCTCTGCTTTCTGTGCTGCACTGCAAATTGGTCTAACAAGTGATCTTAGTAAATCTTCACATTTTATGTAGGGTTGGAAACAATGAAGTAAAGTTCTATTTTTAGTAGTTCTAATTTATGCATTCTCGTTTTAGCAATACATTACATAGGCCTAGAAAAGTGAGCTCTAATTTAAAAAATGTTACAGGTATTTCACAAAAAAAAAAAAAAAAAAAAACTATAATATTTCAGCCTATTTAATTGCATCTATATATTATCCTCTTACTGCTTCTTCAATTCCATTTCATTAAAAAATCTGGCATACAATCTAACTTAGCAAAAACAGCACTCAGAAAATGACTTATTTACTCACTTATGACTGGAATGCAGCATTTGAATTCTTCACACGTGAAATCAGTATCCTTGGCAGTTAAGTTGATGACCTTATACGAAATGTTGTGCTTTGAGAAGCACTAGGCTGTGCTTCTGAGTTTCAGTCTTTTATGTATGCCTACAGCTGAGACTGTCCCTGTAGGTAAGCTGCAGTTACCACCTGCTCTGCCAAACAGAGCCCAAGGCTAACTCAGCAGCTATAGGAAATTTTACATACAGCTGAATTTCTAGAGAGTTCAGGAAAATGTATCATGACTTACATTTGCTGGATGCAATTCTGTTTCTGTGACATGGAACATAAAAGATGCATCTATGGGTTTAATAGTCAAAATTCACTCAGATCCTTTATTCTAGATCTCTCGCTTCTTATCTGATACCAGCTGTAACTACTTTTTTTAAAGGTAACATGCTCTAAAGCAGGAGGTCCAAAATTTTGTCCTTGCTGGTGAGTATTCTGTTTTATGTGCAAAACACGATACAAATAGTATTTCCAGAAGAACACACATGGAAGTACAACATTCTAATTGTTATTAACACTATTCAGTTGTTATTTGAGTTCCCTGTGCATAAGGAGAAGAGGCTGTCAGGAAAAAGGCATGAGCTGGAGCTGCAGGTGGTAGGCCTACATGTTATTAACATCACCAGAGATCTACAATTGCTAGTCGTATGTCTCTCTGTCATTTCACTGTGCAAGCTTTTATTTCTTATCTTCGGAAAAGTGATTGCTGGGACTACCATGAAGTGCCTACGTGCAATGGAGTTTGCTTTCTATGTTTAGCAACTACATTGTGCTTTCCTTTTCCCTGAGAAGTGGTCTGACATTACAATTTCAACTTCTAATTAAAGAAATTTTTCATATTGAAAGCAAATGCATGGTCCTGGGAAGATAAAAATGTCACCGTGCACCGAACATTGCAAACTCCACCAGCAGAAATCTTGCTGCCTATTAAGAGTATGATGACAGCTGCACCATAGTGGAGATTGGCAAAACTCGGGAATGAAAGAGCTAAATACCTTTCTTGAGGCCACGTCTGACTTTCTGTCTCATTATGGGCACACTTCCCTTATGCCCTTTTGTTTCTTTTTACACAAGAAGTTGTGGTACTTTCACTTAATTGCAGGATGTATTTGCAAAACATGGCTATTTGGCAGAGTGTGTGGTGCTATGCAATTCTGTTATGTGCCAGTTCAGAGATACATCTGATTAAATTATGTCAGACCAGCACATGCAAAAGAACTATACACGGCATGTGTGAGCAATATTGCTTGAACCAGAACTAACCTGGCCAAAAGCTGTATTTATGTCTAGCTAAATGGATGTCTATTATAGTAAAAGCTAAAATTGCTGTGTGGTGGTCTTCAAATCAGATGCAAGCAGAGTAATTGCCAAATTGCCATTACAATAGCAGAGTAAACAAGAAAACAATCTGTGTATCTAGTAAATACTCAGCATCCTTATTCCTTCCTGTAATTCGAAGTAATGATTCCATTTTAACCTCTTTAGCTATAGTTCAGCACAAGAACGCAAATTTCTTAAAATTCAGAACATAGCAGCTTGTTCCAGCAAAGAATTTGACTCATGGCATTTTCACGACACTTTTTTAACAACAACAGAAGCATGAAAGCCTAGGCTATGTAATTCTGGAAGGACATGGAAGGCTAAATCCTGCTTATCTTCTTAATACTTATGTCTGCCTATAGTGTGAAAAATATTACCTTTGTCTTTTTAATGAGTCTTTTAAACCATTTTTATTGCCTCTCATTATGTAAAGATACCTGGCAGACCTTTCTTGTCCTGCAGGGAGACCTATGTCCGAGGACTTAATGAACCGACAAGTATGGTATCCTATAAAGGAATGATTTATCAGATCCAGTTTTTCCAGTTGTCAATGTGAAGAGCAACATGTCTGATTTTACACATAAGTAGATCTGGGAGATCTTAATAAAGCATTTTTGATCGACAGCCATCCGTTAGCACACAATGAAGGAGGCTTTTGGATCTGTGAGGAATATGAGGTTTAGGATAGGGATTTGCAGAGTGTCATCCAGTACTGCTTTGCTGACAAATGGAAGTAATATGTTTCGTAGTTCAGGAGCTGCTCCTAATGTGGTGTTAAACTTAACAGATTGAAATCTCTTAATTGATCCTTTTTTTTTTTTCCTCCCATGGCATGGACCCTCACAGGTCTGTCTAAATTCCATTTGTTTAACCTTTAATAAGTGGGAGGGCATCTATTTCAATGACAAAAAGAAACTAGCTTGGGAATAAAGGCTCAGTTCTCTGTTCAGTAAAGCACTGAGCAGTACTTGTACACTATTTACATACTAGTTTAAGCTAATAGTTTAGTTCTAAACAGTACATGTAAATATTGGTGATCTCTGATTTCAAGTGCATTGTAGTCGCTATAATTTCCAGCTGGGGTTCACTCAATTTTCTTAGCAAGCTCAAAGGGCCCTTTAAATCAAATGCAAAGAAATCTTAACAAGCATATGGAAAAGGAGACAATAAACAGGCTTGACACTTGTCCTGAACATAACAAAATGCCTGTAATAAATACTGGAATCTTTCACGTGATCTTTCACTGGGACCATTGCAAACAGAATTTGCTAACAGGTTAGTTTAAGAGAATAATTAATTAATATGATGTCATGGTTTTGGCGAGGACAGAGTTAATTTTCTTTGTAGAGGCTCACACAATGCTGTGTTTTGGATTTTTGATGAAAACAGTGGTGGTGTTTTTGGTTGTTGCAGAGCAGTGCTTACACAGAGCCAAGGACTTTTTGCTTCTTTTTGCTGCCCTGCCAGCGAGGGGCTGGGGGTGCACAAGGAGCTGGGAGGGGACACAGCCAGGGCAGGTGACCCAGGCTGACCAAAGAGATATTCCACACCATATGGCGTCATACTCAGCCATAAAAGCTGGGGTAAAGAAGGAGGAAGGGGGGGACATTGGGAATGATGGCGTTTGTCTTCCCAAGAAACTGTTATGCGTGATGAGCCCTGCTTCCTGGCAGTGGCTGAACACCTGCCTGCCCATTGGAAGCAGTGAATGAATTCCTTGTTCTGCTTTGCTTGCACGCGCGACTTTTGCTTTGCCTAGTCACCTGTCTTTATCTCCACCCATGAGTTCTTGNGAGATACTGCATAAAAAATGCTGTATCTGTAGTAGTCAAAAATTGTTCCCAGATACTCTGGAATGTAGATCCAAGAAACTGCTCAAGAGTTTTAAAACATTCATGTAATCTCACTTCTCTTCTGCTGTGGGTGCAGTTGCAGGATACTCATTCAAGTTGTGATACCTTGGGGGAAAATAGAGAATGCTATCTTTCCATCTTTCCTGTTCAGCCTCATTAGCAAGGAAGATAAAATATTTCTTATTATCTGCTTGGCTTTTTTTTTTTTTTT
>VXAL01005686.1:165566-176789 GCA_013399475.1 Chauna torquata
TTCTCCTGACTGTGAAAATAGGTTTTCTAGCAAAACAAGAAAATTTTCCTCTATATGGGCTTGAATGTATGGGACTTGCCTACAAAAGTTTGCTTGCTATGTTTCCTCCACCGTTTTCATCTTATGATTTTTTGTCACATTTTGTCACATGAAAATTTAGAAGCCAGAAATTGTTATTAAAAATATCATTTAATATAAACTTGAGGTAAAATTGTAATACTAGCTCTCTGTTAAATGTAATGAAATTTCAAATGGTTTATATGAATGCTTTTCAGTTTTGCTGATGGGAAAAAATCCCTTCATGGAAAAACAGACAACCTCCCATGAAGAAAAACTTTGAAGAGGTATCTTTTGAAAGATACTGTCTGGCAGAGCAGAGCAGTCCTAAAGTTAGTTTAAAATCATTCTGTCTTAGAGAGAGAGAACTGACAGTAAATATGAGAAAAATCTTTCTTTAACTTTCCAGCTCCAATACTGAAAGCCCTGATATGAAATGCAAAAATATGAAGCGAGATACTAGATTATGGAGTCTTCATACTTCAAGCGCTCAATACATTTACTCAGATTTTGACAGTAGAGGAATGGGGAAACTTTCAAAAGTTTTTGAATACCAAGTTAGTTTAAAACACTTTCTTACTTACTAGATGCCTTTGTTGAGCTGAGGTGTTCAAGAAACTAAACTGGAAGTAGGTACCTACATTAAGATATAAAAAGATTGCATAGATTAAAATGCAGATATCTTTAAAAAAAAAAAAAAAACTATGAATAACAAGTAAAGTGTATCTAAGGTTCTCTTTAGAGTAGCCCCCTGAAATTAGTACAGAAGCTCAAACTCTACTGTAGTGAAGCTATTGGAATTACACTCTGATTTAAATACATAGCCAAAAATATAATAATACTTGAATGGCTGCTGAAGTCTTTGTTCTCTTTTAGACAATGGGAAGATTCGAAGAACTGTGTATGTGCTTTAATTTGCATATATACAAGTATTTTATGATAAATTTGTTTAGTCTTTTTATTCCTATTTTTCTTTATGTGCAGATAACGTGTGAAGAAAGGGATGAATAACTTGCTTTCATGCAAAGCAAACAGTATTTTAATTGCCTAAATCATTCTTCATTGGCTGACATGAAGAAAACTTGCAGTGATGCACACTTATTGTTGCTTCTCCTGACTGAAGTCCCTAGGTTTAGTGTTACAATATTCCTAGGATTTTGGCCATTTCAAAACCTAACTTAATGTTTTGACTATGGTAATACTGATAATTATTTAACATGTTGCTGAAGTAACAGTTTTCTTTTGGGTGTTTTTGTTAGATTTCCTTGATGATGACTTGTGACTAGCTGATGACAAAAAACTGCTATTGTAACAACTATGATGTGCTTAAAGTGCATGTTTTACACTTTCATAAATCAACTAGTGAAAGAAATTAATACAAAATCAAAAATAAAAGAGTAAAATAGAAAACCTCAGACATTTTGATGGTCACACAGTAGGTCCTGCAAGTACTAACAGCAGGATACTCAGTGAGGTGGTTGGGCCCATGGAACTTCTGTGGTCCTGCTGGTTTGCACATCACCTTCTGCCCTAGACTCGAGTTTTTTCTCTACAGTATCATGCTGTTCCACACCAAGGCTTACCTAAGTGGGGAAAACACATACTTATGAAACTATAAGGGCATTTCAGCATTTCACTGGTTTAAGACCACTCAGGAAGTACACCATGTTGTGGAAGAATCTTTTTTTATCTCTGCTATCCCTCAATGATCTAGGGTTTTTCACGGTGTCTGCTACTGTTTTGCTAATGTTTTCAAAAGCACTTCTTCAATGATTCCAATAAAAGATCTTTAACCTCCATTCATCCTCTGGAATGTGTTCTATATTGGAATGTTTGTTTCTATTGATGATGATGATGACTTTCTCTGTTTCATTCTTACCATGTTCTCTGTCTTCACCTTTCTAAATGCAAAAGGTGAATTTTAACCTCTTTATTTAGTACATGTTTAACTCTCATCATCCTTCCATGTTAAGTCCCACTCCCTCATCTTTTTCTGACAACTTGAAATAATCTCTGACGGCTCTCCATTTGGTCTTCACTTTATGCTAAGAGTGGCACAATGGGTCTGGACTAGAAATGTTGCCTCCTAGCTTTGGGAGAGATGATGGCTCCTGTAGAAAATGGGGTTGACCTTTTTTGCTTGCTTATTGTATCAGAAGCTTGAGTAGCTTTGTACTGCCAGCTTACATTGTTCATGGATCATGTCATGACAGAAATGGAAGTATCTGCAAGGCTCCTTAAGCTTTTAAAGGGGAAGATGATAGAAACACTATTTGACTATGCTGAATAGTCCGTTTTGCATTTGTTGATATGGGCAAAGCTATACTAATCCATTGTTATTCCTTTTAGTACCGTGCTTTTGACTTCTACTATTTGGTTTCTGTTGCTTATATGTCCATACATCTTGCCTGAAGTATGTTCCTGTTCTGTACTGTTTTAATGGGAAAGATTTGTACCATATTTATTTCTAGAACAAAAGAAAATATCATAGAAATGCCAATGCCCCTTCTCGTTTGACCTTTCTGTTACAGCTTTGAAGAACAAGTTTATTACTTATTAGGAAGGATAGATAACCAACAGTCATCAAAGCAAAGAAATATGGCTGAATGAACTACACCCACAGTGCAAGACAACAATAGCTACTGCTACGCACAAGAAGTTCACAAAACCAATTACTGTTGTGCTTCTGTCTTACTCCATGAGAAATACATCTCACACGATCTACTAGCTAGTCACATAGGGCCAGACAGACTGAAATGTGAGATTCGGTTGCATTTAGAAATAGCAGCCCTGAAAATCCCCCGCTCAGATGCTGCCCATCTCTGTTAGTGCCTAGATTTGAAGGCTCTGAGAGCGATTCTTTTTTATATGCTCCCCAATTGCTCTAGCTATGGTAACACTGGGAAGCTTGGCACATGTTTCCCATTCAGAACAGCTAGGATTTCAAAAATAAGCATTCTCCAAACAGGTCAGTACTGTACTTATTTCAAAAGCATGTCTGACAAAAAAGTTTGGGATCTGGATTAAAAATAATTGCATTGTTCTCTGTCAATGACTCCTGTGAGATAGTGGCCAGAGAAGTCTTCAGGACAGACACAGACCTTGTTATCTATCACCTCCTAGGAGAATGTATGAATCAACAGACTATTAAGGGTCTTTTTCCTTTTGTTGAAACTACTCTGTTGTAGCAAAGATTAGTTGCTCTGGCTGGAAACAGATAACATGACTCTCTGTCAAAGTGAACTCTCTTCCCTGAGTTCTGTTCCCTGCTTTAAGAAGTACATATGTTTCAGTCTCTTAAATGAAAAAAAAAAAAAAAAATCTGATTCAGAAACATCTTTGTTCTTCCTAATTCACAAAATGTTACTGTTAACCATTCAGAAAATATCAAATGCACATGAAACTATTACTTTTTATGCAAGAGGTAAATCACGATGCAGCTTCTAAACTTTACTGTTATTAACAATCATATATTATAGATGCATCTTTCCTTCCTTAAGAAGGTAACTACCCAAATAAATTCTGTTCATACATTTTTTCAACATAAAAGTTTTTTCAGCATTTATCTAAACATTGACAAGACCTTTGACAAAGCAGGGACATGTACTTCTAGTCACAAAAATCTGAACTTTCTTATGGTGGTGAGCGCTAATACTGTATTGGACATCACCTGTGGCAGTAAGTACTTCACCAATGAGTCCAATTTCCTGCATTAAATGTAACACCTCTAAAATTAAACTAAAACTAAAAAATGCAGTATTTTTTTTTTCTTTGGAGCAGTCATTCTGTTGTGTTTTCATATTAAAAGATGCATTGTCATTATGACTAATTGTGGACTTGCTGTCGGTCCCTGTGTGGTAGTTGAAACTGAATTTTCTTTAACCAGATTGTATGAGTTTCCTTCCTATGTTCATAATTTTTTATTTGCTAGGAATAGGCTTTAAACAGGGATAAGATGGGCGTAAGGGGAAGGGTTTTGTTTGTTTTCTTAGTGGTGTTTGTTAAGTTCAGCATTCAAGATTTATCTATAAACTGCATTGTCAGAAATCCTCAGGGGAAAATGAGGTGACATCAGAGACAGCAAATTACACTGATTTCTTGAGCAGAATGTGATACAGTCTTGCACAGACTAAGATGAATTGGAAAAGTTTTCTTGTCTGCTATTAGAGCCACTCCTGATTCCATGGGCTGTCATGTACCAAAATTGAGTGTCATGGTTTTGGCAGGGACAGAGTTAATTTTCTTTGTAGAGGCTCACACAATGCTGTGTTTTGGATTTTTGATGAAAATAGTGGTGGTGTTTTTGGTTGTTGCAGAGCAGTGCTTACACAGAGCCAAGGACTTTTTTGCTTCTTGTGCTGCCCTGCCAGTGAGGAGGCTGGGGGTGCACGAGGAGCTGGGAGGGGACACAGCCAGGACAGGTGACCCAGACTGACCAAAGGGATGTCCCACACCGTATGGTGTCATGCTCAGCCATAAAAGCTGGGGTAAAGAAGGAGGAAGGGGGGGACATTGGTTGTGAGCGATGGCGTTTGTCTTCCCAGGAAACGGTTACAAGTGATGAGCCCTGCTTTCCTGGCAGTGGCTGAATGCCTGCCTGCCCATTGGAAGCAGCAAATCAATTCCTTGTTTTGCTTTGCTTGCATGCGCGACTTTTGCTTTGCCTAGTCACCTGTCTTTATCTTCACCCATGAGTTCTTGCACTTTTACCTTTCTGATTTTCTCCCCATCCCACCTGGGGAGAGTGAGCAAGCGCCTGTGTGGCACTTAGCTGCCTGCCGGGGCTAAACCACAACACTGGGTTTTCAGATAAGTGGCCCAAATAAAATGTAGAAACCAGAGAATGGGACTGAATTGATTCAGAAATTCTGTACTGTTATTTCAGACATTCCTTTGAATGCAGTCAAGAATAAACTGACTACTTCATCTATTAAAAATGACTACTTATTATGTATGGAAAAAGTTCAAGTACAGAAGGATACGAACCATCTGCACAAGCACTAGTTCAGGGGAAGTATTTTAATCATTATGCATTCAGGGAGATGAAGCTGCTGCTATATCACTACAATGGTGAAGAGTGGTAATACACTTTAATTAAAAGTCATGGCCTAGTACAACTTTTTACTCATCATTTAAAATCCTAGAACATATTTTATTTCTTAGTCCAAAAGAAGAAAAAAAGGTTCATTCTTAACATTTGAACTCTCAAAAATTAATTTAGTAAGTGTACAAAAACATGTCAAAGAGTGTTCTGGAGACTTAAGTGTCTGGTATTTGCTGAACAACAGCACTGTTTTTAACTTTATAAGCATGTTTCAGAATCCTGGTTACACTAGGATTTTAGGTGTTACTCTAAAATTTAATCCCAGATGTATACAGCTCCAGTGAGCACAGTACTCTCTGAACCGAACACTGAATTTGCCGTCCTGAATTTGAGAATACTTTTCCATCAATTGTGCTTCATTCCTAGTTTGGGAAAACCAACCAACCAACTAACAAACCCTCCTTCTAGATGAAAAGATAATTTCATTTCTCTGACTTGTTTATTTTTTTGCTAACTGTGAGGCTGACAATACCAAGCGTAATTAGGGCTCTTGCCTTAGCCACCAGAAATTTGAGGTAGTCTAAGGTCACTTTTCATACAGGCCAACAGATAGCAATTGGCTTAAAGCTGCTCTAAATCTTACCAAGACAGTGATTTTTCTCTGGTGACCTGGTATAGAGACGTCCATATTCCTGAGTTCTGAAAGGCAGAGGTGACAAGGATACTGAGGCTACAGAAATTTTCTAGTCCTTTCATTACTTGCTCAGGTGCTGCAATGAAGTATAAAGGAATGACACGATTATGAATGATGAAAATAATGACACCAATAGTGATTGGAGTCATCACTTCGAGGCTTATCATCACCAGTGACAGAATGAAGGAAAAACAAGGGGAACAGAACACAAAATGGAATAGGCAAGAAGAGAAAATTACAAACATGAACATTTTATATGGTTGTGGGGAAGCACAGAAAAAGGTGTCATACTTTTCAGAGATAAAAGCAAAGACAGTGAACAATGAATATTATTTCTCTATTTTCCTTCTAATCCTTATTTCTACCTGTCTTTGACTTTTGTAACTATTTCATGCTGTTTTTCTGCTACTTTTGCTTTTCTTTTTCTTTTTTTTTCAATATTCCATTATTTGTACGTGAATGAAATGCCCCATACTACGCATAACAGTTTGCCTATAGCAATATTTGAAAGATGTGTGCAATGCAGCTAATTAAAACCAAAACTAACTTAAGCACTGCCTCTGCTCTACTCATTTTTTGTTGGCTTTGTGATTCTAAAACATCATTCACTCTCCAGATGAAAAACAGGCTTAGAATAACACGGGCAATATGTAGAATAGCAAATTCTGTTGAAACTTGGAACACTATCTGAAATAATAATGAATACAATATTCTGCAGATATTATTTTGATGGAAATATGCACAGTCAAATTATCCACTGCAGATGAATAAGAATGAATCATCACAATGTTCACAATTCTGCCAGAAGAATAGAAGAAAGAGATAAATATTTTAAAGACATCAGCTATTTTAAATAATTGCTAGTCATTAATGGAGTTATTAAATAGTCAAGTTTATGTTTTAAAGGTCTCGTCTTGATCTGCAGGTCCTTCAAGGCAAATATGTTTTGGAAGAAACAATTTCAAATGCTTAAATACCTCAAATTTGGCCATGTACAATTTGCTTTAATTAACGTTAGAACATAGGTAAGATAAATAAGAGTAAGAGTAAGAGTAAGAGTAAAAGAACAAGAATAAGAATAAGAATAAGAATAAGAATAAGAATAAGAATAAGAATAAGAATAAGAATAAGAATAAGAATAAGAATAAGAATAAGAATAGCACAGAGGTAAGGTCAGGGTTGAAAAACAAAGGCAATTTGCATTGTTTTAGCTAGGCAACTGAAGGCCACAGAATATCTAGATAGGTTTCAGGTGCTACATATAGGGTTTTTCAAAGTAAGTGATAGATCCCAGAAACTGTCTGGAGCAAGAGGATATGAATGTATTATCGCTTTGAACACAAGTACAATATTTTATGATGTTATCTCAAAATGTTTTCTTCATAACAGCAGTTGTGGACCAGTGTGTATAAATGTTCCTCAGCCACTGCAAGTCAACATGAGGTGCCATAATAACAACAGAGAAGAAAGGGCCTCGTGTAACAGTCTCACTGGTTGTCCTATGAGGATAAAAAACTCTGTATACAAGATTTTCTTCATTAAAAATGTCATAGGATAGATTCTGCAATCATTACTCATACTGAGCAGTAGCGGGGTGTCACTGGCAGAACTTTGTCTCTTTTTTGATAAAGGGTTGTTTTACATGACACCAGGCCTGCTGGCAACAGATGGGGTACACCTGTCTCAAAAGGCGGAAAAGATTTTTGCCCAGGAGCTAGCAGAGCTCACTGAAAGAGCTTTAAACTAGATTTGAAGGGGGAAAGAGATAAAACCAGGATAGGCTTGTTTGATGGGCTGAGGCCGACTGTATGAGGTTCAACAAGGCTAAGTGCCAGGTCCTGCACTTAGGGCACGACAACCCCATGCAATGCTACAGGCTGGGGGAAGAGTGGCTGGAAAGCTGCCCGGTGGAAAAGGACCTGGAGGTACTGGTCGATAGCTGGCTGAATATGAGCCAGCAGTGTGCTCAGGTGGCCAAGAAGGCCAACAGCATCCTGGCTTGTATCAGAAATAGCGTGGCCAGCAGGACTAGGGAAGTGATTGTCCCCCTGTACTCCACTCTGATGAGGCCACACCTTGAATACCATGTTCAGTTTTGGGCCCCTCACTACAAGAAGGACATCGAGGTGCTGGAACGTGTCCAAAGAAGGGCAATGAAGCTGGTGAGGTGTCTGGAGAACAAGTCTTATGAGGAGCGGCTGAGGGAGCTGGGGTTGTTTAGCCTGGAGAAAAGGAGGCTCAGGGGAGATCTTATCACTCTCTACAACTGCTTCAAAGGAGGCTATAGCAAGGTGAGAGACGGTCTCTTCTCCCAAGCAACAAGTGATAGGACAAGAGGAAATGGCCTCAAGTTGCACCAGGGGATGTTTAGGTTGGATATTAGGAAAAATTTCTTCACTGAAGGGGTTGCAAAGCATTGGAACAGGCTGTGCAGATAAGCGGTTGAGTCACCATCCCTGGAGGTCTTCACAAGATGTGTAGATGTGGTGCTTAGGGACCTGGTTTAGTGGTAGACTTGGCAGTGCTAGGTTAATGGTTGGAGTTGATGATCTTAGAGGTCTTTTCCAACCTAAATGATTCTATGATTCTATGATTATGATGTGAATAGTTTCACTGAATTTAATAGCTGCATTGAAACACGTTTTGTGATTGGAATGCCTTTCAATAAATGACCCAAAATTAACTCAAGACTCCACAGGATGGGGTCTAGGGCAGCTTAAGAAAATATGATAATTATCTGCGAATGTAGTGGCAGAAAAATATAAATCAGCCCTTTGCTGCTGTTAAACCTGGAAGGTACAAAATCCAGAAATCTCCTATTTGTCTGATGTATAGGCTAATAATAACTTGGATCAGTGAGGTATTAAATGTTTGAGATGAAGCTGATGCAGGCCAGCAATGTAGCTTGACCCCACCCATACCTAAAAATGCAGACCTATCCTATAGTCTTGGTCATCATCCAACTTTTCTGCAATACAAAAAGGTTGATAAAATTAAAGAAACTCACAAATGGAACACTGAAAAATTAACATTTTCATGATGATGTCTGAATGAAAAATTAAATAAAAAATGTGTACATTGAGAAGGCAGCATATTGTTCTTCAAAATTCTTTTTAGCATGCTTTGAGTTGAACTCAGTTTAACAGCCAGTGAAAAAATTACGGAATACATTTTGTTACAAAAATCTGCTATTGTCATAAAACGTGCAACTGCATCATGTTGATGGACCCTTAAATCCGTACAAAACATTTGAATGAGATTTGAGAATGAATAGAGTCAATTTTAGTTTTGCATTGAGCAAAGTTTTTGAACTGGAATCACACTGTCTCTGGTCAGCATACCACTGATATGGAGCTTAGTAAAGTACAACACCTATGCTAGGTTCAAATAAGGGTTATTGACTTTTAGTTTCAAAGAAAGACTTGGAATTTAAAATCCATGTGTGCAAAAGCAAAATTCAACACTAGCATAAAATCTAACAAAGAGTAAAATGCCAAGTGTGTGACAGATATTTCTGACTCACGTAGACAGTTGTGGCAAGAGGTTGTGTAAAAGGTTCTCATTACCATCCTAGGAAATTAGCAAGAAGCATTGTCTGCGACTCATTTTCAAATAAGCTGCAAAATGAAAGCTAATCAGTATCTGCCAATGATGAGTGTAATTTTGAAGGCCAATTACAATCAGTGACTATTTTCTTTGAGATATTAGTTTGTAAATAGTTGTGGTCTGGTGCACATTCATGGTAATGTTTCTGATTGCTTGCTCGGTGTGGAGAGTTGAGCCCCATCACCAGCAAGCTGCAGTGAAGCTCTCCGAGCACTGCAGGGTTTAGCAGCATGACAGGATGTTTCTGTAAAGCCTGAGATATACACTTTTACCATCTGAAATGTCTGCGTGGGTGTTTTTCTCTTGGTTCATTTCTTCACCAGCCACTGTGTCTAATTTGGAATTACTTTTCGTTCTACATTGCTTCTAAGTTCTTCCCTCCTTGCATTTCTATAAGCTCAAGGCTGCAAGTAGAAACTCCTGAAATCACCTAAGCTAAACCCATGTTCTGTGTTAGTGGTGCAAGAGCACTGCCTCTTCACTGTTACAGAGTGAAGATTTCCAGACATTTTTTGTATTTGGATTCCTTCAATCATTTGTAATCATGTATATATATGCAACATACATCACACATACATTCCTTGCCTCGCCTCGCCTCGCCTCGCCTTCCCTTTTCCTTTTCCTTTTTTCTTGAAATTTTACACTTTGTCAGCCCAGATTTTCTTCATGTCAATCAGGGTGATTGACTCTAGAAGAGTGCATCAATATCCAACATAACCAGTCCTATGGAGGCTGAATTGTGACACAGCAGTGTGGCAGCGGGGAAGAAAGGAAAAGGATAATGGAGGTAAACCACTAGAAACTGAAAATATAGGGTATACCTAAAAATATATAGATGTTATGAAGGGAGAATGTAGTGGGAAATTGCTGCAATAATGAATATCACATATAAATCACACAGTACTTATAAAATTAATACCAATAGTTGTGAATCTGTAAAATAAGATTGTCTTACTGTTTTAATAACAAATCAAAGGTGGAACTAGGGCAGAAGTATTATTTTAGTAATGCGCAAAATGACTGTGAATAGAGTATGGCTAAAGAAGCTACAGCAATGTGTTAGGTTGGGTGTGCCAGGTTTTATTTTTCTAATATGTAGCTTCTCATCCAAATTCCTGTGAAAAAAGGTCCATCAATGGGTAGCAGCATTTGGAGCTGGGAAGTAACGTACCAGAAGCAGGCTGGGGTTTTACAGTAAATGGCATGTGACCTGCAGTATTTGACAACAGCAACCTCAGCAAAGCACCTACTGCCAGACTCTTGCCTTCAAGGATCTGAGTCTCAGGCAGTTGTAGCAATGTGTTTACACACAAATGAATGTGAAAGGTGCTACCATACCACCTCAGTGTAACCAGCTGTCTCCCTGCACTGACTCCAACAGACACTTAGGTGGTGTTCCAGGTGGTATTGGTTACAAAGTTTTTCACTCTTTCCCCAAGACAGAACAGTGATGTTAGCACATGTGTTTTCTAGTCTGTTCTTTCAATGCTAGCTGGAGACTTTCAGTATTTTTCTGTGAGTAGGTGTCTAAAGCTGTCCGAAATATGGGCCCAACTCACAAGCAGAGATAAAAATCACCCAAATCTGTAGTCTTCTGGAAAATTGTCAACATATATTTTTCAGCCCCTTGAAGCGGAGGCTGTAAGTTAAGGCCAGCTCATACTCAGTCTCTAGCTGCTCCTACAGATGTGTATACTTGTATGCAAAGGAGAATGCTATCCAGCTCGAGACTTCTGATTTATCTGAGTAATCCCAGTTTAGATAGTCTGTAAACAGCCTTCTTTAAGCTTGCCAGCTACTTTTTTTTTTTTTTTTTTTTTTT
>VXAL01005686.1:176942-188609 GCA_013399475.1 Chauna torquata
TTTTTTTTTTTTTTTTTTTTTTTTTGGGTCCACTTGCTGAGCTTGCTACATCACAGATCTGCAAAAGATTTTAAGCTAAGGTATAGCATAGTCACATCGCTTTGAGATTCAGAGTTTGCTCACAGAGAGACGGGTGCCAGCTGTGTATTGCACAATGTAAATACCTGCTCAGCTGGAATTTAAAGTGGTCATCCAGAAAATTAAGAATGTACACTTAAACCAAATCTTTTCAAGGTGGTTGGCTAGAGACTCTTTTCTTGGAGGGCAATTTTTATTTTAATTTCTCTATCATATAGCTCCAATTTCTCAGTAAGAATAACAGCAAGTCTTCACTTAATATGAATGTTGTGAAATATAGCTGTCTGCTTGAATCCCAGAATCAGTTACTCTGCTGAGTGCTGTAAAATCACATTGTATAAATGACAGAATTTAGATGGTGCATAGTAAAGGACATATGTTGAACAATGAAGCCAGAATGAAACAAAGAATTTCTGATCACATAATAAGTGCCAGTGATTTTAGGCTTGTTACAAGACTTTGTGATATAGTGGAATATGTATGTGGAATAATGGGGGGAGAGCTATGAAATACTTAAAGACAGTGTTATAGCAGCTTCTCACAAGGAAACTGAATTAAATGTGCATTGTCAGCTTTAATACTGGCATTTAAAAATATTGTAAATGTTTTATTTATCAAGTTTTTGTATAAAACCAAAGTAAAATAAATTTGTAAATGTTTTTATTTCCTTTGCCTGTAACATTTTTTATTTCTACTGAAACATGCTCTATTAATTATTGTATGCAGATGTGTGTGAGTGGAAGAGAGTTCAAAATTCTCCTCTAGTTGGCCTGATCTCCAAAGTCAAAGAATCACACCAGTGCATTCATAAATAATTCTTTTGGGTCTCAGAAGCATCAAATACACATGATCTTGCATACTCACCTTCCTTTACCCACCACCTTCATGCCTTTAAAAGCAAAAGAAAATTCCATACAGATTCCAAGTGAGGGTGCAGGGGATGTTTTCTCATACTGGTCTACAGTCTCAGTTTGGAAGCACGGACAGTGTTCCTACCTTTACCAAAATGGTTAATGCTTACAGCAGCTGTAATTTTACTGAAGGTTATGTGATTTCTTGGTACCCTTGTCCACCCTGCATCCAATAGAAAAACATTTTTTATAGATCATTTCGCAAAACGAAGTTTGGGAAGAGATTAATATTCACCTCCTCAGAATTTTACACCTTTCATAATTTTCTTATCCGCAAGTTTCTACTAAAATCATACAATTAAGTTGCACCAGCTACTCCTGTATACAGTGCTTTGTTTTGTTATGCTTCCTTTCTGCTTTTTCAGCCATAGAACAATGTGTCTATATCTGATACTGCAATATTCATTTTCAGAGCTCAAACAGCGTTGCAGAGGTAAGAACGCATTGTTATCCCCATGTTACAAATGAAAAAATAATTAAAACCAAACCAAACCAAACCAAACCAACAAAAATCGAGTAAAAGAGATGAGATGACTTGACAAGAAACACATGAAAAAACATGTGGTAAGGTTTGTAGGGTCTCTTATGCAGTGCAGTGCACCCCTTCATTGCATCTGTCCAGAAATCACTGAATAAAGAACAGGATAAGAAGGAATATTCTGTGCTTACTTGTCTAAAATATATAGAGAAAAGGGAATAAATAGCTACTGTTGATAAGTGAAATAAGAAGATGCCTAGACATTGTCATTTTTTCTAGGCATCCTGGAAGGAAAATTGCATTTAAGATGGAATTATGAAGAGGATAAACATCTTGTTTTGCAGGTGTTTAAAAAGATCAATCTTTCTAGTCATCAAAGGAAGCAAATATATGTCTTTGAAAATTTAAGGAAAACAGAGCCAACTGCCACAGAATGAACAGAGGTAGGAATGGATCTCAAAGATTTAACAAAAGTGAGAAGCAGTGAAGGACCCAAATTACTACTTTTGCACAGAAACAACAGAGTATTTAAACTCTGTTTGAGTATTCTTTGTTGTTAGTCAAAAAGCAATTAGCTCTGAAAATGACATTTCCAAACGCATGTCCAGTGGATTTTGTTAAGGGGTCAAGCTAACAAAGAAATGACCTGCCAGGGGCTGCAGCTTCACCCTCCTGCTGGCAGTCCAGAAAAGTTGTGCCATTCCCACCATTGCAGCATCCTTCTCTCCTTTGTAATGGAATCAATTCATTGATACAAAAAATTGTTACAATCCTGTTCTTGGAAAGTTTAGGCAGGGGAGAATTCACAGACTTACTATAAATTGAGTTCAATAGTTGATATAATATCTTGTATCACTTAAGTCTATTCCTATGGTCAAAATCTTTGTTACTGGGTCTTATATCCTGTTCATCTCACCTGCATATTCCAGTTTTCTATGTTTGAAGCTGGGAACATGGGAAAAACAAATTGGGAAAGAAGCTAACTACAGATTGTAGACTTTAACTACAATGCAATAAAACTTACTGTTTTCTGTATGAAAAAAATTAGAAAAATGTACCCAAGATAGGTCCAGATACAGCTGTTTGAAATAGGAATGTGGATTAAAAGAAAATAAAATACTGAAAATAGAATGAATAAAGGTTGATCCAGTGCTATCTAGTTTATAAATTAGTAAATTGGGAATTTCATGTTCCATGTTAGATCTTCTTGGAACAGACTTGGTTCCTGAAACTTTGTCTCAACAGAAGCCAAACAAACTACTTCGAATAATGTTAATAACTTTAAAACAATGACTCAGTGACTCTATGGTGGTGGGGGGCGGGGGGGGGGAACCCTCTTTATATCATCTTAGAAAAATCTTGTAGTATGATATAGAAGAAGTTGGTTCCCATATTTTAGCACTCTTTGGTCTGTATTACCAAAGCAGAGACCAATTTTTCTTCTGTTTCTTTTCCCTTATTGAGACTATCCTGTTAAACTAGAGCTTAACATCATCCTTTTATCTTACCCTTTTCCAAAATCATTTTCTCAGTAGATACAGATGTACAGCTAACTAAATTAAGAAGGATTCTTACTACAAAAGGATATATGGAAGAAAATTAAATTAATTTTAAAAATGCCACTGCATATATTTTGTAGCTAAGAAACAGACCACAGTCGATTACAAATGCTTGCATTTGCCTAATGGTTAACCAGCTTACTGTATTATTAGTATTCTTATGAATTTTAAAAGGATGCCAGCTTCAAAGTATCAGAACAATAACATCTGTAGTCTGTATTTCTAACATTTCACAAACCATTGCGGTTTAGCTTGGAGGGAGCTCAGTGCCACACAACCACTTGCTCACTCCCCCCGCAGTGGGATGGAGACAGAATCAGAAAGGTAAAACTGCAAGAACTCATAGGTGGAGATAAAGACAGGTGACTAGGCAAAGCAAAAGTCGTGCGTGCAAGCAAGGCAAAACAAGGAATTCATTCGCTGCTTCCCATGGGCAGGCAGGTGTTCAGCCACTTCCAGGACAGCAGGGCTCATCACGCATAACAGTTTCTTGGGAAGACAAACGCCATCACTCCCAATGTCCCCCCCTTCCTCCTTCTTTACCCCAGCTTTTATTGCTGACTGTGATGTCATATGGTGTGGGACATCCCTTTGGTCAGTCTGGGTCACCTGTCCTGGCTGTGTCCCCTCCCAGCTCCTCGTGCACCCCCAGCCTCCTCGCTGGCAGGGCAGCACAAGAAGCAAAAAAGTCCTTGGCTCTGTGTAAGCACTGCTCTGCAACAACCTAAAACATCACCACTATTTTCATCAAAAATCCAAAACACAGCATTGTGTGAGCATCTATGGAGAAAATTAACTCTATTCCACTCAGAAGTATGACACAAACATAGCTGGCTTCACAGCTTTCCAGGTGGGAGAGCACTGAAACCAAATAACCCATGTATTAAATCTTTCTGTTAGGCTTCTGTCGCTAATCTACCCACAGTTTGTCTGGATTCATCTCTATCTCATATAAATCAAAAAAGAATAATGCCCTAATAGCAAGGATTCAAGTCATTGTTCTCTTCTCTTTCGTAAGTTGAACCTGTCGTCTTCAATAATAGCTTTTCTCTCTCTCTTTTTTTTTTAATGCAGTCAGATTCTTTATATTCTGTAACATTAAGCATATACACATACATTTCTTTTATGAACTGTTAGAAATAAATGTTTAATCTTTTTGCTTTTTACAGTGTTAAAACAGTTTCAACAAATCAAAGTAAACAAATACAATCAATTTTCCATATTTTCTGTGCTTGGAAAACTGATTGGATTTTATGCAAACCTGATCTATATGGATGTACACTCTCTTTATATCAAAAATATTTCTATACTGAAATAAGTATCATGCTCATAAATTTCAAAAGAAGACAAAAAAATACCAACCAAGTATTTTAGCCTGATTCAGTAGCTGAGAATATATTAAAAGGCTGAACTAGAACTAGAACTAGAACTAGAACTAGAACTGAACAGGTCAAAAAATTTTTTTCATTGCATGAGAAAAATCTTATGAATCTCAAAGGAAATGGCATTACTCCTTACCCTCAAAGACTTAATGGATAGTGATTAGCTTTCAGTTTATTATTAAAAGAAATCTTTCTGAATGTGGAACACATCTTTCAAACCTTTTGAAAAATGTGATAAGGGAATTAGTTCCAGAAACATTATTTCAGTTGTTTTGGGTTAGGATAACAACTGTGTTAGTAGTAGTAGGAGTCTATCTTTCTATATCAGAAATTAAGTTATGAGACCAAAAAAAAAGTTCCAGGAACTTATAGGAACATAAGTGCAATATTGCATCTGAAACACCTAACAAAAAGCAGACACATGTCACATTTCCTTTTTCATTCTCTGTCCCCTTCTCCCAGTCTACAGGTATCCTTCAGGGGATTTCCTGGGACTGATGTGGTTTGCTAGTAGCCCACCATATGTTTCTCTTCCAAGTATATGTTTAGTTTCTACTTGAGCTCCGCTAAACATACTGTATCCACAGAAGTGAGTTGCTAAATTACAGCATGATGCTCTGGTATTCTATTGCAATCTCAGGAGAAATTTCTCCATAAAATTCTCACCTCAAGTTTCTTCATTGCTGTCTCTCCTCAGAAAAGTCCTTGGCCTTCCTGCCATCATAGGGCTTATGGTAAGACCTCTTTTGGTCTATATCTTATCTCAGGATATCAGCTTTCTCACATTTTCTTTCTAAGATGATCGTAACTTGAAGGGGAAAATGCATCTGACTATATACTTCATTCCATCATCTTCCTTCTTATCTCCTAGAACTAATCCAAGTTTCAGAACTATTCCTGTCCGCACAACTGTCCTCCCCTCCACTCCAACCCTATGTGCAGCTGTGAGAATGGATCTGTAATTTATTGAACTGCTACCCTCAAGTTACTCTTAAAAAAATCCTTTCCAGTGAATCCATTTTTTTTCCACTTTATGCAGCTAGCCATTGTCCTTCTTCAATTTTATTTCCTGCCCCATGTTATTCATGTAATATCTCAAACTACCTCACAAACTAATTATATCCAAAGCCACATGAGGATGGAACCAAGTTCTGTTGATAATTTTTATAAAGAGATGACAGACATGGACTTACAAAAGTAAATATCCTTCTAATCAGGCACACTGTCTCATTTATCTTGGGTGAGGAAGATGCAGATAAACTTCAATGTGGATTTTCCACAGTCCAGCTAAGTACACTTATTCTTTTCTTAAAAAGTTCTAGCAACAGCAAATAGCAAAACTGAATTGAGAAATGATAGAAATATATTACCAAAAATCCCGTCAAGATATAGCTGAAAATTCTTTAGAACAAGGAAATATTTTTTGACCTTTAAATCCCTATTACAGTTTTGGATATATTTTAGGATAATAAATAAATAAATATTAGCATATCTGGCCAGGAGACGCCATTTTCTTTTTTCAAGATTGTTCAGGAAAAGTAGCTTCTAAGATACGTAAAAAAATGTTATGAAGTACTATTATGTACATAAGGTGAACATGAAGAAATGCACAGACTTTTATAGAAACTTTCAATTGTATTGCTTAAAAAAAAAAAAAAAAGGTAAAAAATGTCTACATTGACAAAGATGCTTTCAGTTTTTCCTTCAAAATGCAGGCCAAACCTGTAGGTGAAACTTTAATAACACACTTCCTGATTTTGATGCAAACTAAGGAGTGCTTCGACACAGTCTCCAAAATATGGCTTACTATGTTTGGCAAGTCAATTTACTGTTGCTGACAAACAAAAGGATTTTAGGCACAATATTTTGTTTTGTGTGATATTATAACCACATACATGATGCAAAATACATATGGAACGAGCCCACAGTAATACAGTTACATTTGAATTTCTCATATAAATCATTCCAAAGATAAGATGTTCCAAAGATAAAAGACAACACTTTTCCAATGATGAAAAAAAAAGAAATCTACACATATTGAAATAACTTGTTTGATTTCCTGATCAACAGAAAACACATGAAACAGGTGTGAACATAACTTATTCTGTAACATTTACATCATAGATGTGTATGTGTGAAAGAAATATATGAAAAAAAAAAAGTCATGTGGAAATAAATTAAAAAGACAAATGTAGTAGAAGTAACTCCATTTTTTAAATTTATTTTTCTTCATACAAGTTGATACATCCACCTTCTTTTCTACAGATACATGGACAATACATGTGATGAATGATCAATACACACTACAGATATGTATTTTATATTATCATTTTACAGCTACATTTTGTAACATTATTTTCTGAGTAAGGATAACTAAATCCTTTGATTAGATGTCTTCTAGGCTGTTGTCAAAAGTACTGACAAATTTTACATATGTATTTTCATATACATCACCCCCAAATTCATTGAAATTTTACTCAATACATGTTCTGCAGAAACCTACAAAATGAATAAAAACATCTAAAACTATGTTATAACTTCTCAAAATGTGTGTATGTGTGTACATAAAGGAGATAAAGAACATATAATATTGAAGCTCAAGCTTTGGAAGACAGTAGGATGCTGACAGCGTTTCACAGGGAAAGAATCTGCACTTTCCTGGTAGAGAGAAGTATCAAAAGACAAGAGCTGGTTTCACCACAATCTTTTCTGATTTTAATTTCTATTTGCTTCAAATATGTGAAACCACTTTTTTTAACCACTTTTTTTTTTTTTTTAAATGACCTTGGCATTTTCTGCTAGAAAATTGATTTCTCAGAGAATCTCCACCTCATCTACTGTGCACAGTGATATAGCTGTTTCACTGCTTTCTGTCAAAACTTGTTGCAAGTCTAAAGTTTGGAAGCCATCTGATATTTTTTACTGCATTATGTTTCACAATGAGATCCTATCAGTTTGAGCTCTGTCTAGGTATGAAAGAGCAATTTAATGAACTTTTGTTAGAATAGACCACCTGCAGTCTCTAAAATCAAGCACGCTGGTGAATTTAACAAAGCAAAGTTTAACAGAAATCGGATCTTAGTTTTCCACAAACAGTGAAAAACAGAACTGGGCTTTAGGGACATATAGGTCTCCACCGGTATTGAACACATTGGGTTTCAGAGAGATTAAGAAAATGGAGTGAAAGAAACCAATTTTCAGATCAGTTCTGACCCTAAGAAGAGGTACTACGTAGCAGAGCTAAGTAACATTATTTTAAGTGTCCATCTCCTTCATGGCCATTGTAAGTTTATCACTTAGCTGTTCAAATTGATGCCTGGTTGGTTTAATTACCAATTGATATGGTAAATCAGATCCCTGAGAAACTACTGCTTTTTTAGAAATTTGTAAGTTCTTATATTGGCTTTGTTGCTAATTCGCTTTGTGAACTTGAACAAGTCACTATTTTTTCTCAAAATGTTAGTCTATACAGCAAACAGCGCAGTGCACAGATACAAAGCTGTGTTATTTTTAAAAAGAGTCAGCTCAGGTATGAAGAAGGGTCTACTCATGGCAGTCCAGAGCTCTTCTCTTTGGACTGATTTACCTTACAAGACAGTTAGCATGTAGGCATACCCCAACTTCATTTGTGTCTTAACTCGGACTATTGGACTGGTAACATACATTCAGCTACATCAAAGGTACCTCAAAGAGATAGTGCTATGCTGTGAAAAGGAGGGAAATGGTCGGTGTGTTTTCTTTTATCTTTAGTTGTTCAGGAGTACTTGGTATTAATGCCATAGCAAATGGCATACTTTATATTTTGGGACATTTCCAACTGATATGGGGCAGTTTTTTTTTTCTTTGACTCAGTTTACATCCTTCCTGTACTTATTTTTCCTTTGTGCTGTAACCTTCAATCTCCTTCATCCCTAAGGGTATAATGTTGACTCCAGAAATACAGCAATAATTTTTATCTATTCCTTACTATCCTTTCTGAGAACATAGTATCTTTTAAGGATGTTGCTATGTTTTCTTTACTAGTTCTATAATCAACAGGGTTACCACTGCTTATTAGTCCTCTTAATTTATAGAAAAAAATGTGATAATGGAATAAGCTGTTTTTAATTTTGATTGTCTGATTCAGTGCTTCTTTGTCCTTTTATTGCCTCAAAATTTAACTGTATTACAATGTGCAGCTTCATACAAAATGTTGCTAATGACAGCATGACAACCCAAAAAATCCAAAATCAAAATTGAAAATGTAACAGTGCAAATATAACAAAAAGGCAGTCAGTATCTGGAGAGAGCGCAAGCAACTCTAAATTTATTTATCTATCTCCTCTGGAAAATGTCATGTCTTATGCCTTTTTATACCACTTAGTTAATGCAAAATTAATGCAGCATAAAAGATAAAGGTGTGGGCTGTGGGTGTAGGGTAATTGATTGCTCTGGAGTAGAGCTGTGCAAATAATTAGGTTGAAAGTTTGCTGCTCAAACCAACTATCTGTAAAATAGTATCATATTTTTAATATTGAATTAAGGTAAATGTCTAACTGAAGCTTTTTTTCACCACATAAAGTTCTAAATTCTTCATGTTAAAAATGTCAAAACGACGCATTTGGAATGTTTGGATATTTGTTCCTATTTCCTTTTGTTTATTTATTTATTGGTTTTATTGGCTGAAATTGTTGAAATTCAACTGGGATTATAATTTGCCTGAACATGGCCTTTCCTGATTAAAAGTAAACACGTACAACAACACGAACAAAAGATCTGATCCAAAAGAAAGAAAGAAAGAAAGAAAGAAAGAAAGAAAGAAAGAAAGAAAGAAAGAAAGAAAGTTCAAGTATATTTGTGAATGAATTGATAAGCATAATGAGACCATGACCCCAATCCAGAAAAGCACTGAAGTACATACTCATCTTTTCATTTACTTTTTTCTTCTTCAATATATATATAAGAATGTATGTTAGAGGAGTTAAACAGATGGTTCTTTAGTTTTGGACTATTTTTAGCAATAAATCTAGGAATAATGATTTATGAAACCATAGATTTAAAATGTATACCAACTATTAAAACAATATCTTTCTTGAGAGATTCACTGTCCCATACCTTCTTTGCATTAAGAGCATTAACTTCTGAAAGATACATTTTTTTTCCAGGTAATAAATATTTGTGTTAGTTCACTGATGAACAGGCTGAACTTATTTTTATAGCAATGACCTACTCATTGTGCAACTAGTGGCTTATATGTCACTATATGTTTGCTTGTAGGCAAACACTAAGTCTTAGCCCTCCTTCTCCCTCATTGCACTAAGTCCCATCTCACCAAGTGCATGTAAATTGTGAGTCGTATGTGCAATTTTTTTGCATTAGCAGATGCAACTGCTGAGGTATTTTAAAATGTTCAGTGCGTGTTCAATATATCCTGAATGTTGGTTATTTTCTTTACTGAGAGGTAAATTTAATATTAACCCATGCAATCCCATAATCTAGGAATGGACACAATACAAAATTCTAGCCGGATAATGAGCAAGTGAAAATAATGGTAATTGACACTCCCACATCAATGAAGACTCACCTGAGTCCTTATGAGTATTTTTACAAAAGTCTGTATTTATTGGTGCCTGACCTGTAATCATTGTATCCTGTTATTCTTCTTTCATGGACATCATAGGAGTCTGATGTGGCTGTGAGATACAACTTTTGCTTTGTTTCAGGTGCCAATAGAGCAGTGCTTTCCTGCTATTAAAGGGGCGACCCTGTGGAAATGTTGTACTTTCTTAATCCCAGGCTAACCATAAACCAGGCGGAATACTGTAAATTTTCCTTCTTCAACATTTTAGTTAAACTTTGAGGATGTTAAAACTTGTATTCAATCCTACAGTAGAGTTCAGAGGTTTCTGAATTTTGGCCATTTCTCCTCCCTGTCCACTGCTTTCTGCAGAGTTCAGAAAGCCGGAGCCCACAAAAGTAGATCTCAGATCTTATGACTTTAATCTTTTTTTTTTTTTTTTTNTTTTTTTTTTTTTTTTTTTTTTTACATTTAAATAAATATTCACTTCTGGCCTCCTGGGTGGTTCTTGCCTATTCAAAGTAGAGCCTTTTCCACTAGAATGGTGGTAAAATGGGTTTTGGAAACAAAGAACCTCATCTTGGCTTATTCTGAGTATAAAACAGACGAGGGTGAATGAAAACATAAGTAAGAAGTCTTTTAAGAAGTCGGGTATGAAACTGTAATTTTCACATACTATTGTATTTTATTAAAGCTGTATTCAGAAAGACAGCTTCCTATATATTCCCTGGGTGTCCTGTAAGTTTATATTTCGATAACCAATTACAACAACAGCTGGTTAGAAGAAGCTTTTATTTATTTATTTTTTAATAGCATAGCTTTAAATTGTATGCCAGCTTCTGCAGCAGCTCACTAACAAATGCATGATTCATGCTGAGAAAGCAGAGGTAGCAGAAGGACAAGGCTAAGAGTACATCTAAACTATGAGACACTCTAGGCGATGTTTTGTTTTGATTTGTTGTTTTTTGTTGTGTTGTGTTGTATTGTGTTTTGTCTTCTTTTTGTAGGGGAATATCCCAGAGAGTTCTGGGAGTGTCCCTTTTCTCCAAGACTATTTCATGTTCAGGATTACATGCTCTAATACATGTTCTAGTTTATTTTTAAATGTATAAACAAAAAATATACTCTTTTCATTTAGCAAATTAAAAATTGGTGAGTAGAGTAGAAGCAGAAGAGGAACAATCGGTGGAGGGCCAGGTCAGTTGGTAAGGACAATCTCTGCTGTACAGTTAGAATGTAATTAAATCTATCAGGATTCTATAAGCTTCTTTCAATAAAAACATGTGGAAAGTGGTTAAATTCTTACAGAATTTTACATTTAGGTGTGAGCCTACTCTTAAAGAGGAAATCTACTTTTTTATTTATTTATTTTGGGGCAAAATTCTGAAAAGAAAAGCTGTCCAGGGCAAAGGTTTTGTTTAGCTTTGCTTACTATGTAAGCGTTTGTTAACCTTTGTTTGCTATGGGTAAAAATGTATTATACAAGTATGTATGTGAAACATATGCATTCATATACAAAAAATATGGTGAGAAAAATAAAATTGCCTAAATTATTATGAATAGTAACATATTTCCTTGTGTTTATATACATTCTGACTTAGTCGTGGAGATTGCAGTGACTTTTGACTATGACTTTTTGAGGAAGATCTAACTTTTTATTAGCTTCCTTCAGGGATTTTTTGTACATATATATATACATATA
>VXAL01005686.1:188662-212226 GCA_013399475.1 Chauna torquata
ATGAGTAGCTATCTACACACACCCTTACCTTGAGTCTCTTTTTGTCTACTAATTGTCCATAGAAAAACATTAGAGAAGGTCATCAAAGCCCGTAGGAGACCAACAGAGAGCCTGAGCCAAGCAGACATGCGGAGGGTAAAGTAGATCTGTAGGCAGTAAAGGCGCAATGTTGGCAGTTAGGGTGACAGCCCAACCTTTGTTTTACTAAGTATCTATCCCCTCAGGAAAACACCACTTTTTTTGTATTAAAGACTATTATTTCCATTACTTCTCACATAAGTGAAAGGAAAGTAGGAAGAATGACTCTGATTTTTTTTTTTTTTTTCATGAATAACAAGCAGCTTTGCAGCTTTGTTAGTGAGTGGGGGAGTACATACTTCTCTTAATCTCTCACACCTGTGAAGAACAGCAATAAGCAGTGCAAAGGCTGATTAAATCTTCTTTCCAATGCCAATTTCAACCCTAAAATTTTAGCTTTTTCACAGTAACTAACCATGAAAATAAGAAATATGGATGTATCTTCATATGTAAGTCTTTTACTATGGAGAAATAATGTTGCTCTAGACGTTTGTTTTGAACTTACAAGAGAGGTAAGGAAATGTCATGTAAGAAATGCAATTTGCGCAAAGATTAATTAATGGCTAAGTAAGTGGCAAATGCTCATTACATCCGGTTTTTAGCATGTTATATTGCAATTATTCCAAGAGTGAAGTGGGCACAGTAGAGCCAGGCTGAAAGCACAGCTCTTCCCAGTACACCCTGGGGGAAGTTTCTCTAGAGAGAGAGACCTTATCAAATAGCAAAGGAGGACTTACTGCATGGTGGCACCGGTGAGTTTTGTATTGTTCAGCAGAACAGTCTGACTTGCTTGATTAACCCTGCCTGTTCAAATAAAACCCTGTAAAACAGCCAAATGTGAAGTTTTGCACAATTGAGAAAAAAGAATGGATACAAATACAGCATGAAAATAATAGTCCTGGAAAAGGACGTCTAAGAGAAAGTGATGTAGAGATTCATAATGGATAGACAACTCAATTGGAGCTGCCATTGTAGTACTGGATCAAAAAGGCCTAATGCAATCCTTAGATAAATACAAAGAAAAAGAGTGAGTAGAAGGCAAGAAGTGATTTTACTTCTGTCTGTTAGTACTGGAGTATCATGTAGGAATTTCATCATTTATGAAAAGGGTTGTCAAAAACGTGAAAAGATGCTGAAGAGATGTAAAAACGAGTCAAGGGGTACAGAAAATGTCTTTCATGAAGGTACTTAGAGATTAGTCTGCTTAAATTATCAAAAAGAAGTCTGAGAAGTGAGTTGAACGCTTGACATAAGAACCTTTATAGGGAGAAAACACTGGGCAGTGAAGGGCTCTTTAATCCAGGAGAGAGAGGCGCAACAAGTACCAGTAGCTGCAGACAGAGCCCAGGCCAACTGAAACTTGAAATAAGCCACATCTTTTTAAACAATAAAGACAATCATTGACAAAGAGGTTTTGTATCCCCTAAGGTCTTCATATTCAGAATGGAAGCTTTTCTGGGCAATTTTTATTATCCGAGCACAGTGATTGACTCAGTAATTGGTAGAGGGAGAAAAACAGTGGATGAACTGGTTGACTTTGAGGTAACCTGAGACCCTGCCCAGAGCAGCCCTTGTGTAAGTCAGAAGTCTGTAAGGCATCTTTCAGGAAGTCAGAGGAGCAAACACGGGGGAAACTACACTTTGCAGTTCTGGTCTCTGGCCACTCCAGTCTAATCCTAGCCCTAAACATCACTCTGGACTTAGGAAACATGGCAAGACCTTGAGGTAGGAAAAAGAAGGAGGAGCTGGGAGTGGTGCGGGTTTAGGTACCTGCTTCTGCCACAGAGCCATAGCACCTTGGATACAAAGGAAGGAAACATCTCGTGACATGCAGAGACCGCAGCCTGAAAGGGAGTTTGGGCACTACTGTCAGCCTTCAGTGGTGTCTGTGCCTCCAGGGCGAGTAACAACTTGCCAGCAAGAAAGGAGTCTGTTTGTTTCCATGAGTCACCGCCACATGCATGGGCAGATATATGTATGTGCTCCCACACTCACTAACAAAGCTACAAAGCTGCTTGTTATTAACGAAAAAAAAAAAAAAAAGAAAAAAAATCAGTTGTTCTTCCTACTTGTGGGTATAGTCTCTCTGTTTTTGTTTGTTTGTTTGTTTGTTTGTTTGTTTGTTTTATACAGGCTAGTCACCACTTACATAAAAAATAAGTTTGAAGGGGCTATTCTAAATATTTATAAGTGTGTCCTAAACTAATTTTCCTTAAATATATATAGATAGTTCAATTCAACTTGACTTTTCATTTTTTATCTTCTTTTTTGCCTTGCTGAATGAGAACCTCTAAGGATTTCTGTTTAAGCAAACACTTTCATATTGGGGTATTCATAATGCAAGAAGTGAAAACAAATATCTAAAGACTCTGATACAGTGGTGATATCCCTTGCCTTCATTTTGGAAAGTAGAGTATGGAAAGAATTAGTCTGAGACCTCCCATATTCCAAGCAGATTTCTTCTTCTGCAGGACAATAATCAGCTCTTTTTTTTTTTTTTTCCTTTTATCTCAACTACTTCTTTAATTCTTAACAGTTTCAAGATGGATAGATACACAATTTTGACATATACAGCTGTTTATGGGAAGGAAGTGGAAAAACCTCCTGGTCATAGATGGAAAGTTTTTTCTTTTGAAATAGAAATTAGAAATTTCTATTATTAGAAATTTCTATTATTCTTCGTATTTCATTAGAAATATGAAATGTTGTAACACGAACTACAGAATTCTAATTTTAGCCATAGATGGTTTTTTCCAACATTTTTTCTAGTAACTTATTGCTTTTTTTATTTATTTATTTATTTTTTGTCTGTGTGGGACCTATATAAAATACATTTTAAACATCCCACACAATCCCAGATTTTAGTTCTTCTTAGACAAACTTTCACTAATTATGAGTTATAGAAAACTGCAGTTGATAAGACTGGTACATGTCTTACAGGTAAAGAATATGATTAAGCTACTCTTCTTCGACATCCAGATACTACCAGCTGATTTTAATACTGTTAAATCCTGAAAATAGATTCCCTGAATACACCTGCTCTGAAAAAAATATTTTTTCACAAGCACTGGTATATGTCATCAAAATAAGGTACTTTCACAGCTTCATGGACCTAGTATTGCTTGAAAGATTCTGCTAGGCACTCTACGTTAACATTTTAGCTGTCCATGTTGCTCAATCTTTGTTGCTATTTTTACTCATACTTCCTGAATGCAAATATAACTGCTTTTGCTTTTAGATTGAAATCTCATTTCACATGTGTCAATGAACAGATTTCAGAAGGTAAAAACACATTTTAATTTTTTTCTCACTCCATTTAGATTTGAACTGAAAAACTAAAAGCAGATATCATGTGTCCATTTACAGTGTAAACACTAATCACCCATACGTTAGGGTATTCTTCAGCATTTTAAAAATTAGTTCCTTTTAATATGTAAATTTTTTGGCACCAAGTAAAATTAATAAATCCTATGGCAAATGTTATAATAATATTAGTTTAACAGTTATTTTTCCTGCCCCAGGAAAGGAAAATAGCTTCAAAACTCTATAAATCTTAATCCTTACTATATTATCCACAACATTTCTCTTTGGTACTTCTGTCAAAACAAATCTTCAAACCAACACATATGCCTATTTTAAGGTACATCTTTAACTTGGTGGAGTCAATCCAACAACAAAAATGTCATTTTTGACAATGTTTTCTTCTCAGTCTTAATGTCCACCTGGTTTTTGATAACAGCAAAGTTAGGTGAGAATGACAGCTTTCAGCCAATGTCAGTGTCAGCCAGTATCAGACAAGTGGGTAACAGTACAGAGACAAGACTGGAGAGTTGAAGTAATTCCCTCTAGAAAGTGATGGTGCAATGGAAGGGTGATGTTAAAAGAGTCATTGACGTAGCAAGAGAGCAGCATGTGTCAGAAAGACAAGGGTGCTTAATACAGTCACTGGGGCCCAGCATTAGGTGTGATTCATGTCTCCAAGTTATAAAACTGCAGTTTAGTGCAGATGACTGGCTGGCTGCCATGGCTTGTGCTTTTGGTGCCCAACCACCCTCTCGGTGAAGAACCTTTTCCTAACACCCAGCCTGAACCTCCCCTGTCACAGCTCCATGCCATTCCCTCGGCATGTTCCCTCATTACTTCCCTCATTAACACTAGTGGGAAGGCAATAGCACTAGATACTAACATTTACCAAGCCAGCTTTCATTCAGAATGAATTGTAAAAAAATAAACTTGTATAAAATATTGTACATGAGTGAAGCAAAAGCAGCACTTCATGGCATGGGTAAGTCAGTAAAGTACTCTCATTAACTAACATATCTTTTTAATATTTCTATGTGGTCTTTAATGCTTAGACATGTTAATTTATCTTTGTGTATCAAGTAGAGTAAAATTTACAACCACCCTCTCCATCTCATTACTTTATAAGTGATAAAATGCAGTATTCTCATTTTAAAATGCATTGCTTGCTTTTCAGTTTTATCCACATGTTTCACAACATAATGAAGTCTCAAACCAGCTATTAAATAGAACACATGGGATGACAATCACAAATTCTGTTAGGTCAGGATTCAGTGCAGTGAAACAAGGGATCATTGCTGTTTTCCACCCTTCCAGGCAACTAGGGAATATGAACAGGGATGAGAACAGCGCCTGTCCACTCCACAACAGCCCCCATGGGGGATTCCAGCAGTGCACAACAACCAACCCAAATTCTGTTCAAGAGAGACTACAGGTAGTCAATAGTTAGCTGGTTTCTAAACCTGGAGCAAAAGCCTTGGAGCACTGGGCTGGAAAATTAACCCTTTATCTGCCACTTAAAGAAAGAAACAAAAATGCTTGATTTGAATTGAACAAGTTCTTATCTGTCTTGCAACACATCACTTGTGAAAATACGAGAATCTTCTTCTTTTCAATTTCCAGACCAGATTTAATTCTGGCTGTTATTTTATGTGAGCTTCTGGATTTGCTTTGCTTTCTGGGTTTTGAAAATCAAAAAAAAAAAAAAAAAAAAGAAAAAAAAAAGAAAAAAAATTCACCTAATGGCAAAGATAAAGAGACATAACCATGTGAGTTAAATAAGACTGCTGAAGCAATAAGCATAATAAATTGGTTTAAGAGGAAAGTAAATATATTTATGGAGAAAGAGTTAGTAGAAGAGGATGGTGACAAAATGGGACCAAGTGGAGACAAACCAAGTAGAGACAAACTTGTGTCCTTATGTGGACTTAATATATAGAAATTAAATGGAAATGCAGTCTTTTCTGCTATTTCTTTATTTGCCAGTTCCAATATAATTTCGAGTCCTGTTAATAAAATAGCAGTTGACGAATACCCTGCAAAGCATTTCACAGGGACAGCATATAAACTTAAAAATAGAAAAGCAAAACATTCTTATATGAAGCTTGTCAAAGACATAATCACTCACCTTTAAATGACCGATGTTCACTGGAAAGAGGTTCAGAAACAAGATGTTCTCTGGCCTTGAATCTTTGCTGAACAATAACACAGAAATCAACAGTCTGTACTATAAATCAAGTGTTTTGTGGTTTACAAAAACAAGGAACAAATAAACACTGACCATTCTGATTTTCTCCTATTTTTAGCAGAACAAGCTGCTTTCTCTCTGTAATGAGCTATGGAAAAAAAGTGCTAGCATTCTGACTTTCCAGGAAGGCTTATAAGTCTGGAGAAAAACAAAATGGTATAGTGTGATGATTGATTGCTGCACAGTGATTTTCCTATCAGAAGAAGGAGACACAACATTTAGTGCAAGAATGAACTTCACAATTCTAATTCCCTCTTACTTCTATTCTTTACTGACCAAACAGGAAGGGGAAAAAAAGAATGAAGTGGTGCTATGAGAATGTTGGAGTGGGAAAAGAGGAGATTTGGGCAACTAAAAGTAAGGAGATTAGCTTCCTGAAAAAGAAATAGAAACTTTGAAAGTGTATTCAGGGAAAAAGAATCCAGTACTTGCTTGATCTAAGAACTTAGAATATTTAGGATTATCAGGGAACATAAGACACAAAAATGAATGTGAATGTCTATTTTGCTCAGCTGCATGCATATGTTTTTCCTCTGCTATGTAAGTGATTGATTGCAAGAACTCCAGACAAGAGGGTATTTATACTTCCACTGTTCAGTGCTCCTGAAATGGAGGTATACTGGTTTTGGCTGGAATAGAATTAATTTTCTTCACAGTGGCTTGTATGGTGTTATGTTCTGGATTTGTGATGACAATAGTGGTGATAACACACCAATGTTTTAGTTGTTGCAGAGCAATGCTTACACAGAGTCAGGGATTTTCCTGCTTCTGACACTGCCCTGCCAGTGAGGAGGCTGGGGGAGCATAAGAAGCTGGGAGGGGACACAGTCTGGACAACTGACCTGGCCGAAGGGATATTTCACACCATATGGTGTTGTGCCCAGCAATAGAAGCTGGGGTAGAGAAGGAGGAAGGTGAAGAACATTCAGAGTGATGGCTTTTGTCTTCCCAAGCAACCGTTATGTGTGATGAAGCCCTGCTTTCCTGCAAATGGCTGAATATCAGCCTGCTGATGGGAAGTAGTGAATGAATTCCTTGTTTTGCTTTTCTTGTGCATGCAGCTTTTGCTCTACCTATTCAACAGTCTTTGCCTCAACCCATGAGTTTTCTCACTTTTACCTTTCTGATTCTCTTCCTCATCCCACTGTGGGGGTAGTGAGTGAGCAGCTGTATGGGGCTTGGCTGCCTACTGGGGTTAACCCACAACAAGAGGAAAAGTATGTTCCCAGAGTGCTTGCAAAGCTGTAGCGTAGGGGAAGGGCTTGAAATTGTTCAAAAGTCTGAGTCTGGCTCTCTAGGTAAGCCATGCTGCAACATCCCCTTTGCATGATGGGGTTACAGAGGTAGTGTCTGCACCTGGCATCCATTCAGATCAAGGAAAATGTATGAACATATGGTCCTAATATCACGGGATTAAAAACAGCAGCTCTGTGGTACCCACTTGGGATATATAATATGGTTGTTATATAAGATAATTACAGGAAAAGAAACAATTAAAAGAACATGATTATATTTGCAAACAAAAAATCAGAGTTATTAACTTCTCCATGATTTTGCTGTTGTGCTCATGGTTGTTCTATAGACATAGATGCTTCTATTTTTCACATTGTCTTTGTGAACACAGAAAAGACCTTAAGTACACAGTCTAAAGGACACAGACTAAAGCACTTCCCTCTACTAAGAGGGAAGACTGAAATGTGTTGGGCTGCTGTATAGGCATTCTTGATGTTTTTGCCTAGATGGGAATATTATTTACAATAGATGTTGTAAACGGTTTGTCAGAGCTGAAGATGCCTGACTTGGTGTGAATTCCTGAATGAAGGTCACATATATTTGTATTGACAGATACAGAGGCCTCAAAGGATTTTTGGCCTCTTTGGATTTTCCATGTGGAGGTGCAGATGTTTAGAAATGTCATCTCTATAAACAATTTTTAGATGTGTTTTTTTAGTTATCTTTCTTGAAGATGTTCCTTTCTGGGAGAAGTAATAAGAGAGAGAACACTAAGCAGAAGACCACACTCGTGCACCATTCTGGTAGGGTGTACAGAGGACATGTATAATCTCCAATGTAAACTGCAGGACCAGTACTACCTTTGCAGATACGTATATATGACAAGGAAACAACCAAGAGTCCTTGACTGAAAGACCCCCAAAGGCAGAGATATAAAGAGAAGCTGAAGAGTCCATGAATTTAAAGAAAATGGAAGGTGAAGGAGTTAGTTCTGAGTGGTAGCCTGTCAAGTGAAGAAATTGGATTGATTTGTTACTCTTTATTACTCAAATGTGAAACTGAGGAACTAAATGAGCGATCCTAGGTCCCACTGGGAATTCAAATCCAGAAGAGATTTCAGTCTCTGTCTCACTCATTTGGACCCAAAGACAGTTTACTCCCCACTCCACTGGATATCCTGTCCAAGTTTTCCCTGAAGTAAGACAAGTCACTCTTTGAAGAATTTAAATCTGAATTACTGCTGTCTCTTCACTTTTTTTTTGTATATACATTTGCCTTATCATAGTGCTGTCTATTACTGATCCCATGGATCTAATATATCCAAAATCTACAGGCACAGTCAGTTCTATGACTGTAACAAGTCACTTTAGCAAAACTAGGTTTGATTAGAGAATCAGGTTAGAGTGAATTAGAGAAATTCACTCACAGGAGTGAATTTATACAAAAATTTGTTTTTTTTTTTTTTTCCAGGAACCAAGCTGAACCTGCACCATAAACTCACACTGTAACAAATTGTTTCTAGCTTTCAAACTTATTTTAAAATCATGCAGCTTTTACTAGAATTGGAAGTAATGAAACCTCACAAGAAAGGCCAAATCTTCTGTAAGCTTTGGATGAATTTTGAGTTTTGTGCACACAAGAGGCTAATTATGCTCTCAGATGACAGTCATGTGAAACTGGATGGTTTGTTTTGTAGGGAGGGGAAATTTTCCCAAATTAGATAGACAATTAGAAGGCAGACTTCCCAATTTTTCACTGATTTTTTTCTGATTATTTCCCTTTTCATCAGTCTATATAAGAAACTCAAACCAAAACTCAAGGAATTAAATCATGGCTTGGTTGAAGACAGTGGACTTTTATTTTTGCAACTAATGTCATAGTGAGCCAACCCTTTCCCCCTAATTAATTGCATTAGCATTTTGAAAAAATGGAAGTTTTACCTCTGTCTGCCAAGCAAACTGGAAAGTTGCATGTTTAAATATGGTCATTCCTATGAAGTACTGAAAAACTACTTTGGAAACTTTCCCATCAAAGCAGCTGTGTCCTTTTCACTTGGATCTGACTAAGGACCCTGTTTTTCATTCATATTTTGAGAGCTGCTGACTGTAAAGCTATTAAATGGAGCTTTCAAGATTGCTGGGGTAGACTGAGGCAAAACATCATTTTTTTTAAATATTAGGGCATTAGTTTTTTTGGTAAAAATACCTTATTTAAAAATGAAGTTCATCTATAAGGTTTTTTGATAATCAATTTTAAAACTATTTTCAACCGCTTAGTCTTAATAAATACAGATTAATAGCTCTCTTGTATTCTTTTGTCATTGGTTTATTTTCTGTTTTACTTTGTCATTTGTGTTAATGAGTGTTGAATACAATATTATACCAAAATAAGATATATATGCTTGTTCAGATGGAGGCAAAAACATTCCAAAATACTGGAAAGTCATTAACAAGACTCTACAAGAAATGACAATTTATAAAAACGGCAAAAATGTAACTAAATTTGTGCGATATCAGTAGATCTCTTGAAGCATCTTTTTTTTTTTTTCCCAGTCAGATAATGAATTGTGGATCTTTCAACTCCCTAAGGAAAAAGGTGAATTCTATGTGCTAAGAATTCTAGTTCATATATGAACTTCAGTATTTATTCTAGCTAGACTTCTCTGAGTCATTCTCTTAAATGGGATGATTGTATGAATCAAACCACAAGTTACTAGGCTCAGTAGAAGAACTGCAGAGTTAAATACCAGGACCAAGGTTAAGATAGGAAGTCAAGATGAGCAAGCATACAAGGCCTTGCTATGACTCCCTTTCAATAAGCGAAGCTGTCCTCTAGAAGTTTACAATTTTTCTTAAGAACTTTTCTATTACAGGAAAAATAAGCAGTTCTGTGAGAATATGAAGCTGCTGTGTTAAGAAAGTAGCTTATCCCTTAGTGATATTTAAGAATTCAGTGTTCCAACAGTAACAGCTAGATACAAAAATTTCCGTATCCTTGACTAATTGTCCAGTTCAAATGAAATGAAGTAACCTTAGTGGCTAAAGCAAGATAGACTGAACAGAAATGCTTTTCTCTTTAGTGATGGAAAAAACAAAATATTGTTTTGATAATATGGAAATGATTAAAAGAATATCCCACTGATGTACTACCAGCTATGAAGCTCTTGTTCCAGAGGACTGACTCAGGAAATTAGAAAAACACCCAAAATGCTATTGGCTCCTATTTCATTACTTTGCTTCATACTTATCAATTATAAACATTTTAGCCGTTTACTATGGCTGAGTTACTTGAAAAACAATGTTGATTTTCTTTTCACATCTGATTTCTCAACATCTGAAAACTACCATCTGTGAGGTTACAAATACTGAAAAAAATAAGGATGCTAGTTCATTACTTTTTAATTACAAAGAGAGAACATAATGCAAGATCCTGTCAGAAATTCTGCTCTTCTGCTGGTAATCTATTTCCAGAAATATATTTATTGTTGCACAACATAAAGACTGAACCTTAAGGCAACAGAAGAACGTGTGTTTATCAGAGGAAAATATTTCTCAAATTTAATTGTGTTAGAGTAGACATTCAAGAAGACTTATGAAAAGATTTTCATCTATATTTTATAAAGCTGTCCTTTTGCGATTCAGTTCTGCTTTTTTTGTTCGTTTGTTTTCCTCCTCAGAAATCAAGAAGATGTATGGAAAACTACTTTTAAAGGAGAGTTATTTTGCTTTTTTCTGACTCTGTATTTTGTCATAATGAATATCTAAGAAGACATTTCGTGAGTAAAATAGTTCTATACTGGTTTTTCTTTATTGCTTCATAATGTGCATATCAGCAGATTTCAATTTACCGCCTCATATCTCCTGATCCAGACTAAACTCCAGCTTTTTTCTAATCTACAGAATGAGAAAATGAAAAAAACAAAAAACAAAACAAAACAAAAAAAAACTGTTGCTTTTAGAGAACTTCTGTGCCAGATTAGAAAGTGTTAGCAAATTTTTATTATTTATTTATTTATTTATTTTGAAACCTAGCCACTGGAGCTGACATAAATTTAAAAATTTTCATTTGAAGCAATCTGTCTTTAAATAGATTTTTTCAAGGGTAGGGATAACTCCAACTACCTCAAATAGGTGGATTAGGCCATTTAAAATGTTATATTGAACATTTAAATGTATTCGAACATTCAACCACTACTCCAGCAGATTCTGTGTCTCTTGCAGGTCTTATATCTGTTATCTGAACAAATATTCTAGTTGCCCCAAATATCACCAACATCTGGCACCAGAGAACCGCCCCAGTGGCTTCTGTTTGTTTGTTTGAGGAGCTTCTATTTTTATTAATAAAATTTTATGGAATTTCCATTGAAATTTCTCAGAATTAATGTGGTAAAACAGGAAAAAGTACAGATATGACTAATAAGATTATCACAGTCTTATGGTGTGGGAACGCTTCTATATTAAGGGTAATTCACTGGAACCTTCCACTTGGAAAAACTGTTAGTGGAGGGGAGGTATAATAAACTATACAGCTGTGAAACATTTGGAAAAGCTGGATAAAGAATGATTATTTATTGCTTTTCTTAAATTGAGTGTTGTGACTGGGTACCAGACTGAAAAGAAAAGGGAAGCCTCTTTTTTTTTTTCCCATGAAAGAGCCTATTTTTACAGGAAGTTTTCAGACACCAGAAGTGCAAGCAGAATCAAAAGAAGCATTACTTAAATTCACAGAAGGTAGATTCAGCTGTGGCTGTTATCTATGATTGTTTGAATTCAAATTCTAGGTCAGGAAATTGCTGGATAACTGATTGCTGGGAAGATAAGATAAATCCAAGATCTGTTTCATTTGTTGTTATACTCTAATCCTGCATTCCTAGACATTCCCAGACAGATGGCTTGCTGCAAGGTTGATCTGACCCAATTTTCTTGGTTGTGTGACCTGTCAACCAGGAAGTAAGCTAAGAAATAAATTACAGTCCTTATGGGAACAAGGGTGGTGGTGGTGGAGATGACACTAATCGGTTGGGTTGGTTATGTAAACAAGTCTCCTTTACTTCCCATGTGTAGCCTACCACCTGATTGTAACGGTTGGTGAGCACATGACACATCTCTCCACATGCTTTGTTTCAAACCTACCTGACAAATTAACCTACAGAGCAGAAACCAATGAGGTGTGCTCTGCTGCAATAGCATCATATCTTTCTTGTGCTAGTGTTTCTCTTAGGAATCAGACTACATTATGCTTCTTTGTGTATGTCTTCCACTTGTCTTGGATTGTTGTTTGAAGTGATAAATATATTTCACCTTAAAACTGAGCATGGACTCATCTTGAACATTGCTTTGCCTCTTAATTTCTGTACCACAGCTGAAATTGTAAATGACTTGGCTCATTTCCATTGCCTGACAGACTGAAACTAGAGTGGAAATGTCACCAGCCGCAAACCATATACAAGACTGGGAGTAGTAATAATCCACAGCAAAATAGATGAAAGTCAGTAGAAAATATTTTCAAGGTATGTTCTGCATTAATTTTTAACTATGCCCACTGAAAAATAAATTTCAAAGAACAAGTTCTGATACCAAAGTTGAAGAGAAATAAGAAAAAAATCATAACACAAATATAGATTGTTTCCACCATTATTTTGTGGATTCTAGGGTTTTGGTTTTCCAATCAGCTATTTCTGTGAAAATAGTTACAGAGTGCTGTCTATAGATGTTTGCTGAAAAGTGAATGTGAGAAAACTTTTCCAATGACTCCAAATGATTAATACTCATGGGACTATGCAATAAGAAAATGCAAATTATGATCTATTTTGTTGTTTTGCAACAGTTTTTGATTTCGTCAAAGTTCTCTTTTCAGACCTTATCCTCCTGACTTTGTAAAAGGAAAGTATACTTTGAGTGAAACTGACTCTAAATGCTACAGGATCAGGTCTTTCTAGCTGTGCTGTACTGCGAAGTATGACTAGCCTTATTTTACGTATAACCCTTTGATAAGTAACCTTGCTGCTCTTATCCATTGATTTAGGGATTAAAAAGATCAATTACTTACAGTGTAAATGTTATAAAATTACATAGCACTCTTTATTCTTTAAAACTTTCCATTCCTTTTTGCTATATTTATAAAACAATCTTGAGGTTCAAATATTTGGACTCAGATTGAGTAAGAGGTTAAAGGTTAAACGTTAAACTTGTTTCAGTAAACAGACAAAGATTGCCACTAATTTCAGAGAGAGAGCTTTGACCCAAAACATTTACACGCTTTGGGTAAGATTCACTAAGTGTCTATGAGTCAGGCAAGACAGGCCAAACAAGTCATCTCATCTAGGCTTCCTATATGAACAACAGAGGGTGAACACTTGATATGGTTGATCTGGCACTGAGAGTCACCCAGGTAGGGAAGAGGACTCCAGTCTAGAAATGCATGCTTCTCTCTTCTGACTATGCAGGGTTTCTAAACAGCAATGTTGACCTATGCCTATGTTTAGATGCCTAAATACAGAAGAAATAAAGACCACTCAATGTTAAACCTCTTGTATCTTTAAATGTAGGCAAAATTGGTCCTTAAGGTCAGGGATCTCATTGAATCAAATCTTTCTTAATCTCTAAGCATATTTGCCTCTTGAATTTTAGGAGGACTGACATTGATTTTTTTTTTTTCTCTCCTTCCAAGAGAAAAGCCTTTGCAGTAACTTCGTTGGTTCGTTAAAGGACCAATTATATGATCTAGCAAACACTAGTTACTAACCGACTTGAAGGAAAACCGCCATGAGAAAATGTGTATAAAGCTATAAGGCTCCTTCAGACAAAAATAAATAAATAAATACCACTTGTGTCACTGAAAGGTTTCAGGTATGTAAGCCAGAAAGGCAAGAATCCAAGAAGCAGCCAGAAGAGAGGGCATGGATGAGGAAAGTTACTGTAAAGTAAGTCTGAGTGTTAATTTACAGCATACCTATTATTTCAAAATAATTGGCCAGAGGATTTCACAAGTCTGCATGTCTGCACTATGAAAATGCAGGTAGCCTGCTTCTTACAGCAAGGGCCAAACTACCTTGCGTTTACCAGATGCAGAAATTGTGTGGAAACATAAATTCCTACTATCCTAAGGCTCTGATGTTGCTTACGTGCTCAGATGCTCCTGGTTTCTTTTCTTCTTAACACAGGAAAAAGAAGAGACCACACAATCATTTCTTTGGAGTTGAATTTGATCAAGATAGCTTAAAAAAAGGACATTATGTCAGCTGATAGTGTATTGTTGAAAAAATAATTTAAAGCATTTCCTCTTGAGTTTGTAATAGTGTGATGTCTTCTGGGACACATTTCCCTTCCAGGAAAATGAGAGGCAGCAGGTGATCGATCTGAAGCTAAGTCCAAGGAAAAAAAAAAAAAGAAAGAAAGAAAAACAACAAAAAAGAGGTGAGAATTGACGGAGAGGAAGGAAAAGCAAACAGAAGGGATCATGGCCCAAGCTCAGAGTAGCTCAGTGAGCTTCCCCACGCTGTGGTAATTACTGACCCCGCTCCTGACTGCACAGTTGTCTCAGGGAGAGGTGAACAACATAGAGGAGCCTGAGCTGGGTGCTTGCTCTCACTTAAGTGAGGCAAAGGGAGCTGGGCACTGGACCCATAGCAGAGACCCCACAACTCCTCTGAGAGCCCCTCTCTGTCACCAGCGTGTGCCCAGATGCTTGGGAGATGATAGTTTAAGGGTATGACGGCAGGGAGATTTCTCTAATATTGCTCCAAAGGCAGTTGGCTAAAACCTCCACAGCAAACAGGAGATGATTGCTTTCATGATTATGGTAATAAGAAACATGAAATGCAAAATCTTCAATTTGCTTTGAGGTAGTCGGCATTGGTTGAAATCAGTTGTCACTGCACTGGATGGACTGCAAACACCTTATGAAGAGACAGAGAAAATTTTCTCTGTATATAAGTCTTATAAACCTTAGGAAGCGCTACACACTATATATTAGTAAGCAAGCCAAAATTAACCTCTAAAATCACGAGAGAAAAATGAATGCTCCATATAATTTGCAGAACAGGATTCTACATTTTTCTTGGAAATATATTTTTCAGATCCATTTTCCTAGACATTACACAGCTCATGTAGAAAACCCTAAGGTAGATGAGTAGCTTCTTGCTGCCTTCTTTGTGCATAATGAATAGCAGTTATAGTGTTTTTACATAGATTTCAATTAGTTTTATGAGAAGGAGACATTGCTTTGTTGATATTAAAAAGGAAAAATAAGCTGTCTAATCTCATCTGGTGTAAGGAAATGACTTTTATTTTACATAATTGCATGCATGTACAATGTGTCTAATTCAGAAAAAGAGATGTCTTAATAGTATAATGCATATTCCATTTGGATTAAACGTGAACAGCTGCTAGAGGAGTAGCAACGATTGAGAGCCTAATAGAATAGAGAAGATAATGTTCTTTAATGCTTTTCTTGTGGATTCCACAAATCCTCTGCATACCTTCATGTGAGAAGAAGTGCACAGGATGCCCCATGCCCTAGCAGAAATTGCTATACAGACTGAGTGTTGGCCTGTGCCTGACTTCTCAACTGCAGGAAGTTTGTGCATCATTTCCCTGCTTGCCAGCTATTTACTGTGTTTATAATCTTAGATGGGTTGGAAGGATTTGGTGACCCTTAATAGATAGCAAACTTCAATTATATCCCTAATGTTTTATTTATAGAAATTAATGTAAATAAGGTGTCCCCCCCAAGTCCTGCTAAAGACAAATACATGTTTGCTTTTGATGTTCTGTGATATTTTTAGGAAGAACACAGTAGAAATGACATATAATTGTACATATCTTCTCTTACCTGTATTTCAGAAGAATGATTGTAAAAGACACACGTTCTGTCTTAGCCCTTATTCACAATTTTGATGCATCCAGGATCACAGAATCACATAGAATGGCTGAGGTTGAAAGGAAAGGGTCTGAAAGGGTCATCTGGTCCAAATCCCCCTGCTCAAGCAGGGACACCTACAGCAGGCTGCCCAGGACCACGTCCAGGTGGCTTTCGAAGATCTCCAAGGAGGGAGACTCCACAACCTGTCTGGGCAACCTGTGCCAGTGTTCCATCACCCACACAATAACTAAGTGCTTCCTCATGTTCAGACAGAGCCTCCTGTGTTTCAGTTTGTGCCCATTGCCTCTTGTTCTGTCACTGGGCACCACTGGAAAGAGCCTGGCTCTCTCTTCTTTGCACCCTCCCTTCAGGTATTTCTATACATCAATGAAATCTCTCCTGAGCCTTCTCTTCTCCAGGCTGAACAGTTCCAACTCACTCAGCCTTTCCTCATAGGAGAGATGCTCCACTTCATCATCTTAGTGGCCCTTTGCTGGACTCTCTCCAACATGTCCATGTCTCTCTTGTACCGGTGAGTCCAGACCTGGGCACAGCTCTCACCTCCCTTGACCTGCTGGCAACACTCCTCCTGATGCAGTCCTGGATACCATTGGCCTTCTCTTTCACTTAACACAAAGCTAATTAAGAGCCTTACTTTGAACTGTTTACTTGCAGACTGATTAAACTTTGCTAAAAGCTTGCATTATGCTGTTTTTACATTTATTGTTATTTATGTTTCAGGGAAAAGAAAGCTATGGCATCACAAATAACTTAAAGCAGGAACTTAAATTCTTTTAAAATTCCTTGGATGAGAAAGGGCTTCATTCACATCATTTTCCTATCCCCTTTGTGTTTCTTCCCACACTTCACCTCAGGATTGAAACACTTAATAGGCAGAGAAGGGCATTTATAAAGTCTTCAGCTATTGTTTGCTGCTGTACACATGTAGATAAATGAAATGCAAAGCAGATAAAGCACATCCACAAACCCTGTCACTCTTCTGCAGATTTGAGAACTGCAATGACATCTCAACAATTCAGACACTGTCATGTTATTTTTATAACTTGAAAGCCACTGTAAACGTATGTGGTAGAAGACTGAAGAAATGCCAATTGGTAGTCAAGATTCATTAGAACAGTTGGTAACTACATGTTTGCTACATGCTTCCAGTCCATTTGCCATGATAAAAGCATGCTATCTGCTTATTCTGTTAATGCAATAATATTATAATTAATTTGTACTGGCAAGTCACACATAGGTTTCAATAAGGTAATTTATTAAGGAATATTTTTGAAATATTAGGGCTCTACAGGTGCAACAGTACAAAGAGAAACAAAGCTTTTGGCTTTTTCTCAAGCAAGGCTGTTACGCTTTGTCACAAACGAATTGCCTTCAAATGATATATGCTCGTTATACTCCTCACTATAATTATGATCACAATTAAACCTCAAAAATTGTTCCTGTCACTTTAGGATGTATGAAGCTGAAAAGAGAGTTTGCACTGTGATGATTTTTGTTATTATTAAAGACTGGTTAATCATAGCCAGCTGCATTTGATCAGTCCAGGAATGTCATGCATTTTGGAACATTTCACTGAGCTGATTCTCTCTCTCTCTCTTTTTTTTTTTTTTTTTTTCAGTTACATTCTAGTCATATTGGTGGAAAGAGCAATCTTAAATGTCTTTCCTCCTTCACTGCCCTTGCCCAACAATCACGAGCAGATTAAGTCCTTTCTTAAGCAGTTTATAATGCATACGGGGAATTCCTTGAGATCAGATAGATCCTGTAATGTTATCATTAAAAAGACAATAGTCTATGCATATGGAAGTAAGGTATGAAATAACTTCAACCTCTCAAATTAGGCCTTGGAGTTAGAAATTTCACATGTACTACTATGAGGTAGAGTTCAGAGTTTATATTATTAAATCATTTTTCCCTAGTTTTTCAAATTCATAGGCTTTGAGTTTGATATACAAAACTTTAGTGCGTTATTTGATACCACAGAGTAATTCTTGACTGTGTATTAAAATATGTAGATTATATTCCAGCCATAACTCTTTATGAAATAATGGACCAATTTTTACTCTCTGGTTGGTTGATCCACCTGGAATTTTGAAGTGAGTGCTTGAATTACTGAGGATTTATGCTTAGATGATCAAGCATAGAGTTAAGTATTTAAAACAATAATCATATATTTCAGTGTTATTGGATTTGTTTTTAACTTAGGTAAGTAGATAAATTTTTCATGGCACCCTTATTTCAGACCTTAGACAGCAGGGGGTATTTCAGTTTCTGCATTTGATCTGTCCCATAGATTCCAGACTGGTTAATAGATGAAAGACTCGAGCCCTCTGTTGACACCTGCCAGGAACTACTAATGCTTTTGAGTTTGTATCATTTGTTTTGTTATAATTATAAAAGTTCTGTCACATACGCTAATTTTAGGTTAGTCGTTCCTTAACTTTTAATTCGACCATAATTCTTTGTGTTTGGGATAGTGAGAAAAGTACAGGTTAAACCTATGAGAAATTATGAGAAATATTTTCTAAAAAATTAGTTATTTTCTAAAATATGTAATGAAAATGTCATCATTGCAAGATATTGAAGGGCAGTACAGATCTCCAATTGATCTCTATTATTATTTGAAAGCTTATTTAAATAGAACTTAGCAATAAACACCATGCCACGGCTATTTCTAAATATAAAAGAAATGAGTTATTTTTTCACATCCACCCAATAAAAAAAAATAACTTTTATAGATAGTATCCACTAGTCAATTACAAAACTTAATTTTCAATTTCCTGTGGTATACTCAAGATATCTATGCACTACTCACATGTGAGAACATCTAAGCAGGCGAGGGTCTAAAGTGTGTGAGAGTAGGAGACAGAGAAAGGAAACAGAGGCAGGGTTGTGTCAGGAGCATTTGGACAGGCCCCATACGTTCTTGACTACTTAAAGCGTTGACCCTAATGAGCCTGCATGGGAATATGAATAGCTCGTCAAAGCACTCTATTGTCATGAAACTTAGAGTTAAGAAAGAATTTGTTTTTTATACCTCTGTCCCTGAGCAATACCTTCAGTTAGATATTTAAAAAAAAAAAAAAAAAAGAATTTGATTTGTGAAATTCTGATTCCATTATAAAATGGAAATTCTTAGATGATTTTGCCTGGTAACTCACATCATCAAAGTATTCCAACATTCAGCAATATTCAGAACCTCAAAGTCTAATGCCACTCTGCATCTATGTTTCACAGCTGGACTCAACAATCCCACCTGAAGTGATAATTAAACCGGGAGTTCTTTCTCACAAAGCTTGTTGCTGAAGTCTCCAGTGATAGACTTGTACCTGAAGATACGTATGAGATCTTGCACTGATTTTATTTTAAAAGTGGGCTGTCTTTTTGTGTTTGGCTCTTTGTTCTTTTCTCTTTCAATTCACTTCAAACTGACAATTGTGCCTGCTTATAACTATGGCAACAGCCACAAGCCTACTTGATTGGTTTTCTTCTTCTCTGTATACATCAAATATGCTAGTTTTAGCAACATGGCAGACATCAATACTTTGTTTTCAGTAGAGCATTTAGTGCATTCAGTGGTTAGTTTTTCCTTTTTTGTTGAAATAAACATACCTAATAGTTTTGAAGTTCGGAGCATTATTAGTTGTTGTTTGACTTTTTAAATACAAGCCTAAGCCTAAGCCTATTTCATGCAAAAGAAAACATCTGCAGTCCCAAAGTCTGAAGTGATGCACAAAATACAGAGCATGCCACCTGTCAGGTGCTTTCTCTAGGCCGGTCACTCTAGCTGCTCCTTCAGTTGTCTCATTGGGTTGAGTGGGTTGGCAGAAGGACATATAGTGCAACGTGGAAAACAGACACTTCTACTGACAGCTCTTTACAACTTTAGGATAGCAACCCAAAACCCTGCCAGATGAACAGTAGTTTGTTAATTTTGCTTACTGCATACAGTTGCCCTCCGATCCTTCAAAGTATATTTACAATCCATTTTGTTCGTATATTTCTCAGTTCTCATGAGAATATACTGTACTATTGGATGCAAAACATTATAGCAGAAGTTTCCTCACCCCAAATAAGCAAGACCAGAAACCTGCCAGTTCATTCAAAATTTGAATCTAAGATTTAATTCAAAGTTTTATGCTAGGACCATTCCATATTCTGCATACCATGGTCATCACACCTCATCCCACCTCATATAATCAGCCCAGTGACTTCGACTGAAGCATAAGCTGTACTTCTGACGAGTAGGTATATGCTCCTTATTCAGGTACAATTTTATAGCCAAACATCATACTTTGAACCTGTCAATAAACATCCTTGGTGTGTAATTCCTGTAGCTGGTAGTAGCTCAAATACTATCTTCCTGAAGGTGAATTAAGGAAAAGAGTATGAATAGCTTGCATGAGGATAAACTGTAATAGGAATGAAAAGAAAATCCACTATTCCTGCTTCTTCGGAGGTCTTCAGCTCTAATCACTATTCTGAGTCCTGTTCAGCTTGGTTTAGTGATCATAGTTATCAGATCTAGCTCTAAAGTTCACAACTTTCAGTTTCATATCAATATGTTTATTCTGTTCACTAATATATGAATTAGAAACGCCTATGACTTCATTACTGCAGATAACACTCAGATTCCTAAACACACCTGAGCTGTGTCCTTAAAAGCAAGTATCAGAATCCAACCACAAGAATTCTTACTAAACCTGCTTTTTATTTGTACATTTTGTAATTTCACATGCTATAGAAACAATTGTTTTCCAGTGCAAAGAATGACCCCAGGAATTACTAAAGTTTTATTGTAATTCAACTATCTGCAGTTATAAGGGAAGTGACTGGAAAACCTTGAAGATATGCTTATCATATTTTCTAATCCATTCTATTCCATTTTTAATCCAAAATATCTCATTCATCATATTACAAAACATAAAAGGTAACTAAATAATCTTTTTGTTACTCATAAGAAAGCTGCAATAAAAATCAGAAACAATTTCCCCTTGTTGGTAACTTTCTTTGAGCATATCCAAACCAATACAATTATTGAAGACTTTTTTCAGGGTTATCAGTATAAAATTTTTAGCAATACAGGGCAAATTTTCATTCTGCAGTTCTGGTTTATGGGTATCTGCAGAAAATACTTGGATATTACTAAAAGAAATTATAAATTGTATTTGTTTATCTTTGTTGTTTCAAAAATAGGATGCAAACTATATGTCCCTTTTTAATGCAATAGAACTAAAGGCAGGGGATCAAGAAATGTTCCTCTTACGGGTAATACATGGGCTGGGCCTTGTTTACTGTAAAGTCTCTGGCCAAGTTAAAGAGTTTGACTGCTCTGAACAAGCTGTAGCTTAGTGAGGGGGGATAGCATTTTAGGAGTTGCTCTGATCATGGCTGAGCTGGGGAAAAATCAACATGGCATTGCCTCTGGCAGACAAACGATGTTGGTGCATCTCTCAGGCCCTGATGATCCTAGGCATTGCTGCAAGTGGGTAAGGACAACTCTGCATTCAACCTTCTGTGTCTGAAAATTCAAACCTGACTTTTGTAACACTAAGTCACTTTCAGAAAAAAAGTGAAAAAAAAAAACTTATCGGTATTTTCTCTCTTGCATTGTTGTGTGTGTTGCTAGCCTGGAAGGGTACATAAACTGTAATACCAGTGCCAAGGGGCCACTGCTTTTCAGATAAAAGTTATGGGGAAGCCCTGTGCCTATGCTGGCCACTCAGGCTGTGGGAGCAGGAGGGAGGTGCTCAGTGCCAAGCATCCCCAGCATCAGCCTATGGCAGTTCCTTCTCCTGCAGAAGAGCAGTATTTTCTGACCAACAATAGCAAAAGACATTCTTGCTGGGGCTGAGGTTTCCAGTTCATTCCTGCTATTCACATTATTGAATGTTCTTGTCTTGTTACTGCAGTTTGAGCAGGGATGTATTGCACTTCCAGGTTTCCATTACCCTGCTGATGCTGGATGCTGGTATCCACTGATGTGCATGAAAGGCAGGAAAGCAGTTGCCATTTCTAGGATTAGTAGCAGGTTAAATAGTGTCAAAGGCTGGTAAAACTAATTAATATAAGCTTGTTGGTACTCATAATCATTTTCTAGTGTAACTTTTTTATACACAACTACAAACATAGCATACTCTAGCTTTCCATCATTTTCTAATTTGCTGTTTGCCAACTCAGCTGTGTTTAACTCTCAAACTCTTCGTTGTGCCCTCCTCATGGATGAATGGCTTAAAAATAACCTCTTTGGAAAAATGTGTATAAGATTTCCTCAGTTGCTGCAGTGACTAATTTTGATATTATAGAAATGCCTGCAGAAGGAAAGACACTGAGATTATCTCACAGAATTATTCATACAAAATTGACATATTTTAGAGAGGAGTACAAGTGTGAATCCAAAGCACACCCATTTCTAAGTTCACCCATCTCCAGTTCACACTGTCTCTCACACAGAGGATAATACTTGAAATTATGGGATTTATATATGTTGGTAGAAGTTGTTATTTTTGCTGGAGGAAAAGTACTGTTGCCTTTAAAACCAATTAGAGTTTTACCATGGAGTTGACTGAAGAAATTAAGCCATGTGCCTGCATATACCACCGTTAAATCAAGGCACAGAGTCTCCTAGTTAATCGCAGATAGACATCTGTAGGGCTCCGCAAGAATCATGACAGCAGACTGCTGCCTCAGCTGGTGTCCAAATTCACCCTCTCCTCCGCTTCTGGATGTAAACTGAAGGTGGACAGGCTTAACTCCCATGCAGGTTTACTCCTCCTGGGCATCCAGCATGCCTTCCTATTGCTGCAGCAGGCTAGAGCAAGGCACTTCCTGCTCCCCTCACAGAATTCTGCTTGTAAGTAACATGATGGCAGTTACTCACTGTCACTTTTTTTAAGCTAGTTTCAGAGCAAAGACAGAATTTACATCCATCTTAAAGCTATGCATTTATACTGGATGAAGCAGGAAACAGCAGGGGAAACAGCCAAGGCCAACCTGTACATTCTTTTTGCTAGGTTGGGAGGCAAATTTTATGCTCCTTTTGTATGGAAAAATTATTTTCCATCTTCATCACAGACTACAATTTTAACTTCTGCTCTGCAGTTGAGAGTGTAATGAAACCTTAGTTTTCTGGGGGAAAAACCGGAGATGTTCAGTGTGAGAATACTGTGAAAAATGGCAGGATTTTTACTATTTTTGTCTGCATCTCTCTATTCAAGCTATAAATTTTATGAACAATCCATTATATGAATGGAAACAACTAATTACCACATCAATATGTAAATAATCTCATTTCATTGCAAATAACAGAAAAGTTAAATTTTACAGATACCAATACTAAGGTCCAAATAGATTATTAATGGGTACATTTCAAAATGCACCTTTCCTTGTGGGCTGCGTGAGTTTTAGTTTTTTGGTACTTGCCTTGATAACAGAATCATCTGAAAATGAAATTACAAAAGCTAAAAAAAAGTTATCTTCTGTTTTACACATACCTGAAAGTAATACAATTGATTAAAAAATAAAAATAAAAATAGACACACAACTTTCAACACAAAGCTTTATTTTTATAATTTTTTAATTAAACTTTGTTGTGAAAGACTTGAGTTTGTGTGATGCGCACCTGAAGCTTGATACTATTAACACTGAATCTTTGTGATTTTCAGAATATTTTTAATGGTTTTTTTATGCTATTCCCCATAAAACAATAATTTAATCAAAAGATGACAAGAATTCTTCAGTAGATCTCATATGGAGATATAAAGCAAATTCATCAAAACATTAAAAAATTGTTTGATGCTGAAATCATGATATGCTTTGCTTT
>VXAL01005686.1:219793-261316 GCA_013399475.1 Chauna torquata
TATTTGCCTTTCTGGACTATAATAGATTGGATTTAGGTGATAGGTAGCTACCCACCCTCCACCCCCAACTCTTGTTATCTTACAGTTAATTACTCTTAGTTTCAGAAAATGGGGGTGAGGCAGAGCTTCCTAACATGCTTGTGTGACATGGAGACTAGCCAAATTTTCAAAAGTTATTTTGAAGTTTGGCCCCTGGGCTGCACTGTACACATTTGTTAGGTTGTGAAGCAACCTAAGGTATGATATTCAGATGCATAGATGCTGTAGAGAAAAAAATGTTTTCCTCCATATCCTCACTAATAAAGCATTCACTTGTCCATGTAGCCAGCATGCTAAGTCACATTTGAAAAACAGAATATTATTTGCTAAGTCATTTAAAAAAGTTTTAAATGATCTCTCAAAACTAGACACAATGAGTCAGGTCAGGCCCATCAAAAGTGATACTATCACCTCCTGAACCCGAAGCAATCTATCTTTTTGTCTGTTTAAAAAAATAATAATAATAAAAAAGTATTATTTTTTTTTGCTCCAGCATTGCACTGGGAGACATTGTTCAGCAGCGTGGCAAGCAGATACAGTATACAAATTAAACCATTAAGTAAGTAGGTATTTGTGGGCTTACACAAATACCTATATATGGGAGCATACTAAATATCTATTTCTATGCATATTGCTGTTTCTGCCCTTTAAAAGTTAGAACAGGCCAAGCAAATCAAATTGCTGAATTCAGTGGGAAGTGTCCCCTGAACGTGGTAGGCTTTGTGTCAGGGTCTCATGCTCTGCCCTTCTGAGAAAAATGACTTAATACGTTTTTCCCCTTCTCTGACTTCAACAATCCCCTGATGTTATTCCCCGCATTTGCCTTCCAATCTCACTTTCTCCTATATACCTCATTTCATCATATTTTCTGTCACATTTTTAGAATTCATTAGTTAATACTGGAAATTACGTAGAACTTTTTGACATTTAAAATATCATGGACTGCTCAGCAGAGATAAGCAAAGTCTGCCAGTCAGAAGACAGGCCCCAATTAGTGTGCAGCAAAAACTTCTCCTGCACATATAAATCGCTCCATCTCCCAAAGTCAGAAAGAACAGGTAGATGGGAAACTAGCACCATAAAGCGCTATTGACTTAAACAACGAGTAGTAACTGGGACAGGAAAAATCTTTCTGCTCTTCACTATTCAGCTGAGCTCATGGACCTGCTTTTAGTCAAAGGACAGAATCCATTTATCAGGTAGTCTGGAAAAATACGGTTAGAGTCAGCTAGCAAATAAGCTAATTCAGCCAGAATATTTGCAAGATGGAAAACAAACAAACAAACAAACAAACAAAAACAACCTTTAACTACATGTGTCCAAGTTCTTTCTGGTCACTTAAAGGGATATTTGACTGAGCTACTAAATTCCAAGCAACGGCAGCCAGAGCATGAGAGAGAAAAAAGAAAGTTGCCTCAAGATTACGTGCTCAGTGTTCATGGTCCATCCATTCCATGTGGAAGAATTTAATGGTAGGCTAATTTTTTCCCCTCTGAATTAATGAATCTCTGGTCAGGAAACTCACATATCATCCTGCCAACATCACCAGCTCCCTTAGAGGTCAAAGATCTACTGGTGAAAGGTTTAAAAAAGTGGTTACAAGTGGGTAAACCACTTTAGAGCAAAGAAATTGGAAACATATCTTCCTTTTGCCAACAAGAAGACAGTTTATATTGCTGTCTTTTCTGAATTACTTTTCTGATGTTGTGGGTAAGAGCTTCCAGACAGACAGTGGATGAAGAATCATGCTTCAGAGCTGTATCCACTAAAGCAAGGATGCTAAGAAACAGGGAATTTTCAGAGGAAGGCAAAAGAAATCCAGAGCTGTTATGAACATTTCAGACATTCTACTGATTTTACTGAATTCATTTTAATGTCTGGTATAAAAAAGATTTCAAACAAGGGATCACAATGTTTCCTTGACTGTGTTCTCGAAATCAGTATCTGCTCCCCAAAAGAGGGTTTGGATTATGCTGTTCACCTTTGTATCTCAACACATTTGGAAAACAAATTATCAGAAGTAGAAAGATGTATCTTCATGTGACAGTGACAATTGGTAAAGGTTTAATACATGACTTTTAGGTACTTGACAATTATCATTCAATACCAGGAATACTCAGCGTATTTTCTATATCCTATGGAGAAATACAGTGACACACCATTTCTGATTTGGATATAGAGAAGAGTTTATGCTTCAGAAGTAATTCAAATGCTCTTCCTACTAACACCCTAACAAAAACAAACCCAAAACTTCATTGTTAAGTGAAGATTGCTACAACAACAGGTGCACACTAAACTTCCGCATGCAGGTTGTGGAATGGGTGTTAGTGAAAGCAATCCGATTTAAATTATGAAAGATTCATAGACATATCATAATTCAGGAGTCCATTCATAGCAGAATTCAGTCCAACAGCTCTAATGAAAATGGTAAGATGTGTCAGCTGAAGTTATGATGAATTACAGTGTATGCAACAGCACTAAAATGAATTCATTGCTGGTAGTCACTCTTGAACTAGTTACTTTCATGCTCGTGACTATTCTTATTTCAATAACTACTCTGTATAACACCCAGGCTTTTTCATTTCTAACAACAATAATTTGACAGAGGAGGTGGAAATATATACACCTTTATTGCATATTCTAAGAAGAAAATACAGACACTCTTTAAAAACAACAACAACAACAACAAAACCAACTTGGATCTTTTTACCTTAACCAAAAATTTTAATCCTAGAGTATTATGCAGCAACACAAAACACCAGTCTCTCATGCCAATATGTTTATTACTACATGGGAGGTTAGAAGAGTATTAGATTTGTAGCAGCAGTGCTGTAAGGAAACACTTGGTCTCTGAGCTGCCATAACTATCATCAGCTGCAAACTTACTGGGTTTCCTCTTACTAATGTTATCACTTGGCACAGAATTAAAATGCAGGTTTAGCCAGTTATTTAGCCATCTGTGAAGTGGCTTAACTCTGTAAAGCACGGTATTAAACAAAATTCGTATTAGTTTTGAGGAATACACAGTTCCCGGTCCTGAGCTCATTTAAATAAAAGTGAAGTCAGTTGAGAAATTGCCATAGCTGGACTAATTGCATATAATAGCACAGGAAAATATGGGGATTATAGATGAAACTAAATCCTTCAGCAAAGCCTCCTTATGCTAGACTTTTTCTTGTATTCCCCACCCCCTCCTCGCCCTGCAATAAACTATGAAAAATTGGACCTCTTGCTAAATTATTTCCCTTTAATTAGTCAGATTTCAAATAGAATATTTTTCATCCCTTGTCTTCATTTCCTGGCAGAGAGCAGAACAAATAAATTAATTCCATTAAGAGCCATTAGAGGAACAATATAGAATACTAAATCTGGTCAATAATAAACTGACCTATTGAATCATCTTGTAGTAAATTAAAAATCATTTTAATAGCCCACAAGCTAACCTATTAAAAACAACATCAAACTCCTTTTGGTTTCATGTGTAAGAATTAAAGAAACCAAAGGGCTGATGTCTAAACACTGAATTCTCTGCTAATTTGTGTGTGTGTGATTCCACAAACAACTTCAGTCTTCCTAGAACAATTTTTACACAAATAATACCAAGATCAACATTCCTATAAGCCAGCATGTTTTCATAACTGTATTTATCTGTCCTAGTCTACATTGCTGGAGGTACAGTCTTTCGAGTAACACACCAGAAGGGTCAGAATGTTCAGAAGCACAGAACTAACACCAGTATGGACAAACTTAAAAACAGTTAGTTAGGTTGCCACTCTTCCTCCCTGAGAAGCCAGCGCATTATTTTTTATCATGTCTGATGGGAGTTAGATCAGATTAATAAAAATATGTTCTTCAATAGAAAATTCGTTACAAAAATGGTATCCAAAATTAGGAGCTGTTTCTTATGAACACAGCAAGGAATCATATGATCCTTGTTGACTGATACATTACTAAAATTTAGGAGACATCATTGTTTTATTGAGGTATTTTTCTACATCTCCCACCTTTGCTTGTTCACTGGGTGGATGGGTGTGCTCATTTTATATTCCCTTTGAGTTTTATGTCTATTTGTGTATATATAAATAAATAAATCTCCCTCCAGGTGAAGTGTAGTCTTCAAGGATACCGAAGGTTATTGTAAAAAGGAACAGAATAATCTATTAGTTTCTGTGCTGGGTGATAAGCAGCGGATTTAACAGCACGAAGGAAGATTCATATTAACCTTTATTAGAAGAGTTTGTAGACTAAGTGCAGTTAAGCAATAATCAAGAGGGAACAAGCTAGAAGAGACTGTGTGGGAGGTGATAGAATCTCCATTTTTGGAGGTCCTTACAAGTAAGCTGGGAAATACATACCGGTAAAAATATATTTAATCCTACATTAGCGGAAGGAAGCAGATTAGATGATCTCGTGAGATCCCTAGAGACCTGAAGCAGAGATGTGTACATTCTTTTGGAGGCCAAAGACATGAATTTAAGCTTAGGTGCTTAAGAGTCCATTCACTTGATTGTTTTAGTTTGGCTCAGGAAACATGCTTTTGAAGTGGATTTTGCAATTGCTCTCACTCACTGCATCTTGGTTTGTGTAACAGATAGGTCTTATAGTGGATGAGCTCAGCTTGTTTTAGGTAAAACTGAACTGGAAGATGCACTCTGGGATTGCAGTTAATAAATTTTAGCTTCTAACTGGCAATCAATTTATGGGGTAAAACTAAATTTAGTCTGAAGTAAAGCAACTGTAGTGCAGACAAGGGTCTTTACACCATATGTTTTGCTCTACAGAACCTCTCCTGCTAGGCCATCGTTCTTGCTAGTGTAGACATGACTTAAAGCTTTTACTAGTTATGTCCATGAGTTCCCGAGGAACTGATGCAGCCAGGATCTGTTGTACTTCTGGGTCCTGTACCACAAACAAAAAGAAAATCAAGCAGAGGAAAATAAAAGGAGAGACAGAACTTCAAAAGCAAGAAAAATTTTATTAGACAATATTTATGCCATATATGAGAACATCTATATACAAATCATTCTGTATACATGAAAATACATTCATAACACTGAGCTCATCAGTTGAAGGCAAGTCAACAGCCACCAGGAGTCAGCTCGGGCATCTCCATTCTTCATCTTTCCTGAACGTACTTTTGCAAGTAAACATTTCTCATACAGATTGCAAATGAAATAGAAAGCTTTTTGCTAAAAGATGATGCCTTTAGTTCTTTTTCATATCTGACCTATTCTTAGTCTTAGAGAGAAACTATCTTTTGAAAATAGTAAGTCACTGTTAGAATACAAATCACCTCATCATATTATGGTCTCTCTGCTCTTGTGGGCCCTCAAGCTTTCGGCATCATCAGGCTGGCAAGACATGAATCCAGCAGACTGGCACATAAAAACTGTAATGACCTGGAGAATTGGCCTGCATTTGACTTCTGATTTCTCTGACACTAGAAGCTCTTTCTGTTAGACTTCAGCCTTGTTTCTAAATGTATGAATAGGTCTCATCTCCCTTGATGGTTCCTCAGGGCATTTCACACCACACTGGAATCCACAGAGAAGCACGGCCATGGCCTCTCTTCTGCTCTACAATAATGTATGCAACATGGCTTCTGCGTAGGAGAATTTGTTTATAATAAGGAGAAGGAATCTGTGGTCAGGAGAAGAGCCTGACAGAGAAGCTGGAAGGTTAGAAATGGCAGGAATGGCTCTACTTGCAGAAGTTTTTCTGAAGATTGGAAACAGTGGAGAGCTGGCGGGGGCACTGAATGAGAGGGTAATTTGCTAATTATCAGTAAGCAGAGATTAGCCAGTGAGTGTTGCATTCAGATTGGCTGCTATATTCAAAATTGAGCTGACTTTTCATGCTTTACCACTTAAGCAAAAAGATAAAGTTAAAAGAGATTTTGCTAAGCTTATGTCTAATTACTTTTGAAATTGAATGCTCCTGGAAAGAGCTAAGCGGTTAACCAAATATCTGCACCTTGGCTGAAATGCTGAGGAAAAGTGCAAGAGTGACTGTGGAGGTCTGGAGACAGCTTTTTTCATTTTAGGCCTACAGAGGACCTGACTCCTAGGAGTCCTTCCCACAAAGCCTTGATATTCTTGCCTGAAATGGGCATATTAAAGCTGGAGGGTAAAATCTGAGCCAAAATGCTACACTACCCTGAGGAGATGTCAAAATGGGAATTTCTCTACATATGTAAAACTAATAGGTATCTCTGTGAAACACACATACTCACAAACACATATAGCAATTGCTATAAAGTTAGTAACAAGCTCTGATAATAGCTCATCAGAAAAAAAGGACTAAAAAGTGAAGCGGTTAATTGTCCAAAATGCAAGAACCAGCTCCTCTGACCAATCGCATAATGACGAAATAACATTCATAACTTGCAGCCTGCAGGTTTTTATGATCCAGTGATCCAGCTACACCGTTTTGCAGATCTCTCCTCCCCCAGATCCTCTCATTTGCTAGGGACTTCAAAGTGGCCTGGGCAGCCAAAAGAAGAGGAGGGTGGACTACTTTTTGAGGATGTGTATATTTAGGGAATCATAGACTCTTAAGAACCTGCTGCCAATAATTGCCTCTGCCTTACAAAGCCATTTTGCTTTCTCCTAATAGTGCTGCTGACTGCTTATATAAGCCTTGATTGCAGAAAAGCACAATCACTTATTCAAATAATGAAAGACTGTCTTCTCTGTTTAGTACACTCTGAGCACTGGTAGGCTGTAGCATTTCAGTGAAGGCTGAGGCTAGTCTGAAGATAGCATGCCTAAGAAGGAAGAAGATAAAAAGAGAAACACATTCCTGTGTGAAATGTTATATTCATGTTGTCTCAGAATCAGATAACTACTTCCACCCGGTGGGAGCAGGCCTCTGACAGCATGGCAGGGTATCATTTCCTCCTGCCCAAAGCCACTCTGGCAAGGTTTTGGAATTGCACCTGTTTAACTCTCTCAGCAACATTCAGTGCAACCTCACCACCTGCTTACATGCACCTATCCTGCTGGACTGCCATAACCACCACAGAAATAGCAACTGCAAGAACCTCCCTGTGGGGCTGTCCCTCCCAAACACTACCTTTTGTCTCCCAAAAGGTTGTGACCTTAAGGCCTAAATATCCAAAGCTTAACAAGGTTCAGCATCCAGGCAGATTTCCTCCACAGAAAATATTAGGCTTTGGGAGTGACATTTTTGGTGAGGAACAGATTTCTAGCTCTGAATGTTAGATAATAAAACCCACTCCTTACAAACAACAAAGAAATCTTTATTGAGACACAAGTCAGTGATCTCGACTGGGTTGTATAAGATGACATTAATTTCATTATCCATATCTTTTTTTTTCCCCAGGGAAAACAAACTTAAGCAGAAGTTTCTCTTAAAGATACAGAACTTTGTTCTTGCTGCAGTCCTTATCCAAAATAATCTTTGAAACTAAACGGCAAAAACAAATAAACAAAACAAAACAAATTACTTTGTTCTCATGTTTCATACTAGTATTGAAAACTTTGACACATGCAGTTTTGCTCATTTATTTAGGGAAATGTCAATACAATATTTAAAGCAAACATAACAAAAGGAGTGATCCCTTATTGCATGCTTAGGCTTTTCCAGGTATCACATCTACTGGATATTTCAGAGAGAGTTCAGGAGGAAAATGAACATTGTGCAGCCAGCTTGTAAATATTCTTTTGAATATTGTCCACGACAGCTGGCTCTCATACAACAGGTGGATTCCTCACAGCCACGTAAGAGTTTGAGGAACTTACCAATTGCTTCAATAGCTGTAGTGAATGCATAGTTCATGTCAGAAATTTACACTGGAAGATAAGGTTACAAATTTTTTCCAGAAGGTAGAAAACAAAGGCCAGTTATTTTACTGCTCCAGGTCTTGGAGGACAGGAGAGCAAGTCAGGAGTGTGGGTGCGGGTGTGTGAATGATGCCATGTGGTTTCTCAAGGGAACACCTTTTTAATATACAAAAGCTCAAATCAGCTTAATGACAGCAATCCAGAAGTCTAGAAAAGTTTTTCCTGCTCCTACAGTAAACTGAAACAGTTATTCTCTTAATGAGGTGAATTTTCTGTTAGTCTTATTAGAGTAGTCTTTAATACAGTAATCTCTACCGCTTCATAAAAAACATGAAGTTTATCACACAAATGTGTTTGATACCTTCTTGTGAGAAGAGACTGTGTGAGAGTTTTTTGTTTGTTTGTTTGCATGTTACTTACAAGGTCATTGGAGACCTCTGCACAATGAGGCTTTGTTCCCTGCTTTGCTAGGCAATTCTGACCACAGAACTACTTATGTAACAGAACAATTGCAGTCCTCCCTTTAGAAAATCATCACGAGAAAAGTTTTTATTTTTAAATACATTGGCTAAACATAGAAAGAGTAAATGTTGTATGTATTATGTTCTACTGTCAAATAATAAAGTTTCACTCTCCAAAATACATTCTCTGATTTCCATAAAAAGGAACAGAACTGACAAGTGAAAAAAAAAGAAAAAAAAAAATTGTAATCATGAATCTGACACTCAGAAATAATTGGCTTAATAATCTTTATTCTTCTCTATTTTTTTTTTTTTAATGTAGTAGTATTCTCTTTATTTATCACCTTGTTTTTAAACCTATAAGGGTCATTCAGATTACATTTTTAAGCTTTTCTCTTTCAACTACAGGAAAATTTTTCTCTCAGATGAAAATTAAGATTGGTGTGGACCAAAAATTTGTGGTTAAAAGCAAAATGGCAGATATCACAGGAGTCATGATCTTATTATACAAAAGTCATCTCAAAAATCCTGGTTGTGAGACCTGAGTGGCTTGCAGAATAACATAAGATGTTCATGAAGCAGTTTCAGGAATGGTTGACATGAGGAGAAGACCAAAGTAAGTTAGGTGCCACTCAGGCTCCCTATCATGCACTGGGGTCCAGGGACAATAGACTTCTTCCCTCACAAAGACAGAAGGGCATGTGGTCAGCACAACAAGATGTCACTATGTCTGTATTCCTTGTAAGGCAGATAGCCTGTGGTGAGAGCACGCTGCCATCCTGCTCCTTCTTCCCCTTCCTCTGCCATCCTTCTGCGCCCTTCCTACCCTTTCTTGAGTACAATACACAGACCAGGTTCTTTGGCACCCTCTTTTTAATAGAAATCATCCTAACAGATTTTTTTTAACCTATTTATAGAGGAAAAATGTGTATCTTTTTTACCTTACCACAGGTCATGTTGGTATGTCTCTTCTCCTTCCACCCCTGCCTCCTCTGAGTCTTCAAACCTAGCTATTCTGTAATGCTGTGAATGCTGCAGTCTGTGCTAAAACTGAAATACCAACTTCACTGAGAGTGCAGTAAAAAATAACATAAAAAGGTCACCTCTGTGGTAAAGTGCCCCTGCACCTTTCTGATGGGGAAACACAAGGCTTCTGTTGACTTTGCAGAACTAATCAGAAACAGAAAGATTTGGATCCAAACTTCCCTTTTCCTTAAGATGCCGGAGGCCAATCCCCTTACATAAGCTGAAATGTAAGTAAGTCAACATACCACTAATTTGTATTAATAAAACTGTCTGCAGGCTGCAATATCCTTAGCTGCATGGAGTGACCATGGTTGGAAAGGGTAAATTTTAAGAATTATTGGCTGATCTTTATGAGTCCAGATTCTGCTATACTACCTAAGTATGAATCCAGAGTAGCTCCATCGACTTCTCCACATTCTTACCGGGGTTACTGAGAATAAAATTGTTACATGACTCTCAGATTTTACATCTTCTAATTTCTAAGTGGAGATGTGTGTCCTTCAACACATGAAAGGGCTATTTGTTCATTTCCATTTTGAAAGAATTTCTTTCAGGTTGCTAATATGTTACCTGGGAATCACTTCACAAATATAAAAGGAGAGACAATTCCCATTGCTGGGAATAAATTAGAGGAAAGATGATGTGAGATTTATTCTACCAAAATATGTCAAAAGGTTCTGTTTGAAGTGACATTGATTAAAGAATTCATTAAAGTAATTTAAATAATGTTAATTAAGGAAGTGAGCATATAAAGAGCATAAATTTTGGTGGACAGGTCAATATTTACCCTGAGAAACAAGTTCATAGCTTGAGTCAGTAGGGTGTGTGGGAGAAGGGCTAGTGGAAGGCTTCTCTGCAGTAAAAACAAACCTGAATAATTCTAGCTCAATGAAAATGGCAAAATAAGGTAGCTTTTGCTAGTGGGGTGTCTTTTACTTCTTCTACCTTCATCTCCATCTCCTCAGACTCCGCTGCAGTGGCTAGTTCGCAGAGTCTTTGTCCCACTGTTTGGAAGTAAGGGTTTTGTACTCTTCAGTCTTGTTTTGCTGGGTAAAGTGGACAAGAGAGCCAACTGCTGTCTCTTTTTGGGATACCTGCTGTCCCCCAGCATGCAGCCTGGCTATGAAACTACCTGTTTTGCCTACATCTATGGTTACAGTAGTCCAACCTTCCAACTAGATGCATCTCGTTGATTTAAGCAGATTTCCTGCCATATACTCATGAGCAAGATGAGTCAAAGTCCCTCTGCTAGGGCCCTCTAGAGTAACCTGTCTCTGCCTCAACTACCTAGAAAAACTGATCTCTCTAGACATCTAGAGTAGATATCTAGAATTAAATTTTCTATACCACTGCAGTGTTATACAAGTATAATGTTACAAATTTCCCTTCTCCAGGAACTGTCCTGCTCACAAGGAAAGAGTTTGCTCTGCAGAAGCAAATTGTACTAGTTAATTTTGCATATTTTGGTCTTATTTAGGTATAAATATAAATTTTAAATCCAATTTTAGTGATTAACAAAAGAACCTTTATTAGGTGAATTGTTGAAAAATTTCCTCTGAGATCTAAGGACATGACTGAAGCAGCAACTTTTGCGAGTACCTTCAAATGATCTACAGAAATAACAGGTATTGAATTTTCTTTATTGAGGATGAGATCTCGTGTATTCTTGCTTGTTTGCAAGAATATGTTAGTGGTAGAAATACAGGGAAGTTGTGAAGTGTATGTTCAAAGACAAATTCTTGGATTAACTTCAGAGGAAACTTAAATGCTCCATTTGTTCTTCACTAATACATTTTATGTAATTGGATTTATTTTTCAGTCTACAACATATTTCATCTCTCTGGCACCTCAAGTCACCTCTTTTAATCCCCAAGATACTGACTATCTGGGTCTCAGTATGCATATTAGAAATGACCTTGTATCTTCAGCAGAGAGTTAAATCTCCACTCAGATATAGGTCTGCCATTCTTTTATTTATTTATTTATTTTTATAACCTTAAACCCTGAAACTGCCAAACTTAATCCAGTTAGACAAAATATTACATGATTTTTAACCTTGTAACATGTAAATGTGTGATATATGAGTGAATACAGAATTCAAAGTTAAAATGAAACTTGTGTATCTGGTTCTGGCTTCCATTGCTATTTGTACTGATTATCAGGCATTGTGCATTAAGGGAAAGTGAAAAAAAAAAAAATAAGTCCGTGACTTGTGAGATCTGTAGCACCAAGTACAACTGAAAACTGAAAACATGACAGATTTCATATCTCATTTGAAGTACTTTTATGTCTGAATGTTCCCCTGTTGATGACCTTGCAGTGTACCTAGAATAAAACTAAAAACAAAGTCAAAGTGATGCTGATTTGAGATTCATATGAATAAGCTTCAACAACTATAGAAAAAGACACCCTCATTCCTCCTACAAAAAAAAACCTGAGCATCTCACTCAAATTTAAGTGAAAGCTGCCTTTGTTGAAGGGAAAGAAGTTTCTTTACCAGAATAACAGAGAGTGATGTGATCTTTCAATAGAATAAGGTCCTGCATTTTAAATGGGCACATTTGGAGTTAAAAATACCACTGTTCACCAAAGTCATAATCATTATGTTTTGGAAAGGAATAGTTACATCATATGAAATATTATAGCATTTTATGTGTTAAAACATAAAAGAAAAATATGTATGTGTGAAGGTTTTACTTACAACTGCAAAGAAAACTGGTGACATCTTTTGTCTGTTACATGGCTACCTTCCAAAGAGTTCTTGCTATAAAATCAAGCTTCATAAATTCTTCAAACATATTTTCCATTGAGAACTCAATGATGTATGAGGATTTTGTAGGTTTTTGGTTTGGTTTGGTTTGGTTTGGTTTGGTTTAGCTTGGTTTGGTTTGGTTTGAAGGAGTTATCCTGGTCATCCTTATAATCTTTGGGGATTAACACTCATAAGAAAATGTGAGCAGAACACCTTCCTAGCCATAGCAATAATAAGGAAATTTATTTCCAAAGCCTTTAGAGTCTAATCAAATTTCTCTGGCAAATTCCTGTCCGAAGAGCCTAAACATCACCTTATCTTCACAACCCAGTAAAAAAAAAAAAAAAAAAAGTAGAGCTTTAAAAAAAAGTTTGTAGACATGCTTTTCTGGTAACTGTACAACAACTATTTCTATTATAAGCACATTTTGGATATAAAGGGCTGCAAGGACAAGGAGGAAGCATCTGTCTCCCTTTCAAGGTGTAGCATTTATTGCCCTAGCTGTCAGAGCTGAATAGATTTAACATGTCATGCTTATAAGAACTCATTGCCTGTTCTATGCTTGACATATGGCAAACACTTAAAACCTATTGGAAGTGGAAGCTAAAGCAGTCCTCTGCACAGTGAGGGATGACATTGTTGGAGCAGACAACACTGCACCTATGAGGAAAGCCTACAGACACTGCCTTTCAGATGCTATTTTCCATCCTGCTGTGAGAGGCTTCACTGAGTGGCGTGAGCATCATTTTGGAAAGGCTGCCTCCTTGTCTGCAACACTGCTGCAGGGAAGGCAAGGGAAAACCAGCCTGTGCTTTCCCACACCCCATCAGACTGAAAATAGATGTCTTCAATAGGAAAGGAGTCATGTTCACTCCCACCTGAGATGTCACTGGTGGCTACAACAGAAAATGATGATGACATAAAATACAATAATAGATAGCAAAGCCAGCAAGAGACAGCATTCACCTGGCACTAAGATGCCAAGTGCCAAGACTCTACTTTGGAAATAACAAAGCAGTGCACCAACCATGGCAGCTGGATTGTGACCTTACTTTCAAGTAGCTGCAGGTTTGAAGCAAGCATCATTGGGAAAAGTCGAGTGGTGCACAGAGGGCAAAGGTCCCGTCTGGCCTTAAATACTATGAATACTAGGCATAAATGCAAAGCCAACAGGCATAAAATTACTGCTAAATTAGTCTTTTCTTTCATACAGTTACTACTACCCAAACTCATTCTAGTTTTTTAAATGCTTGAGGAAAACCTGTGTACTGCCATCTACAGATTGGTGCTGGTTCATTCTAAGGGGGGAAATTCATTCCGAGCTCTCTTTTAGGTAATATCCTGCCAGCTTCCTCTTTTGTTATACCAACACTCACTTCCAGTGCTCTCAACTGGGGAAAGCAGCACAAAAGGAGAGGAATTCTCCAAGGGGCTCAGAGCCTGGCATATGAATTCTCTTCTATGTTTGGCAAACTGATATAAGTTTTTGGGGGGAATGTTCTGAAGGAATCTTGAAGCTGACGATGAGGAATCCTGTTGCTGTTTGGAGTTTTTTCTCTCCCTCCATGTGTGCATCGTCTTCTTAACTGCATTCTACCTACACTTTTTACTATACACAGACACACAAACACACACCACCACCAACAAAACAAAACAAAACAAAGCAAAACAACAAAACTTTAGCCAAGTAAAAGAATATTCACTAGAGATGACTTCCACACTGACAAAAATGCACCTTATTGTCAATCTGAGGAGCTGAACTCTCATAGTTTGGTCACCAAGAAAGTATGAAGCTGATTTACAAATTCAGGTTGTAAAAATGGATCCCTGAAATGCCAAAATTATAGTTTAAAATATGCAGATGTAATATATTTAATGTATTTTAATATAAAATCCCGAGACGTATCACTGATACTCTGCTTTCTCAAACTTGTAAGTAAGGAACCTTTGGTGAAAATTCAGGGAGGACTTTAGCTTCCGTTCATGAGCAGATATGTTCTAGATAAACTTGACATGAAGAAATATCACAAGTATATCCTTTATTTTTTTTATGTTGTTTTGTAACAAAAGCTTTTTTGTGTGTCTTTGAGTAGTCTATACATTTAAATGGTTTATATTATGGTGATACCTTTTCCATGCTCAATATCCCAAACATTTTGCTTCAGAGATTAATGGCTTGGGATGAAACTAATTGTGCTTTATTCTGACTTCTCTCTAAATGAACTAGTACAAAGTCAATAGATATTTCTCAGACTCAATGTGTGAATTAATACATTGTATTGGTTCTATGGACAACTGTTTATAAAAACAGCCAGTGTGGTGAAATGTCTTTCTCAAAGCATGAATCATTAGTTTTTCAATAGATTCTTATGGGTACAAAGAGAATTTCAAGCATATATTGAGGACAAGTGAATATTTCTGTAATGATTCACGAGAAAAACAATTGAACTAAAACCTTACTAGCTCCAAAATTATGCATATCTTAAATTGTCATGCCTCATAGACTCATTTAGCATTTATTGGTAGTCTTCAAATTTCTTAACAAAGACAACAGAGCTAAGTAGTAGCATATTTATCCACACATACCCTCTACTGTTATAAAGGAAGGTTTATCCTGTAATTGTTATACAATACTTATTTAGTACATATTATCTATTCTAAGGTTAGCCTGAGAAATAATAAACTCATCTCCACTTAACTATAATTGATAGATACAATTCCAATAGATGATGCTCACTAGTTGTTTTATACGTGAAATATTCATGTAGGCTTATTGTCATGGTGTCTAAGCACTACGTTTATTTGAAAAACATTTTTAAGAATCATTTCAGTAAGACCCCTAACAAATAGAGGCCAATAGCCCTATCCAAGCAGGAAGGTGTGTCTTTCTCCTAAAAGTAGAAGTGTGTACCTATGCCTCTTCTTCCTTACAGCTAGTAAATAATTGCAGAGTTCCAGCTACATATGGAAGACATGGCTGCAAAAGGATATTCAGACCTAGTCACTTCTGAGGAGTGACTCTTAGTGCCAGACCATTTAAGGAATGAGAGCATTTCTCCAGTCCCAATGTTCATGTTTTCATATTTGAATGGCATATACTTAGATTTATGATCTCTTTAGCAGCTCTCTGATATGGGGAAGAATAGAATTTCCGTCCCGCTTTACATGGTTCTTATGTATCATTATCCTCTGGTAGTTTAAGGCAAAATGATTGGAGCAAGACCTTTGCACTCTCATGTGCACTACCCTCAGGACATGGTCATTAGTCTAGTGTTGTACTCTCCCTAGTTTTCATCTTCTGGCCCAATGACTTCTTAAATACTCTATGCAAACTGAAATTTTTCAACAGAAAAAAGAATGCAAGTTCCCCATGCTCCATCTCAGCATGTGCCCAGCTAGGCACCTGAAATATCTATACTGAATTCCCTTGAAAGAATTTTCAGCATCTTAGCGCATCTCCTACATACTCTCATAATGGAAACCTACTTTACTGAAAACTAAGTTGGAGGTTTTACCTCCTAGTGGAGGTTCCTTAAAAATATTTTTGCAGAAGTAACTTTCACTCTGTGCAGAGGGGTAACGTTTTGTGCAGAGCTTCACGCCAATACTAGTGATTGACACCACTGAAGAGATGGTGACTTTGGGCACAAGAAGGACTACAAAAGCTTAAGGAAATACCTTCAGTGTTAGGCATCACCTGGGAGGAGTTTTTTAACCTTCTTTATATTGGAGTCAAGTGCTTAAGCTCTAATGCTTAGTATAAAAAGAAATTTGCCCAGAAAACCTCTGAGGAAGGGTTGAATAAAGTCATTAATCCATGTCTTGGAGTTAACAGCTCCAACAGTGATATAGTAAGCAACAGTAATTCCTTTCACTGCAGGAGCAGAGAGAAGCTATACGGAATTTTTGAAGAAGGAAGGGAAACCAGGTGTCCATCATGGTCCCTTCTGGTTTTACAAATCTGTGAAAAGGGTAAACCCTGAGTGGTTATTAACCGGTTTTACTGTATAACTTGCTGACACATGAACAGCACTTCAGTGCTGCCATCCTCCCTCCCTTGTTCTTTTGTTCCATTTATTTGTTTGCTAACCCAAAGCACCGCACTTCACCTTCAGAGAGCAGGCAAAGCCTTCAGGGCAGAGACTCTGACTGTTTGCACAGAGCACACAGCATGATCCTGACAGGTGCTGCAGAGCCCTTGTGCCAGACAAGCTTAACTCCAGTTGTCAAATGCTCCTAAAAGGAAGGAGTAATTTTGAGGGAACAAACTGACTCCCATGATCCCGGGGAAGTGCAGGATGGTTTTTTTTTTTTTTTCACAAAAATTGTCCAGTCAGAGCTTTGCTGTATTGACAGTGCTTTTACCTTGGCATGCCAGTGATGTATCCATGTCACTCCTAGTTTGCCCCCAGGGGATCCAGACAATGAATTCTGAGGTTTGATTTTTATGTTGTTATCTAAACACGCTTTTTCTATTTCTTCTTCTTTGAGGTTCTCTGAGCATGCTCTCAGGGTACAAAACTTTTTTCCCTGACTTCTAGGGAGCCAGCACCAACTGGACCCAAAGTCCTTCTCCTTCTCCTTAGGTTCCTATCGCAGTCAAATATATTTGCAGAATGCTAGGAGGGATATGCGTCCATACTCATGAAGACATTGTTCGCTGGGTACCCTATCATCCATTTGTATGATGAAGCATAAGAGGCTAGGTTTGTTCTTTCCTGCTCACCCTTAAAAGACAAAGCCCTTACAAATCACAGGAAGCTATTTTGATTTTTGAAAGTAAAGCTTTTTTGTACCTTATTTAGAGCTGCCTAAGCAGCCTATCGAGCTGCTTCAGCTGCAGAAAATGATTGAAGACTGACTATTCTATCTTTTTTACAACTTTCCAAAACTGCATGAAAGCCATTTTAACCATTCAGCTACCTTAGGGGACTGCAGACTGGTTACCAAACCAGGTAGCTTTGTTGTTGAAGTGATCTCTCTCCTTACAGCTCTGGTTACTGGGTAGTGCACTAACTACTTGACTAGATTCAGGGAAAGGCCAGTTCAAATGTAGAAGTCTCTTCTTGACAGGTTACTAGAATTTCAGCCCAAGAAGATTTTGAGAAAGCAACAACAGCAACAACAAAAGGCTGCATGTCTGACACGGGATTTGGATTTTCCCAAGAGCTGTATGTGTACCCAGCGCCTCTGAGCTAGAGAGAGCAATTCTGGAAGTCCCACACATGTCAATGCCTTACTCTACCTACAGCTGTTCTGCAGAGAAACTCAGCTGATGTGCTTTAAAGCCACTGGGTTTCTGGAAACTCATGAATCACTACAGCAACATACACTACCTTTACTTTCTTAAAAGTTCAGTCAGTTTGAAAGTAATGTGCTGTCTTTATAGATGTTCTTAGTTTTATACTTTGTCACTTCTTACAGTCCTTGCAGTCGTGGAGGTCAGGGGATATAGGACACTGTATTCGCACACACTCCTTCTGCAAGTAATCTTTCCCGGACTGAATGGAAGGCTAACTATATGGCTCATTTCTTTCCTGTCCTTTATGACACTGCACAAATGCAAAGACAGATTATAACAATTCACCTCGACAGCTGGTGAATTTTATATTAATTTGCCCAGAAACTAGCAGCCTAATACAACTGAGGCATTCAACAAGCAGCTCATGTGCTAATGCTGTTTTCTGCCACTATGACACGGTGTCATTATCATATATCACTTTTAAAATAATGATACATAGCTTCTGTTACTTATCTTTTCCATTCTAGAAGGAATTTACTGAGCCTTGAGAATCAGTTTTCACGTAATTATAGAAGATAATGAGTGCAGTTAAATCTAAAGTAAATAATATTGTAAATGGAATAAAGCTATAATCCTTTGTGACTGCTATACAATTTTTCATGTTGAATAAAAACAAGGTGTAGAAAGTTAAATATTATATGAATGTTCTGCAGAGTAAACAGCTTCTTGTTCTTAAGACATGTTTTGGAGTATTGGAGACCGTTTTCCTTCTATACAAATCCAGGTATCTGGGAATAAATAAACACAAGTACATAGCACCAAAGTGCATAGTTTTTGCCAGAATCAGTGGGCTTGACATAAAATACATGAAAAATCAACTTTGGTTAGCAAAATATGGCAAAAACTGTGCCCGCTTCAGCAGTTAGTATCTGCTCCCACAGGAACATGCTGGCAGTTTTACACTGTTTTCCCCACTGCAAACTGGGCTTAAATCTCAAGAGAAGCTGCATGTTGATCAGCAGAGATGAGTTTCAGATAATTGTAGTATTTCATCCTGTCTTCAACTGTCAAACAAAGCCTGCTGATATAAAGCTAAGTATTTTCACAAGAGCTCTTGATTATACTCTTAAAATCAGCATTACTTTTCAATTAGATTTTGGTGTGCTTAGTCCTGCAAGTCAGCAGGAAGGGTAGAAAAGCCATCTTGTTCTAGATTAATCTCCTAGCATAAGTGTTTACAATGTTGTATGTCAAGCTGATCTAAACACAAACTGATGCAACACAGTTAAAAAAAGCTGTGAAGAGGATACAAGTTAAGACTCACTTAAATTGCTATCTGAAGTTTTCCCTTGTGCTTGTTTCCTTCTGAACACTTCCTCCAAGCCATTGCAAACACCTCTCCTTCACTTTGTTCCTGTCTGCTGAGACAAAACAGTTACCAAAATTGTATTTGTCTTGTATGAACAACAGTAAAAAACCTACTGTAACCCAAGCTGAAGTTGTTAGACAGGTTTCTACTTCTACAGACATTCTTACTCCTTTATAACCTGTGAATTGCTAATGACAAATACTAAAACTGTCTTTTACTAAGAATTTGGAGGGAGGGGTTGTTTGTTTGGTTTGTGTTTGGTTTGCGTGTGTGTGCGTGTGTGTGTGTGTGTTTTGTTGTTGTTGTTGTTATAATTTACAAGGTAAACCATAGCCATAACTGCCACTTGATTGAGAAAGCTTCTTAACAAGATCCAGTATGGATGAGAATTCCCATATCCCATTAATGGCTTACATTTGTCGCAGAACATGCAAGAACATGCTTCATTTTGGCAATAGACTAGGAACAGTCTCAGTTCTAAATGAATAAATACTATGTTAGTCCTTGAAATTCTGTTATTTTAACCTTTTGAGATATTTTACCTACCTAAAAATGATGATGAATGTGAGACAAAAACTGTACAATGCAGAACAGTGGAGAATGAAGCACTAGCAACACTGGCAGGGTTCAGCACTACACAGAGCATACCCTATATAGTTGCATATTGATAGCTGTAGTGATATAAAATCAAGACTTTATTTAAACATTTGTGGCAAAAATCCTTTTTATTCTCTAACTTCTTATCTGTGCTGAAATTATCGAGAGTCTATCCTTTAGAGAATACTGGCCAACATAAGTCCTTCTAACTTTAAGGTACATGATGACATGATAAGTGGGCTTATTCAGCAAGCCAGCATTTTGAAATCTATTTTAAGAAGAGACTTCTATGTAAGCATTTACCTGATCTATTCAAAAACAAAGTAATTCTCCCTTTGACTGCAGGGAGAAGGGACTTAGAAAAATCTCAGTGTTTATAAAGCTTAAGATACGTAAAAATAGTGAATTGTTTAATGGTCTGTCTCTATTTTTCAGTCTTAAGTTCTTTGAAAATGGGTGTTTTAGGAGAATTTTCCCAGTAATTCTGGATATACCTACACTGGTAAACAAAACATAGCCAGAGAACATTGCCTGGGCACTGACACTCAACAGTCTGTGTTGTCAAACTGCAGGGATGTCCCTGGCCTGCTAGGGGCTCAGTCTAACAAGCAATCCATCTGTCTCTCCCTGGAGCAGTCTGGCCGTCACGCTGGGCGAAGAACAGAGGCTGGAGGTGGTTACTCTGTTCTGGAGGAAAAGGACATTTTGTAGAACAGACGTGGGCTGTCTTGCACCTGGTGGTCTCAGTGCCAATTCACATGTCCTGGGCACATGAATTTTTAATATAGTTGCAGTGTAACCATCCTAAAAACATAAAAAGAAGGTGGTGCTTTCTTACTTTCACTTTGATTTTCATTTCTCTCATTTGTAACTCTGGCAGATTTGTAAGGAAACTTCAGCTGCTGCAGCACAAAATTCCCCATAGTAAGCATAAACAAATAAATAAGTAAATTGCAGCAGGCTAAAACAGTGTGGTACAGACTTCTGGTTGTATATCACCATTATTCACATATTTCCTCAATTAATTTAGTTTTGCTCCCTCCACACATAGTCTCTGATAAACATTATCCTTTTTCAGAGCATAAAAGCAATATTTATCTGTGCTGTTATAGTTGACTACATAGTTCTCATTCACTAGCAAATTAAAATGCCAACTTTACTAGCACGATTTAATTTTATTTACCAGGAAACAAAATTCTTTAACCAGCATAACTGGCTATGCCTTTAATTTTTGAAAGTAACAATGAAGTGGACTTTCAGAGAACAAAGTAAATATTTAATTAGTAATAAGTTATATAAAGCAATTACCTCTATAGGAAATGTACTTTCCCCTTCTTTATGTAAGAGACTCATTGTTTCTAAAGGGGAATTTTGCCAGAATAATGACTGTACTACACACTTACATAAAAGCAGAGAATTACATCCATGAGTAGCGATCATAAGTAATACATAGCCATTACTGCTTTCTGTTTTGGCAAATGTTACCCAGAGTATCCACTGCATATTAAAGAGGCTTAGTTTGCATACTACGTAAGGCTCTCCATGTCATAGGTGTTCATTGTATTGAAATCTCAGAAATATGTCTGTTTGTGTAAATTGGCAGTTTTACTAACTGATGTACTCAGAAAGTGCTGACACCTTATTGCTCTAAATCATTTTCTTCAGGGCCACTAGTATAGAACAGGTAAAATCTGAGAAAACATGTGAAAATGAACTAAAGGAGACCTGTCCCAATTTCTTCTGCCTGGATAAGTTTCTGCTGCCTGCCATACCCCTTGTGTCCGCTCCAGGGGTCCCTACCTTCCTCCTGCCCAGCACAGCTCGCAGCAGCCTCTTCTGGCACAGTCACAAAAGCTACCACTGCCTTATCTACCTCTACAGTTTCTTCCATGAGCAATTCCGGGTAATTAAGAGCAATTAACTGCTGAGATAGCCTCCCTGGGCTAAGACTACTCTTTGTGAAGCTGTGCTCAGTTAATGACCTGTCACAGATAACTTCATTGACCAGAGATTGCAACAGTCAGGAAGGCCCTTTTTAAACGGTTGCCATAAACACTGGGAAAAGAGGACAAAGTGGCATAAAGGACTCTTAAAAGCTCAATATTTACAGAAGAGCTCCCATTCCACTAGCTGAGGAAGACACTGAGAAATGGCTTCCCGCAGTTATTTGCAAGCCTGGCTAGCCTTGATGGGGACCTCTGACATGGGATGTTTCTCAGAGAGGACAACTGGAGTGGCACTGTGTCTCAGGGTTGACACAGCAGCTCACAGGGCAAGCAGGGACGAGCTGATATAATGCAGGCAGCTATTGAGGCCATCTATGCCATAGGCCTGCAGGCTCAAAAAGGTGTACATGAAAGGGCTTTTGCTTGTCTCCTGTCGCTTTGGGCCTGAGTTCTGCACATTGGCATTCAAAGGTGCAGGCCATAACTACATAAATGCTTCAATGCAGAAGCAAAACCTAACATTTATTATTTCTAGAGTCATGGCTACACAGCCTCAAGGATGAGTGCTGGGTCCTTGTTTGTTTGCTTTCATTTGTCTTCACTGTTAGGGGACACTGAAAGTACAAAGAGTAAATCTATAGTGTCTGGGATGCTCTTGCTCATGTAATTTCTTCCAAAGAGTGCTGCTTTCTTAGTAAACTGTAGGACTCCAACATCCCCCAAAGAATCAGACACTATAGGTTACACGGGTTCTGTTCAGTAACACCTACCTTAATAGTCCTGAGTTGTCTGAGGCAAAATCCTGACACTTTCTTCATGGTAACAGTGAGACTGTAATCTGAAGAGCAAACCTGTAAGCGCTGAGTCCACACCTGATTTACAGGGGCTATTCATGCTTAAAATTAAGTGCTAGCTGTGGGGTTGGGCTGGCTGGGGACCAAAGTTCTTAGTGTCCTGGAATATCAGGCTTTTCAATAGTTCAATTTATGTGGCATTTATGATCAAGGTAGAATTGAGGGAGGTGTTGTATTACAGATGAATGCTACTATCTTTATTAAAGTTTTGCTTTTAATTATGAAAATATTTCACCGTTTTATCCTAGTAGTTACCCTAACCATAGAGATGCCTGCATAATGTTAGGTTATAAACTATCTTTAGTTCTTCCAATATCAAAGGTGTGTAAATTGTAGAGATAGTCAGATTTTGAGGTTTAAAAACTACACTTAAGATGTCTGAAAAAGGGAAAAAAACATTTTATTTTTCCTTTTCTTCTACTGAAGCGTGCTATTTTTGAGTGAAAATATCTTAGTGTTGTGAAAGCAAGGAGGGATTTATTGGAAACACGATGTTATGATGCTGGACACTCAGAGTAAAATGGGATGGATACAATCTTTTCTGTGATTCAACAAAAAATATCATTCTTTTATTTAATTGGCCATAGGGCTCAGCAATGAGGATTATAGTTGTTCCTGCTGGCACTGTTGCTCTTTGCCTTTACGGAAGTACTCTGATGATTAATGTCTCTCTTACATTAATGTCTCTCAGTGCACTCTTTAAAGTGCCAAAGCATTATCATTTACACTCGTGCTGAGTAGTGGCACAGTATTCCTTTTTTTCTAGTCTTTCACTACAAAAGTGATAATAAAATTTATGCCTTTATATAAGTGAATTCGCATCAGAAGTATAAAATTTTATCCATTTTCTGCTTGAGAAGTTGGGTAAAACTGCATGAGATGGGTAAACCAATTAGCTATTAGGATTGTTATCATGCACTGAATAGACAGAAGCTCAAATCCTGTTCTTGGAAGTAAAAAAATCACAGTTGCAGATACCATAATTTTAACCCATCTTGATTACAAAAGATGTTATAACAAACTTCTCTGCACATTGAGGCTCATTCATTTTGAAATTAGCACACAGAGAAGACTCACTTTTAATCTCTCGTCAGTCTTCAAGCTGTGAAAATCAAGAGACAAAGAATATTTATGACAGATGGAACCTACATGAATGATTTCTATTATGAAAGTTTATTTTCTGTATATCAGGAAGGAAGTAAACACAAGGAGATATATTTTTATTGGTCGTCATTCAGTTTTAAAAAATCATGTAAATGTAGTCGAATTCTCACTTTGAAGTCTTCAAGTTTCTGGATTTTACGTATATATCTGACTTTTGGGGAAATTATGGCATATGGACATGTTATGTTATACTAATATTGAACCTTCAAGATGATATATATATTTCATTCCCATTGCCTAAATTCTATATTTTACATAAAAACTACTACTACATGCATATTTTAAAATATAAATATGTATTTTATTTTATATATACATAATTTTATATTTTGAAAATATGCATGTAATAGCAGGCTCTTTTCTGTAAAGGTAATGGTACTAGAAATGTCAGAATTGTAACCAATGCATTGTTTGACCATACCAAACCTATTTGGATGGTAATAAGCATTTGGTACTTGCCATTTATAAATCAAAAGTAAATTTACAATGTCAAAAATCATTATTATGTTTGTTTATAGTTAGAAGTAAAAAGTCAGAGAGAAAATTTCTTAAACTTCAAACCAGAAGTTCTTACCCTAGCTGGTAATAAATTAGAGGTGAAATTCATGCTTTCTCTAAATTGCAGGGAGTTTGCTATTGACATTTTAAGAAAGTCAACATTAGTTTCACACTTCTTGGCTACAGATGAGTAGCTTCTGTCTACTGCTTCAAGTGCTGTTGTTTGGGGCAAGATCATTCTGGTACCTGATGGATATCCAGAGTCATCTCACCAGGTGTTTTGCACCATCTTTTAAATTTACTATGAGGCATTTTTAGATTTACAATAAGAAAGTGTACTTACTGTTTTTTTGCTTTTGGTTTGGCTTGTACTGGGAGTCCTACTCTAGAGAGGTGTGCCTTTGATTGTATCTATTTGTTATGTGAGCCCCAGGATAAGTTATTCTAAGATTTAGGATGGTACCTGAGCTTTCTCCCCAAGCAACAAGGCCAAATATTTTTAAAAAATTTGTTGTAAGAGGTTGATAGGCATTACCACAGACATTTTCCATAGGAGCTGTCAATTCATTAGCACACTTATTTTCTGAATTATCTTTGTTAAATTTTACATTTAACTTGTCAAATACGTACTGTTGCCTCTCATAGAAACATCAGTGATCCAGATCACAAAGGATGTTGAATCTGTTTATACTAGAAATTGCAATGTTTTGCTCAGAAACAGGAAGGTAGTAAAAAGCTTGAATTCACTTCATTGTTATTTGTCTGAAGGACAGAGAAAGGTCTGGAAAATGACTTTAATGAAGTGACCCTAAGAAGCGCAGTACAGGCTCTCCCCCAGAAAGGCAAACTCAGAAATAAAACACAGGATTTTTTCAGTCCCAAGTTTAATCAAAACTCTCACTTTCTTCATAAAGACAAGGGTTTCTTTCACTTTGTGCTGACCTGTTAACATTGCATTGAATTAAGCCTCTCAAACATTTAAGAAAAGTAGCAATAGTAACCAATTACTTCACATATTAAAAACAGAGCAACTTATTTGTAACAGGTTTATTCCAGCTTAAAGTTAAGCACTGGCTGAAATGCTCAGCCACATCGGGCTCAGACTTCTTAGTCCTTTTCTCTGTTGGCAATGTTAGTCAGTTATGGTTTGTTTTTTTGTAAGTTTGTTTGTTTGTTTGTTTTCTGTGGAGGGAGTAGAAACAGGGAAAACAACACATGAAAAAATGATATTTTATTGATGAAAAAGAGTAAGTTTTTAAAACAGCAGTATGATTCATATATTACTTTACAACATTTGACAGTAGGTGTTTTTGAAGCATGGAAGAAACAAGAGCCTTTGGCTACCCCTAAGTTAACTTAAAAAATTTAAGATGTTCTAATTTTTGATTTTTAAAATATTCCTGTTTATTCCGTGAGCTGTCTCTACTTCTAAGAGCTGAAGAATTAAAGAAGAAACACTCTTAATGCTGTGGGAGGACACCAAAAGTGTTGGCCTTTTCAGCGTGGAATAGGCACACAAAGATAAGTGCTGTCTTAATTTGTGACAAACTTGAAAAAACACAGTTTTATATGAATATAGTACACTTGTCTGGGAATATGTGCTATTACGATGCAGCCAATTTAGGATTCCCAGAAAAAAAGAGCAAGCAGGTAAATCAGTGCAACAGCCTGGACTGGGGTTTGCCAAGAGAACACCAAGGAGCCCTGTCTAGCTGCTACCTTCTGGGCTAGAGGAGTGCTACATGTGTAGGGACCTATATGTACGTGAAGTAACTAATGGGAGGGATGGAAGGAAAATACAGGCGAGGGGGTATCTAAAGACTCTCCAGAGGAAAACAGAAGGGGACAGGCAGAGGAGAGGAAGCCTGGTGTGAGCCGGACACCCCCATCTCCTAGGCAGGCTGGCTGGGGACATGGGGTCAGGACTGTCCACGGGATGGGGCCCATGAGGTGCTGCTGGTGCTGGGCAGACAGGGGGTCAGCTGGGCTGGAGGCAGGTTGCAACAATCAGCTCAAGACTCTCTGCTGGCTGTGCAGCTTTCTGTTTGTGGTCTCAGTGCTGGAACGAATGAACAAGTGATGCTTGTCCTTTGCAGGTGCTGCTGCTGTGATCTCCTGCTGGTCCCAGACCCCACAGCTGGGAGAAATGGGAGGTCCAACAGCCCCAGGGGCTTTTCAGGTGTAGTTCACAGCTTCTCTTCCCCTGGCTATGGCTACACTGGGCAAAACTGTCTCCCCTTCAAGGTGCCCCCCAACAGTGGCACACAATGAATCCTCTCTGTGAAGCATGACTTGAAACTTCACCCAGAAGATGCCATTGAGGATGCTCTGAATCCTTCTGGGGCTTGGGGCTGCCACCTACATGCCCAGCTTGTGACAGGGAAAGATGGATGGGTTTTCTCACTTGTTTTAGAGGAAAAGGAGATATCACAGGGCTTCTCCACTGCAGATTTAACATGTGAGGTGTCCTCACATAAACATCAGTAAAGGATTATCTTTAGAAAAGGAGTCTAAAACAGGAGAACCAGTAGAATTTCTTGTTCCATGTTTTAGTTAAATCCTCATGTATGTTCTGCATTATTGAGAAGTGTTTGTAATGCAAAATGGTGTAACATTATTTTTGGTGCTGAAATTAAACATATGTTAAAGAGCATAGATAATGGGATCTTCAATGAAAGGAGAACAGCACAAACTGAGTATAACAAAATGTTAAAGAGCTACCAGGAGACACAACAAAACACTGCTTAGGATATGGTTGCATAAAAATCAAACTGACAAAATACTTCAAAGCTTGTAGTTTCATATTCTTATAGGCATGAGGAGACAAAAATTGCCCTCAATTCACCCTATTCTCATCCTGGCTAGACTGAGATTAATTACAACAGTATATGTTTTAGCGTAAAATATTCAATATCCTAATCTGTGCTTTTAATCCAAGCCTTTTTCAGAAGGCTATGTCTCAGCTAATGCCTATCAGGGAATTTCCTCAGCAGAATCATAGAATCATATAGGTTGGAAAAGACCTTCAAGATCATCAAGGCAAACCATGACAAACGGTACTAAAGGCACACTTTGCCTTCTTAAATTTATCAATATGCCAACTGCCGATTTTCATTCTTCCAGCTTGAACCTCTCTGTCTTCTGTTACACATTTAATTCTCAGACAGGTTATTTGAAATGCAGCTCTCAGTTTTCAACTTCAAACAATCTCTACAGGTGTTTTTTTCTCTGATCTCTTAAAGTCTAAAAAGAATGGTTTCTTTTCTCTATGTTCAGAGCAGAAAACAATAATCTGTGTGTTTACTGAAATGATCTAACATGGTGATTCCTCACATGAACATCAAAATTAAATCTCTCCAAACCAGTTTGCAGTACAATTTGCCCTGAATGGCAACTTGCACTTCATTCTTACTTGTATTATTGTAGAATTACTTTCATCTGTTTTGTTCACTTTTCAGTTCATCTTTCACTGAAAGCTTTTCTGAAGTTTTCTTCCATAATGCAATAACATTTTTCAAGACCTATCAAGACATAATATTTATCTGCACTTCCAATCTCCTCAAATGTTTTCTGCTCTGTTCTTGCCCTTTTGTATTTTTAACTTTCCGTTAAAATTAATTTCTGAATGTTAGATAAGGTTTATAATCTTTTTTTTTTCCTTCTCTTGTTTTAACAAGAATGGACATGTTAAAATTACAAAATGTATTAACCACCCTAATATCTCTGCACAGCTCAATAGGTTGTCTTTTTGATATGTATTCTTTAGGAAGACCTATCCTTTCTTGTTTAAGGCATTATGAATTGATAGTGAGAACAAAAAAACTATACTGTCATAACACTTAATTATAGCAAGTACTTTATATCTTTAGTAGTTTTCTTCAATTATTTATTTTTTCATAAACAATAAAATGAGAATGTATTGCAAAATGCTTTCTAAAGTAGTATTCACTACTAGCTGTTTATAGCAAAAAAAAAAAAGTGAATGTGTAATGTGTGTGCGCACATTTATACCTTGACTTTTGAGTCATATATAAAGTTCATTAAGTAATAAATTTCTGGGTTTGGATTTTGGTCCTGCATTGATTTTCTCATAATTTTTTTTTTTTCCTGACTTTTAAAAAACACTGCTTAGTAGTACAGTAAGTGACATATTAGCTAACCTCCCTAATGGCCTACAGGGATCAGGCAACCTGCACATGTCCAATCTGTACATACTTTTTTCCCCTCTTAGCAAGATATTTCTACTATTTTTGTATTTTATTCTTTTTTTTTCCAGTAATTTATTTTAATTACCCTCCTCTAGTAAACAATCTATGTTCTATCTTGCAATATTTTTCTCTTATATATTTGTGAGGAACCTTTCTTATTTCTTTTCTACCATCTCTTTAAGTCCTAATGCACTGTACATTTTAGATAATGTTAATGATAATTAATATAATTAATAAAATTAAGGGTTTTTTTTTTATGTTTGTGGTCAAACAAAAGAAACTTACACATGAATATGCAGGTAGCAGATGAAAAGGTTGTTAATCTACCTTTCACTAGGTACCCAGCTTTGCTCCACGCAGAAGACAAAATTCAGATTTCAGGAGTAGTTAATATTTGAAGAATAAATAATGGCTCAGCTGTAAGAAAGATTCAAAATGCAACTTGAAACTTTAAAATTTGTCTGCTTCTGCTTATGAACATGATATATTTATTGCATGTGCTGCTTTCAGATTTGTTAATATTACAAAACTAATGAGCATAAGAAGGAGTAGTGTTGAGCTGCTATTAGTGAACAGAAATTGACATTTAAACAACGAGTGAGTGCTGCTTTATAAGTAAAAGCACATTTTTACTACAAATTCTGGTGTTGATTGTTCTAAATCTCATTGATTTAGAATTCCAGTTCTCTAAATACCAACCTCTGGAATATCATTCTTGTGTACTTACATAGTTTCATAGCTTTCCTCCCCCCACCTTTGATACATAGGTAAAAGTGCAGATAGTCACTAGAAACAGAACATTGACATCAGCTGAACCTGAGCTTCAAGGCTAGGCACAGGGAATGAAACGAGGAGAGGCCAATTGCAATATAGTGATTAAGGATGAGCCAAACTTTGAAATACTACCATAAATAGCTAGTTTGCAGGTGGAACTGAAAAAGAGGTATTTACAACCCGGTCATATCACTCAAATCTGCATATCTGTTGCTGTGATGTGATCCATGGTGTATCCTTACTGTCGCAGTTGGCAGGGACTTATACTGGCCATGAAACAGTCTGGAAGATGCTGTTGTACTCCTTCTTAGCACTGAAAATCTCACAGACGTTGTAGTCACAATAACAGCATTGTGGTCCTCATCAGAATACAAAAATAAACCCAAGTAGTGAGTAGTAGTAAAACCTAAAGGCTTTAATGCTGGAAATACTTTACTGAATAAGCCAGTTAATGTTACCATATACCATATGACTCTGCCAGGGTGTGCTCCTGAGGAAAAGCAGTAACTCCAGTATATTTATACATTTTTTGTGTGCCTGAATAGTCCCATTCTATTCTGTACGCTTTCTTCAGAGGTGACCATTCTGAGCCTAAACCTGCTGTTGTCCATAATAGGTACATTTTGTGCAGTCTTGGGTTTCAGGTGATGTTAAGAGATGGCTTTTGATTTCACTGGACATACTCATGCATGTGGTTACATAACTGCCACATTTCAATGTAAACACATCCTAAAGATCAAGGCTTTTAAATGTCTCCAAAATTCTAGACCTGTAGGATATTAATTTTTCAGCCTGTTCGAGTATTAAGTGGTGTGTATAGGGGCAGAAAAATACAGGCTTGCAGTGCAAGATATGAAAGTTCAGACTTGAGACTTGGACTGAAGATGTCCACATTTAATCACTATGTCAGGGGGCACCTCATGTTTCACACTGTGGACTCAGGGCAACTGAAGGAAATCTTAACCACACCACTGTCTTTTTATTCCCTCTATGTAAAGCAGTGTGCACTTTGCAGGATTCAAAACTCCTTCTATATCTGTTCTAATTTTTTTTAACTGTAAATGGCATATTTTCATTCTTGACAAAAGCTTATAAAACCCATTGCAAACTTCACATTTCCAGGTTCAGATACTTCATGGTTTTCCCGGTTCTTTTCATAGTAGTAGGCAGTTGTTCTTTAATCTGCAGTCCTAGAGGGTCGTTTACTCCAAATTGTGAAAACTGCTGATCTGTGGCTCCTGTATAGATAAATTTCTAACTGGGAGGGGGTTCTGCACCCACCCGTTGTTCCCAGAACAATTGATACATTTCATATTAGAGAACATAAGAGGCCTTGAAGCTAATCTCTTCTCTAGCAAGCAGTGTACACTTGTTTCAGATAGCATACAATGCCAGACAAGCGCTACTTTCTGCTTATAAACTAGGCTGTTTGTTTTCTCCTCTTGTTTTTCTTGTGGCCCTTAGGAGAAGCAGTTTTTAAGAACAGACTGCTTAGAACTGGATTACTACTTGGAAAACTTTCCCTGGAAATTTTCTTTGCTTCTTTCTGCTTGGGGAGACTTGGTTAAAGATAAGAAATGTGTTAAGTAAGCATTCAAGAGCTAATGATATGTGAACTTGACTCTGGGGCAGCCAGAGTATTTGGATTAAAATTCATGTTAACCTCCAGCAAATCTCTATAGAGGTTCTGCTACCTTCTCCTGCCTTCTCTTTTTCTTTGTTAGAACATGGGGGGGGGGGGTTGTTGTTGTATTTTTGTTTTTTCAGTCACCTTCTTTCCTGAAATAATACTTACACTGCTGTTCTGAAGAAGTAATGTAGATAGCAAAGAAGCATGAAAAAGTGTTGAAAGGTGGGAAAAAAAAGTAAGAAATCTGTCCATTTTACCTTACTCAGTAAGTATTTGATATGCCTTCGTCCTACACTGTCTGTGACATTTCCCAATCCTCTCTAAAAGATTTTGGAGTAAATGACTTTAGAGAAAAGGCTAAGAGGTCATGACTTGGTAAATGTGGAAAAGGGATGGAAGGGCGGTATCTTTTTGTTTTCTTCTGCTACTTCATGAGTGATTATAGAGAAAAAGGAACGAGACATATCTTAGAGCTGCATTCATAAAGTCTGAGAAGCAGCAAACACAAACTGCAGCAAAGAAAATTCCAATCAGATGAAAGAAAAAGATTCTTAATGATGGTCAAACTGGTCACGCAGCAATTTTTTTTGGAATCTTTCACTTTGGAGATATTAAAAATTTAGCTGGTAAAGGACAAGTAACCCCATCTAACTTTTATTTTGGTCCTGCTTTTGGCAAGAGGTTGGATCAGATGAACTCCAGAGGTCCTTTCCAACCTTAGTTACTCTTTTTTTTTTCAATAACTTAGCAGTAGAACTTGTGTCCGAGGTATGATTAGAACCAAGGGAATATATTTATTATCTTCATGTTCCCTTTTCATAATTTCTCTTTGTTTTTTAACCTTCTTTTTATTCTCTACCTCTCACATTTGTGGTACGACATTTTTAGACAGAACACCTTTCTTCACTTGTCAGAATGATATGAATGATTGTTTAAAACTCTTCCTTTCTCTGCATTAGAATCATGGAGTATTTTAAAGATATGGCATTCCCTATAAAAGTACCCATTATAAAGCAGAATACAAATATTTACAAGAATCAGAACAAATAATTAGGAATAATAATAAAAAAACAATACCTCCAAAAGTTTTGACAGTTCACTTCACCAGAATGGTTTGCCTTGATAATTGTTTTATCGTTCTCAGATCAACCTGACATGCTTTTCACACTGTTAAGAAAGTCTCCTTCCTTATTGCAAGACTTCAGTGATATGAAGATCGAAGAGCTAATGTTCATTACCATACCCAGCTGTGGTTATAATAATTCCACAGAACAGTAGGTAGTAACTAAAAACACCGAGCAAATAGCATCTGTGGTGATTCTTAGAGATTTCCCATTATGACACTCAGTGCTCAAGTATATCTTCATTTTACAAGAACTTTAAGTGTTTGTGTTAATTTTTCCATATTATAGCACTATCTCAAGTGTAAGATTTTTTGGACAATTTCAGATAGAATTATTTGTCTATTTTTCCAGAATGAAAGTAGACCAAAAGATGTTGATCTTTATCCTGCAATAATAATTCTAGTTAACTTTTTCCTGTGCAAAAACAGTATAAACAGTAAACTCAGGAAAAGAGACTTGGGTCCACATAAACCTGCATGAATTCTCCAAAGTTCCCAGCAGCATTGGCTGGAGCAGGTCCTTATACTCCATAAGAGTTTTGCACAGCAATTTAGGGTGGGCAGGGTCCCCACCAGCAGCACAGCTTGCAGCTGTCTGCCCAGTCTGGGCAGCACGAAGGAAATCCTGTCCCACAGCTTATATTCTCTTGCAGAGAAGAAAAACTCAATCCCATAATGAGGAGAAGGATGACAGAGGTGTCTTCTCAAGGGAGAGGTGGATGATAAAGTACAACTTCTGCAATCAAAAATAATGTGAGACACCAATGTCTGTAAGCAAAAAGCCCTCACTGACCACCAAGGTAGCCTCCCTTAAGAGTGCTCATCAGTTTTTCCTTGACGTAAAATCCAAATTTTATGAGCCTAGATGGACTCCATCTATATCCTATTTGTGTGACTTATAACATCTTCGTCATCAAATTAATTGGCACTCACAACCATTTTGAGGTACGAAGAGTCCTGAAATTATTTATTAATCCGAACTATCAGCTTTATGTTAGCTAATTTTTCCAAAACCTTGTTGCCCAGACTTTTAACTTGATTCTTACTTGCATACATTTTAGGATCTTAAAATATTTATCTAACATAAAATATACATAAATCTATGATATCTAAGATAAAAAGAAATGTCATGTCTCATGTTTTTATCTTTATGGCAAGCACTTTTCTGTAATCATTATATGCTTTTTTCTGTTCAGAAAAAATTCTATAGTACACAGTCTGGTTTGTGTTTATGTTACAAATGAGTTTTCTAACCTGCTGAACAGCATGTCATGATTTTGGCTGGGACAGAGTTGATTTTCTTCGTGGAAGCTTACATAATGCAGTGTTTTGGATTTTTGATGAAAATCATGGTGATAACACACCAACGATTTAGTTGTTGCAGACCAGTGCTTACACAGAGCCAAGGACTTTTCTGCTTCTTGTGCTGCCCTGTCAGCGAGGAGGCTGGGAGTGCGTGGGAGGTTGAGGGGAACACATCCAGGACAGCTGACCCAGACTGACCAAAGAGATATTCCACACTGTACGACGTCACACTCAGCAATAAAAGCTGGGGTAAAGAAGGAGGAAGGGGGGGACGTTGGGAGTGATGGCATTTGTCTTCCCAAGAAACCATTACGCAAGATGAGCCCTGCTTCCTGGCAGTAGCTGAACACCTGCCTGCCCATGGGAATCAGTGAGTGATTTCCTTGTTTTGCTTTGCTTGCGCGCGTGGCTTTTGCTTTACCTAGTAACCTATCTTTATCTCAACCCATGAGTTCTCGCACTTTTACCTTTCTAATTCTCTCCCCCATCCCACCTGGGGAAAGTGAGTGAGTGGTTGTGTGGTGCTTAGCTGCCTGCCAGGGCCAAACCAAAACACAGCAGTACCTCTTTTGCAAGACAACGTCAATTCACAAGGCTACAGTGATTTGTTTTGTCCAGTAGATTGGAGGAGTTTAAGAAGTTGCAAATGAAAATAAGAGTAACCCTGGAACTATTAAACCAAAAAATGAGCTAGAGAAAAAAGTCAAGATTTGTTAGAATCATAGAATCAGAATGGTTTGGGTTGGAAGGGACCTTAAAGATCACCTGGTTCCAACCCCCCTGCCACAGGCAGGGACATCTTCCACTAGATCAAGTTGGCTAAAGCCCCATCCAGCCTGCTCTTGAACACCTCCAGGGATGGGGCATCCACAGCTTCTCTGGGCAACCTGTTCCAGTGCCTTACCACACTCATCATGAAGAATTTCTTCCTAAAGTCTAATCTAAATCTACTATGTTTTAGTTTAAAACCATTACCCATTGTCCTGTCACTACACTTTGTGATAAGAGTCCCTCCCCATCTTCCTGTAGGCCCCCTTTAAGTACTAGAAGGTCTCCATAAGATCTGCTTGGAGTCTTCTTTTCTCTAGGCTGAACAACCTCTACTCTTTCAGGTCCAGAAGTACAAGTGCTTCCTTCTAGAAAACAAGACAGTTTTGTTGTTAGCAAGGTCATACAGCCAATTCATTTCACCTAACTTTAAGAAACTATTTTAGAAACACTGGACCTATTATATTTAGGTCTTCCAGCTAATGTAGATATTCGTGGCACCAGCAAACCTCTGGAGTTACATTAGCTTGGGATCTGGTGCTTCAATTTTTATTCTGTGTCTTACCACATAAATAAAAATTGCTATGACAAGAGTTCTCCTCACAGGATTTTGCAGGTCATGGATGGGGTCACCAGGAGTAGGAACTCACCGAAATTGCTTGCAGGTTCTTGTGTAACAGGAGATGCTGATATGTTCTTCACCCCCTCCCCCCAAAAAACCCACAGCAATACAGTCCCAAAGACCACAGAAGCTGTGCTGACCATAACTCTTGAAGGAACCCTGCCTGCCATAAAGATCCCATAAAGACTGCTAAAAGCTATGCAATCTCCCGACCACTTCTGCCTCCTCCCAGGGGTGCCTCCTCCCTCCAGCAGGTACAAAAGCAATCTGAATGTCCTATAGGAGAGGATCAAATTCTAAAACTTAATTTGGCTTCCAAATTTTTGGAAGCAGGTCATATAAGGTAAGAAGGAGGCCAAGTCATGGTGTGTATGTAACATTGGCCCAGGGAAGCAGCCGTTCTAAGCCTGGTGCCAACACAGCACTGCTGTGGGACCTGGGATCAGTTTGACTGAGAAAGCAGGTAAGGTGTGAGAAAGTGCTGGAGCTAGAGCCACGCAGGTATGAGTAGGAAGTCATATAGTTGACTATGTGATCCAAAGGGAAAAAGGTTTTAAAGGGAACTGAAGGAGGATAACTAAGCAAGACCAAGTCTCAGCCTGCTCCAGGCTACAGAGAAGGCTGCAGAGAAGGCTCACCCATCCATCCCTGACAGCTACCTGCAGGGGTCTTTCATCAGGCCTGAAGAGCATATTAGTGCTTAGCCTGGCACTGTGTGGGTCCCAGCCACATATTGCATGTGTTAGCCAATAAATAACTGCTGCTTTCTCTCCATGCTGTGTACAGCCTGCTTGCAAATTATCTTTGCATATGGTAAAAGGTGCCTGAACCAAGGTGACTCATGAGGGAGAGTAACATGTGCTATTGGTTTAAAGATTCCTGTTGACTTTACTTCAGTGTTTGCACTTCACTATAAATATTTTAATTATTGATAAAAGTATGATAAGGAGGGAATGAAAAGGGACAATTAATGGGAAGGGACAGAGGAATGGGGAGGAAGGGAGAAAAGTGAAGCAGAAATATTGCCTCTGAATTTCTCTTGAAGCACAGGTCAGTGATATAATCTGATACTCAAGCCAGAGAGCATGTCCATGTACAAGCAGTGTGTCCATCATGGCCAAAATGTGTCCATGTCTAAGCAGAAGGTTGCTGAGACTTCCATGGTGCTCCAAAGACAGCCCTGCACCCCTACCTATGTGGGGCTGCAATTCAGTCCCTTTGGCATGGGGGGTGCACTGGCTCCTTCAATCTCATTCTCTTCAGATATGCTTACCAGGGTTGAGAGTGCAGGAGGAAAAGCAAAGGAAAAAGAACAAAGTGTGAAGTATGAAGTTTCTTTTGTTTCCTAGAACTGTGTCATAGATGAAACATTTAATTATGCACCGACCAAAATAAATCCCCTATGTAATGACTGTGAGTGCATTTTCTTTTACTGCTGAGGAAAATTGTGTGTGTAATATGGCACAAAACAAATCATTCAGTTTCTTCTACTACAAGCCTCCATGGAGCATGGAAAATCTCAGATACATCTCATTAGCTTTTCTGCATGTGTCTCTAATTACGAAGTGCTATAATTGATCATTTTCCTTTTCAAATTAATTTATAACATAGGAAGATTTGATTGAGGAAATGTACAAAAAGAATGCTTTGGTTTGACCTTATATCTTGTTCCAACTCTTTGGCTGATGTCCATCAGGATCATTAAAATCAATTAAGGAGTTAAGTACAGGACATCTATTGTTCTGTCAGAGAATCAATAGACCCTTTCAAATCTCATGTAATTTTAAGGATAACAGCAGACAGTTTAAAGAATTACTCTTTTGTAGAATTATAGGTTCTAATCCTGCATACAATGACTTTGCTAGGTTTATTTGCCTCTTTAAAGGCAAACATATGCTGTTTGGGGTTGGAAATATAGCATGCTCTCTAAAAGAGACATTCAATCCACATTCCATGTCTAGTATTATGAATAAGCTGCATGAAAACTATGTAGCTGATTTTCTTGCTCCAATCAACTTAATTGAAATTGCTAAATATTCAGTCCACTAATAGTTGGTCATTTGTAGCTGTAGCTATATTTAGAAAAAGAAAAAAAGCAGATTTTTGTATCCAAGTAACAAAGACATGGCCCACGTCATAGCTGCATGACTAAATCAGCCAGTGGCAGTCATTGCAGCATCTGAAATAGGAACTTTGGGGAAGGAGAGACAAACACAATCCTTAGGACCCAGAAGCTGCACTATTGCAAAAATAACTTAAGAGTCAGAATTAGGCTTAACCTGTCTAGTGAAACAGGATTACTCCATGTGAAATGTTGCTCCTTTCAGAAACCGTAAACTCATAGTAGGGGTAGTGTTTGCTCACATTTGTATAGCACCTCACAAATGGGACTGATAGTGCCTAGAGGCATCAGCAGCAATGCTTGGTAAGCGTTAAACGATTCTTGTGCTTTTTATTATTTAACAGCTATGGCTGGGCTGTGGAGGATCTGGTGCTAAATATAGTCAGCTTCAATCACAATGAAATATTACAGACCGGATAGTCACACTGGAAACAAAGGATGACTGGCGAATAATGCCACACACCTTATTTATGACCGAGTTTAATTCATATGAAGGAGAAAAGAATGTGGAAAGGAAATTCCCTGAAGTCAATATCTACAGTTATGTTCAAATCTAATGTACAGGCAAAGAGGAAGCACACTTTATATATAGGAAACAAAGAGTATAATTGAAACTGAAAAAGTTCTAGTCCATATCTAATCTTTACAGAAGAAGAATATCAGAGTTAGCAATGTCATACACACACATATCAGTTACTATGGGGTTATATTCTTCTTTTCCCTTCTCTGGATGTGGGTGGAAGTTGTGGTGAGCCACCAACATCTGGAGTCCTTCACCAAGAGGAATACTGTGTTCATGTTGATGGTTGCACCTCACCTGGGGTCCTTGCTATATGTTTGCTAAAATGTTTCTGCACCTTGCTCTTTCTTCATTGGTCTGCAGCTCCATGTCACATCCACATGTAATTAATGTGGTTTCCTTTATGTATATTAGATACAATTTCTTTGTTCTATTTTTCACCCCCAATTTTTTCCCTCTCCAGGTCTGCATTTCTTTGACTGACTGCTGGTGAGTAGTTGAACAATCATGGGGCCTCCAGTGCCAGGCTGGGATCCATCTCTTGTTATTTGGTGCCTGTTCTCCTCTGCTCTGCACTTGGTGTCTCCCCTTCTCAAGGTCTCTCTGTCACACCAGACCTGTGGTTCTCTACATGACATCACTGTGGGAGAGCCATAAAGTCATGGTGGTACCATACAAAGACAAACTAAGCAAATTAGTCGTAGACACTTGGTAATTAGGAAAAATGATACAACTAAACCACATTAAAGCAAAGCTGCCAGCAGGTCAAGGAAAGTTCAGACAGAGCAAGCCAACAAACCTCAGACCCGAGGACTTGCAAACTCGGTGCAAAGCTTACAGCCCCTTGCCAGTGATGGCAACAATGTATTATGGATCTACCAGGTAACACTACGAGCTATGTGTAAGTTCGGCAGTATATCCTCGAAAACTAGCATTTTGTTCGTCCGAGAAGATGCTTAGTTCAATATTAATATGTTGTCTGCCTGCAGTGAGAAATAATCACTCATTTTTTCTGCTGAAAAGACAAATTAAATGTGTTTGCATATCCAGTGGGAGGAACATATCCTAAGCACTTATTACCATGTAACCTAAAATAAACTGTCATAGAAGGTGTCTACATTAAAATAACAAGTAAAATATCAGTAATGTAATTTCCAGTTTATGTGAGAGTAAGATAAAACATAAGTATAATACATTTCATAGTCCATAACGCCATATATGTTTATGCTATCATTGAAAATATAAGGGTAATTGGAAAGCACTTTATTTGTTAATTTGGGAAGAAGTGCTAAATTTCTATAATGACAATGTTAGCGAAGACATTCCAAGTTATGCTGTTCTTTTCCTAAATTAGCATGCTATTCCTGCCCTTCTTTACTCCTCAAGCTCTCAAGTGAGTACCCAGCCAGGCTGCAATTAGCTCCCTCTGAGCAGCAGCAGGACCGCCACTGCCCACCCTGTGCAGAAGTTGGGCCAGAGATACCGCGTCCCTTGTGCTGTGCCTCCAGGCCTGGCTGCCAGCACTCTGTCTGATGACTTTCCCATCCTTCACTGATGAGTAGCTTTAATCCTCTTTCTTGCATAGATGAGGACCAGGTACATTTCCAAAAATAATATGGGACTGTCAAAGCAAGAGGTAGGAGTTAAAAACCCTGCTGCTCCTTGGCTTTCCCTAAGAGCTATCTGGGAAGATGCAAAATTCTGACAGCTGCAAATCCATCATGAAAATGTTCTTCGATGTCAGTCTTTCTTTCCCCTATCACCTCGATGCAAAACCCCCAGCATCAAGAAAAATAGGGTGACCCTGAAAAACAGCTGATTATTGGCTTGTGTGTGCCAGCTACCAGGTTTCACTACTGATGCCTTCTGTCTTAGCAGAGGTATTCCTAATTATGTCAGCAAGTCCTGCCTCAGAAGGTAATAATCTGTATCAATAAAGAAATAAACAACCTAAGCTATCTCTGTGGTCTTTCTTCCCTAGATCAGCGCTTCACTTTAAAGGCTCAGCACCCTACTTTGGGTGGCATCTGGGCAAGTCCCAAATCCATGAAATAGCAGGGAATCGGAAAATGGAAAAACAGCATTTGCCAAAAGGCTTAAATACTTCAGAGTCAGCAGGAACTACGGTGTTCCCCATATAGCATTGCTTGAAACACTTGAAACTAGAAAAGGCAGGATATGAGAAAACCTTCCTGGGGAACAGAGGAGCTTTGGCAAGAAAATGCTCTGTTAATACTCATGAATTAAAAACATTTACGTGTTGTGTGCAGTGCAACCCTGCAGAAAAATAAAATGCTGAATGCGTTCTTTTTCATCTATGGAACACATATTAAAAGGGCTGGATTGCAGTTTTTAATAAATTTCCTGATGTTTCTTCAACTCTAATGTTTTGACATTTCAAACTGTACCATATTTCCTCCATGGAACCCACGGAAAGAATGTTTGCAAGCAGAAACCCATAAGAAGAGAGATGCCTGAATATCTGTTCTACTAATGTATTCCTAACAAAACAAAAATGATGATGCTGAATAACAATTACAAGCCTGGTATCCTGGTTTCCTGTAGTGCAATTGCCACACCTGAACTGTTTATTTGGAAATTTTCCCTAGGCAACAGTTAGTTGTTTATGTCTGGAAGATACAAACTTTTGTAGATCTAAGTGGCCATTGTGGTTTTCAATGTTACAGAACAGGTATTCTGCTTCCTCATTATACTTCTAAGCTTAAATTTCTTCCAGCCATTTCTCTTTTTCTTGCTAAATTAGACATATAACATCTTAAGTTACTATTATAGATCATAAATTTTGTCCTTAATTTTATTTTTCATGCAGTTTGCTCTATGTAAATTGTTGGCACTCCCAATTCTATATATATGTTTACTATCTCTTAACAGCTGTTTAGTGTTTTAATTAACCATCTGCTGGCACGATCATATTAAATTCTCTTCTTTTTTATTACTTAGATAACAACTCCTGGAAAAAAATCTATTAGGTATTAAAATGTTTTTTTTTTTAAAGTATTGAACTATACAAATTTAATGTGGTATACATACATTTGTAAATGACATGCATTGCAGTTAAAAGGGGTAGTGTGCAAGTCACTTATTTTTCAATTACTACAGCTACACTCATAGAAAATCATTAAACATATAAAAATTGAAGTAGAAAAGTTCTCCCCATTTAACTCCAGTTCTTCTGCTGTCTTTTTTTCCTGAAAAACACTTCAACAAAAACTTCCCAGAATATTTTGGAACAAAAAATTCAATATGCAAAAGATAATGATAAATCATAGCAAACACACATTGCATTTGACTATTCTGCAATAAATAGGAAACAAGCTATAAAAAACAATGGAAGACATATCTCTCTTATATGAGATTTCTATTTCCTGGATTTGAAAAATCATGTTGTAGTTACATAGAATGAATGGTTCAATTTTCATTTTTTTGTCTTTTATATGCAAGTGCCTCATAAATGAAATCTGGAGATCTGCATATTGCAGCTTCTCAACCTGTTTGTTAAGAAAAGATCCATTACATATTTAATTCTGTGTAGGAGGGAAACCTGCCTTTCAAATGATCTTGCACTGGAACTTTGAATGCAAATTACCTTCCCACACAAATTAGAAAGAAACAAACAAACAAGAAATTAAAAAAAAAAGAAAGAAAGAAAGAAAAAAAAAGCAGCTGTAAGTGCTCATTAGCTCAAAGTCAAAAGGAATAAATAATTTTCATAATTTTACCTAAATCCTGTATCAGCAAAAGTTTTGTGTATAGAATTTTTTATAATCATTTCAAACCAGGCTCTCCTTCCTTACCCTGCTTTCCTAATAATGTTCAGCCAATGCAATAGGCTGGGTTGCTGGATAGAGCAAAGCAGAAGTGCAACAGGCTTTAGCAACAGAAGCAACTCTCCTGCACTTTGTCAGTGTGTTTGTATTTGCAACTCTTCATGTGTGGGAACAGTTAATTTACATTTTAGCCATCTCCAGTTTTCTTATTCTACTCTTACATTAGTGCAGGCTCTGAGTGCAGACAAGCCTAATATATAGCCTAGGCAGTGCAAACAGATGGTTTTTTTTGCACTATACTGTCATCAGTATGATTTATCGCAACCACTCCCAGAATAAGACATTAAATTTGCCATATTGTCCCTCAAGGACCAAGTTTTAGAGCTTATAGTGGAGAGCAGAGTAGAGTAGATAAAGGCTGTAAGCCTTCCCACAGTCAACAAATTTATTTTTATATCCCTGTGGTGCTGAGCCAAAGATTTATAAAGTTAGGCTGAAAGCAAGGTTTTTGTGAGAATATTTCAAAGCTCTGGTACACAGCGATATGTCCTCCTTTGTAAAACACGAAAATGCCAAATGCTAAGTACTTACCGACGCAACTACCTGCCACCCTGCTGATGCAGTAACACAGGAGCTCTGTTAACCGTACCTTTCCTTGCCATATTGTATTGGGTTTACAGACACCAAGGTCAGTGAAGAAGAAGGGCAGGAGGTGCTCCAGGCGCCGGAGCAGAAGTTCCCCTGTGGCCCGTGGTGAGGACCATGGTGAGGCCCATGGTGGAGCAGGCTGTCCCCCTGCAGCCCATGGGGTACCACATGGAGCAGATCTCCACGCTGCAGCCCGTGGAGGAGCCCACGGAGGAGCAGGTGGATCTGGCCTGAAGGAGGCTGCAGCCCATGGAGAGCCCCC
>VXAL01005689.1:0-45282 GCA_013399475.1 Chauna torquata
GCGCCTCGCCCCGGTACCGCCCGGCGCCTTGCGAGGGGCGGTGGGGGCTGTTGCGCCTGGGAGAGGGTGGGGGGCACGGAGCCTTAAGGTATTGAGGCTGCGGCTCTGAACATCCCCGCCTTCGATGCAATTCTCTAAACCTCCCGCCGTGCAGACATTTTGTCTCGGTGAGAAGTAGCGAAGAACCACCAGATGCTCTCAGTTTGCAGAGAAATACTTCTCTGCTTTTGCCACCTCGGGACGAGCTCTGGAGGTCTCCCGATTAGCAATTCAGAAGCGGTCCGGAGGCTTTCCGGCATAGCCAGCGCTGGGGTGGCCAAGGAGGAGAACGGAAAAGCATCCTTCGGTCTTTGCATTGATCTACCTGGGTGCGATGGTTGTAGAGACGTGGTCTGTGGTTCCTCTCACGGAGAAACGGCAGAAAGCTACTTTGTGAAGTGTGATTACTGCAGCGCAGAAAGATTACATAGTTTCCGTATCTTTATATCGCAAATGTCAGGAGATGAATAATGAAGTGAAATTCTAGATGCCATTAAGCTGAGTTTTTAAAATGATAGCAGGATAGATATGGGAGGGAGATGGAAAGAGGAGGATATGAAATCTGAATAAACCTAAAATTGCCATTAAGTTATTAGTATTAACTCGATGAAAAAAGTATTTTTTTTATAGAAGGAGTAAATTGTTTTAAGATGGGAGGAGTAAGATTTTTGGAGTGGTTGTAGAAATAGCAGGACCATGGAGCCTCAATCCACAGTAGGGGATAGTAAATGGGAGTGGGAGAAACATCTGCATATGGAAAATATTGCCGTATAGGTTGCTAGGGGAGAGGAAAATGCTACAGTGATTTCTTTTTTTAATAAGCATTTACTTGGTGAGGGATTTATTTTGCATTTTTTTTATTTTTTGACACCTCCTCTAAGTAATCTTGAGATATCTTGAAGTGATTCAAATAATCTGAGAGGCTATTCCAAAAACTCTGGGGGCTTATCCTCTTGATATATGAAGATTATGATTTTGTTTAATGTTAAAGTAAAGATAGAGAAGAGTGTGGACAGTTGAGAAAAACCCAGTAATGGGATTTCAATCATTTGCTTCAGAAATACTGGAAGTCTTAGGCTGAGCATTTATGTCTTCCTAAGCATATAGCTGCAGTAGATTTTGCGAAGAGTGACTGAAGCTTTTTCATTGTGAAGTGCTGTTGTCTAAGACTGGGGCGAGGAAACTGTGATGCGTTTGTTCCATTTCAGAAAATCAGAGCAGTTTGAAAATAACTAGCTGACAGCAACCCCCTCTCCCAGCTCACTTAACTTGAGAGTTTATGAATGATAATTATCTACCAAGGCCAAATATTCCCTTTCCTAATTTCATCACAGGGGAGGGGTTTAACTGGCAATGTCATTATGCTAAAACAAAAGGATTTTTTCCTTAACCTTTCAAAGCTATCCAGAGTGAAGGGCCCAGATTTAATTAGGTTTGGTTTAATAAATAAATAAGCAATAAAGAAAAAGCTCCACTGTAAATCTGCCTTTTATCATGTGTAGTGATACAATGCTCAGAAGAGTAGACTTCATTGGTTTTTACCAGTCTGGGGACACTGACTTAGAGTGAATATAACGGCCACCTTCCCAGATTGCAAAATCCTATTTCTTTTATCACTCTGCATAATATACAGTTCTTTGGGTTAGCAAATTTTTGTTAAGCTGCAATAGAAAATGGTTCGCTTGCAGAACTTAATTCATTTTATGTTCATCCAGAAGATTTGGATGAGTAAGTACTTGTTCAGTCATTGTGCTTGAAGTTTCCTCTTTTTGCTGCTTTGATACAGAGTTCATTTTTGTTTTGATGAAGAGTTTCTCTTTACAAATGCTTATAAAGGACTGTTTGTTAATGAGGAACGTTCCCCAAAGAGATGCCAGCAAGTGCATCTTATTTACCACAGTGCTGTCACTTCCTAGAGTCTTGCTTCTTCCTGCTTGTCATGTAGGGGATACACAAAACTTTAAATTTTTGAACTTCATAACAGTTTGTCCACTGGATTAAGTGAAACTAATATTTTATTCTAATTGTATACTGATATATGAAACATCCTGTGACTTCAGCTAACCGTTATTTTCTGCTACCAGTTGATTTATACAACTGCAATAAGATGAAAATAAATCGGTCTACTACCTACCTTCTCTCCTTTTCACTCTTCAAAAAAAAAAAAGTGTAAAAGGAACGTTTGGTTTGCTGTTTTAGCCTATGTAACAACTCCTTTTCAAGTGAAGACAAGAATCAAAATATCTGCCTGAAAATAAACTGACTGATGAGATGTTCTAGCAGATTGTCTCGAGAATGGATTGTTTAGAAATATGTAGAGTTTTGTTTCATGCAATCCTATACAGAATGTTTTATTTAGAGAGATTTTTATTGTTTGCAGTGGCTTTAAATCATGAAGTGTATGAAAGATAAAGCTGTATAGCTAAAGCTTTGCAGTGTTCCGTAGGAGGTTGAATAGCATCATTTTGACTGTCTTTTTCTCTTGCAAAATAGTTCATGTGTTTATTCAGGTAATTATTTTTATCTATGGGAATGCTACTGTGGTGTTATGACCAATTTATGTATTATTTGCTTTTCATGGCCTTCAAAAAAAAATTTTTTTTCAAGAACAAATACTGTATATATTTGCCCTTTCATTGACCTTTTAATTGAGGCACCTTTTCCAGATGATTCATGTTTGCTTACTGACTTTCTTCCAATTTACTCCAGTGATCCCCCAGTTACATTCAGCATGTGCCATTTGATTCCAGCATAATCAAGTCAAGTTAGTATGACATTTTGGGAAACACATATTTTAACTACATAGGAATTTGTGGCTGTAAGTTGAAAATCCGTTATTGAAAGAGTAGGACATACTTCTCTAGGTAGACAATACGGATTTATACTTGTATTTATATTCTAAACTGTTCATACCAACTAACTTATGCCAGATGTTTTGTTCTTTTTTTAAGAGCACATCTTAGTTTCATAAAATAAGTGCAGAATACTTGAAGCATATCACAAGATTTTACATGTCATGGGTCGTTTGAAAATGATTTTCATTGGCTCTTGAAATTCAGAAATAGAAGAGTCTTGAGAGAGAGCTTATGGATAACCTGGTACCTTCAGATGTGAAGGCCCATTTAAGTCCAATAGACCAGGTGTAGGCATACTGGTATCTAGCATATCTTAATCACTCTTTGTTTTAACCTAATCAATTAATCATGACCTAATCCTGACCTAGTAATTATGTCACGTTCCCCCCTTTTTCTTCCCCAGTTATTATATTTATCTGCTTTCTAGTGTAGGTAGTTGACTAAAATCATTCAATTTTTGGTATCTCTTTTAAAGCTCAGAATAATTTTGAATGATAAAGAAGGCATTCAAAGCACTACTTGCTGTTACTTCAATAATCTGAGGATGTCCAGCTTCAGCAACATAATTCTGCAGTCTTTCACAAAATCTTTTCATTGCATTTTTAGCTAAGTTTCACTTAATACTGTGATTGCATGTATTTAGATATTTTTAAAGAATATCAAGAAAATGAAGAGTTAATTTAAAATGGCAAGATATTCTTCAGACTTCCCATGTTATCCTATAATGTCTTAAATGAGATCTTCAAAAACAAAGGTACCAAGCTTCTTATTTTTGTTTTACGGTTAAATTTTAATATTATTTGTTATCATTTGACTGATGACTTCATTAATTGGAGAAGACATTTTCTGTACTGGGGTCACAGTCTGATCAGATGAGATCAGAATCTAGCTCATCTTTTCCTGAATGAAAAGAATGAATGAGTTGGAGGAATGAAAAAAAAAAAAAGAGGGTGTCACCTGGTGACAGCTTAAGATATTAAAATCTTGGACTGTGAAGAAATGTATTTTGAAACCTACTTAAAGATCATATGGAAAGGAAACAACAAAGAATACATGTATGCATTCACAAGCCTACTTTTTAGAAAACCTTGTTTAACAGGAAGCCTGGTGTAAATAACCCGCATGTGAGTAACTCCGTGGAAGCGCTGCTGGTTGCATTAATGCAGAGGCTGCTATGCTGAGCACCAGTCAGTTGGCTTCGGTGGGCTTTGGATCAGGCTGCGCAGTGTGTGAAAGCATCTCTTGAAATGGCAGAAGGTGGACGGCTTTCACTTTGTCAAAAGTGTGACATGGGATGATACTGTCCAGTTATGGTGCCGTTGTGATTTGGGAAATTTCCATTTTCCTAACTAACAGAAAACTTATCTGTCTATCCAAACTTAGATTATTTATGACATGACATGACATGCCACAGGAGTAGTGGCTACAAATAAGATCTACTGGGGAATGAGATATTTACAAGGGAGTTATTAAGTATGAAGATGACTATGGGCATTGTGGTTGAACTCTACTGATCCTAGTTAGAGGATAATTTCCACTGCTTGAATTTTTTGTTTGCATGAGAACCAAACAGGGCCAGTTTTTTTAAAAGCAATTATTTTACAGTCTCACATAAATTAATTTGGGAAGGAGGTAGACAATGAAGTGTATCAACTGAAAATTTATTAGAGGGTTTCTACCTGTATAAAAACACTACTACCATTTAAAACAAAAACTTCTGGATTGTTTTACATGTTCTAAATTCTTTTCAGAAAAGACATAAGCAATTGTTTGATTTAATTTGTTCTTTAATGTAGTACACAAGGAGCACTGCAAGTAGGATGATCAAGTCTTTTAAAAACATGCTTGAACAAATAATTTCAGTAAGCCTGGAGATCTGTTAACCAAGACTGTCTTATACCACTAGTTTCCATGATGTAAGTATGATCTGATCTGAAATGGCCAGTTTGTGGATGGAAAATGTTCGGGTAAACCTGCAGAGCTACATTAAACGTGGGAATTCAGTCAGATTCATTGTTGTTCCTGCCTATCAAGACTCTAATAAACTTCCTCTCATCCCAGTCCTGTATATGTTCCTTCAAGAACTAGCTTTCCATAAAAAGCATAAAACATCAACATGTTCATTTAAGATGTAGTCACTCTTCCAGGAAAAAAAAACAAGGAGGAGAAGGGAGGAGAAGTGAGTCTTTTTCTCTTTGCCCAATCTATGTTTTTCTTCCTATCTAAAATTATATTATGCCTTTTAAAGGATACACTGTTTTTTATTTAGTGTTCTAATTGTTGGAGTAGAATTGCTAAATAGCAGACAAAGGTTGAAGAATAATTCAGAAATATTCAAAGTAATACATAATATACCTGCAGCATATGAATAACATATTAGGGTATGAAGGAAAAATCACTTCTCAAAATTACTTTTCCTGTTAGCTAATATTAAACTGAATATTTATGTTGCAGTTGTAGCTTAAGTAACAGCACCAACTGTTTGACTGGCTATAAGCTGAAATTCATACTTGGAATGCATGTATGAAATTCATACAAGGAGTTGCTGTCCTCATCACTTGCCCAAGTGGTGCCATTTGGAACATGGTCTGAATTCAGTTTAAAAACAAAATTATTGCCGTCAATTTTCTTGCTGCTGCAATATGTTGCACAATATCCAGTTGAGCTGCAAGCAATTGCAAACCCATTAACTTCACAGACCGTTGTACCACAGCTGAGTTTGACTTGTTTGAAGTCAGGTCTATAATTAAAATAACAGAGATTTTAAGAGACTTAATGCAGTGTATGGAGATCCTTGTAGCATGTGTTGTGGATGGACATGAACAGGCTGGGTCAGAACAAAGATTGATGTACTCCAGTGAGCTCATGATCTGATAGAGACTAAAGACAATGCATAAAGAAACAGGGTAAGTACAGAACAAGAATGGTGTGATACTTCTGTCAGTGCACCTTACAGCATTCAGGGATATGTCAGGTTATATCTATGTGATCTTCCTTAATAATCTTGACAGATTTATGTGGCATGAATTTGTTCTTAAACCTGGTGATACTTTGATCTACTTGGTGTACTGTGTCAACGACTTAAAAAAACATGCAGAAAGAGCAGCCTGAAAAAAGTCATATTTGGTTCCTTAGTTGCTGTGTTTTAAGTAATGTAAGGAATACAGTAATGTAAGTAATGTAAGGAAAGTGTAAGGAATAATAATAATTCCTTACTTATCTTTTCTGTGACATGGTTCGTACCATAGAGAAGCTCCGCATCTCTTCTGTGAGGGGACTGGAACTACACGTCATATTCATGGACTTCCCAGAGGTTTAAGCACACTTTCTGGTTTGTTTGCTGTTTCTTTCCTACTTTTTCCAGTGTTTCATTTATTTTCCTAGCTTTTTGGTAATGGTTATCTTGTTTGACGTTACCACTTGTTAAACAGCATTTGAATTTTAAGCTGATCTGCATTAGACTAATGGTAAGCAACCTCTTTGTTTATAAGTATTTTCTTTTTTCTTTAATCAGTGTTGCAGGATTTGTCTTGCAAATGGGGTGGGGGCTAAAGTTTTTAAGTAGTTACCATAGTAAAGTGAATGCTGAGAGAGATCTGATTGCTTGGAAGAAGACCTCAGGGATGAATACACGGAGAGTGCAGAGGTACTTGAAAGGAAGTCATGATATGTGAGTAAATGGATATAAAGAGGTTACAAAAAACTTCAGTACAAAAATTAATTTCTGGTCAAAAAAGCAGTGATTCTGGAGCATCCCAAGATTGAGAAGAAAGAAGCATGATTATTCTTCAGATACTTTTTATTAATTTATGAAAATACAACACTCAGTGGGTCTGCAGAATGTCCCAGGAGATCCCTTCAACTGATTGGCTTCTAAGGCATTCTTCATGTAAATGTTCTCAAGATGTAGGGGAAAATAATTTTCAAATTGCTGAATGATAGTTTCTAAAAAATATTGGTCCAGTGTTTCTCATCCATTAGTAGGTGTTCCGTAGCAGATACTATTTCTGAATGTGGAAAGAATTACCAGAGTTTCAGGCTTGGTATCCATTGCAAATTCTGTTGGTGTTAATAGATGCTGTCTGTACTTTTTTTTAAAAAAACAAACAAACATAATACTAATGTTGAACTCCTCCACTAAGCTGTTCCTGTTTTTCACTTGAAAAATTCCGATGCTTGGTTGTCAAAAACATTTTTTTTCCATTTTTTTGAGTGTCTGAAAATTTTTCATCACTTACATCTCTTCAAAAGTGAAAGAAAATTGTTCTTAGAAAACGCAGCCTTAAATTATTTGTTTGCATATACAACAATAATAGAGAACTACAAAGGTGAATATGTGGAATACTGGAACATTGTGGTTTTTGCTAATCACTTAAATGATTTTTTTTCAGAAATCCATATTTCACAATAGAAGGTTTGCTTTTATTGTTTTTTTGTTTGTTTTTTTGTTCTTGAATTCTCATTCTGTGAATATAATCTGGGATCTGAAATTCAAAATGAGTTATACCTAACTGGGCATTGCTATCAGTAATAGTTTGTTAGTTTATAAGTAATGCAATAATTCACGTACTCCTATGCTTTCTGTGTTTGCAGAATAATGTCCTAACTTCAGATTTATGAAGAACTAAATGCTGACTTTTTCCAATAAACAGTGTCTGCAGTGTAATACGAATGCTACATTTATTTTTAGTCTCTGAAGTTTATTTTAAGAAAATTTTGTTATTTGAGATGAGTTCTGCTGACAGAACTATGCAACCCCTGCAGTCACGGAACTCCCACTGGAGTCAGTGGGAGACTTGTGTGCCAGGAGTACTATTTCAGGGGTTGTACTGATTGCAGCTTTCAGGGCCTGATTGAAGCTTTCAGGAGTTGTATAACTCCCATGTGAGTATGTGGGAATTCTGATTTAGTGAAGAACACAAAAATCAAGCTCTAACTTCATGTATATCTAAGTAGTGGGCATGTTTATAAAGTAGTGCTGAAAAAGCGTAGCGGTAATCCAGCACAGAAGTAAGAACTGAGGTGATGTTCTGACATGACAGGTTCTATTCAAGATAGTACATGAGACAAAAAAAAGGATATTTTTATCCGTGTTTTTTTAATAAAACCAAAGACTTACAGTAAGCTCGTGATTTCGTATTTTCCCTCTGGGAGTGTATGAGGCAGTTGAGCTATGTGCAGGTAGTCATTATGTGTCGCTAGGTTCTTGCTGCCCAGGTTATAGCTATGCTGGGGAGTTTACCATTCAATATAAAAATTCATCATTTGGTTTTGTTTGTGTTTGAGAGGTTTGATTTACTTGTTTGTTTTGGTCTGTGGCTTTGTGACACTAGTCAAAACTGTTCCTCAGATGTTCAGTATTCAGATCATGGCTGTAGGTCTGTAAGCATTCTGTCTGAACGATCAGATGTTAAATGGATTTGTGCCAGTTTATGGCAGTTACAGACATAGGGTTCAACAGCTTTTAGCATTTAGTCGAAATAATCCTCCCCAGCACCTCTGCATTACACCGCTGTGAATGGTTTTGGATTATTCAGCCTGCAAATATGAATTCATGTTGCTGGGTTCGAGAACTCTCTTGTAGGTGATGTTTTGCTGTGCAGTTCTCCTAAAGTCATTGTATACTTATTCTGAGTTTTAAGATTCTTAGAAATAAAATTACAGATATTCATGTAATGTGATGGTAGTGGTAGGCTTCATTTCTGAGAGCATGATGCTGCTGAGAGAACACTAAATTGCAATTTGCTTACATGCTGTTAATATTAACAATGAATTTTGTTATATTCACTTCTCCTGTCACTTGCAAGCATTAGTATAAGTCAAAAGATTCCTGTGTGTGTTCTAAGACCTCTGGAATTGCCGGTTTCGTTCTGTGCATGTAGCCTTTTAGGTGCCATGTTCTGATAGTGGTTTCCCCCCCCTTAGGCACATGAATGAACACTATTTGCTATACGTAAGAGCAGATCTGGCTGGGGAAACTATTGCTTCCTATTAAAATCTTGATGAAAAGAAATACTTTCCTGTCAGTAGTAAACTTTTATTTTTATCTACTCTGGAGCTCACTTTTATTTATTTTCATTATTTATTTAAATGAATAAAGCCAAGAAATACTCCTTTTCAAGAGAAAAGTCCTTTTCTTCTTGGATAGAGGAGTTCTGATAGCAGTTTAAAATGGTCACAGAAAAACCAGGAAAGACACTGGTAGCCACTGAATGGACTGAAAATGTAGAAGAAAAATGTAATATATTTTCATATGAGTATTATTGTAAAAGCTATTCAAAGGAACTTTTTTGTGTGTGGTTAGTAGATGTTAATATTGCTTTAATGCACCCTAAATGTATTCGCGACTGATTTCCAGACACTGAGCTCACTGAATTCAGTCCTGAAAGGTTTCTAGATAATCTTCTTTTACAACCACGTCAATGAAAGTTAGCCCTCCAGAAAGCCTTTTGTGCTGTTCATTACCATACTGAATCTATTACGTGTGACCTGCGGGTATTAAAGAAGTAACATCTGTATCTGTGAACCTATAAAACAATCCATTTCTGCAGTGATATTCTATTTTTACCTAGGAAAAGGGCATAATGAATCTTGTGACTACATTTGTGGACATTTGATTGGAAAATTAGTGTTTTAATAAGGGGAAAGAGGGAAACTTAGGAAGCAGGAAGGAGGTAACGCCAAATATTTAATATTTATTGAAGGCACGTGTTTTCCTGAAAGAAGAGATGCATCTCTCCCTGTTTCTTTCTTTTCTTTTTTTGTTTTCCCCGGGGGGGGGGGGAGGTGTCAAAAATAATTTTAAAAAAAAATTCTGTTTTCATAGTCTAGGTGTGTTTTAATGTATCTCACCAAGTTTCACATAATGGCTCTGAAAGATTTTATTCTTAAGACTGGAAAACAATCTTTACTTAGAAGCAACGTAGGCATTTTTACAAGTGTTCATTGGATTCATGAAAACATAGAATAGCTATGCTGTCATATTTTCATTTGAACTGTAGCCACGTACCCAGATATATATATGAATGTTCTGAGTTTATTTTGCTTGAATTATCATGCAATTTTAAAAAGTAATATCTCAAAACTTGGTTACTTCCCACTTCTCCCCCTGAAATTCAGTCCTAAAAATAGCTGCAGATCTCTGACAAAGAATTACTAAAACAGCAAAAATGAGAATATAATCTTTTCTAAGCAGTTTTTGGGAGAAATCCACAGTGAAGCAAAAGCTGTTTTTCATTAAAAAAAAAAATTGTACAAAACAAACATTTTTATTATCAGTCTCAGTTTTCATTGGTCATGAAATATTTTGTGTAAGGCTTAATTCATGACTACCTAAGTAGTTGCTTTATTTTTTAGTCTTTACATTATAAAAGTGCCTTTGCGGTCCTGCTGTCTTACAAGATGTAAAATAGGCATGGAAACAGTTAACTTCCTCAAAGATTTGTTGAGTTAACTCAGCTTTGCCCTACTTCCATTTGGCGGAATTTCTCTTCTCTAGCAGTGTTTCCTTTCAGTTGCATTGCATGGTGTAACTGCATAATCTAAGCTGTGTTTCTGGGGTGTGATGTAATGGGGATAAATATTTTTGTGGTAAAACTTCTCGTTCCAGTACATGGTCTATAGAACAACCTGGCCAAAAAAAAAGGTTGATTCAACTGAAAAATGAATTACGTGACTTGCTGGTAATCACAAACAGCAAGTACAGCGTGATTTTTTTTGTTATGAGAGTATAGATTTCAAAGTATCTGTCTTTCTAAAAGTATGTGGTCTGTCCATGCAATGTGGTATGCATAGACTTCCACATAATGGAATCAGTTATTGTAACTGACACAAATGGCATCTTTGTTTCTTTGGAGAGAGTAGCTAAAGGCTGAATAAGAACGGCAACTTTCTGGTTTTTAATTCAGAAACAGCTTCTGCAGACCAGAGAACTCAAGACCTTTTTTTTTTTCTAGAAGGTTCTCCACACAATGATGTGTTTTTCATAACTATATGTTCATCATTATTCATGAAGGCTAAAATTGCTTCTTGTTCACTTGTCTTTGGAACAGGTATTCCACCCGGTGTCAATAACACTGGAGAATCCAAAGCCTCATGACACCTCCAGCCTCACCACCCAAAAAGCAGGGAATTAGTTAGCAGGCATGTCCACATGGCCTTTCCTAGGCAGGTGCAAACTTACTCTGCTCGTGCTCCCAGTCAACAGAACACAAACTAGCTCCAAATAAAAAACTGAAATTGCCGTTCTTGTGACACGGCTTGAACAAATTGTCTTCATGGCTGATTAACATTAGCACAGTGTTGTGGTAATTACAGATGCACAAATCACCATTAGGTTGCATCTGGCCAGCTCAGGGCTTGCATCTGCCTGCTAAAGATTGTGTCAGCATGCCCACAGCAAGATTAAGGCAGAAGCTCAAGCTAAAGAAGACCCAAACCAGTAAATTCAAATGGCACACCATAGTCCGTATGGCCCATGGTGCCCACTCCTGTCAGGAACAGGAGAACTGGAGGAAAATGTCTGACTCCAAATAAATAGTTTTGTTTGCTGTAACTGTTGTGTTGTTTCCAGACTTCAGTGAAAGTATCTCTGCGTCATGCTTATTCTGCTAACAGTGTTATTGTAGGCACAACTAGCTTGGTCCACAGCAGTGCGTATATGACCTAAATAGAGGCAACAAATTTGATTCAGATCTTTTGAGACTTTAGGGTGGTGCCCTAAAAATTGGACAGTCTTTTCTAATACTTGATGTTATTCCATAAATTCTAGGAAGCTAAGCAATCTTTGTTCTACTAATTTTATTAGGAGCACTTAATATGGAACATTGTTCTGAGAGTGCTCATGCAGTTTATATTCATGAAGTAAAAGTCAAACCATATGCTTTTGGAAGACAGTCCAGTACTAGATTCGAACTAGTATAACTGAGAGGAACTGAACTACTAGTGAGAAAGGAAAACCCAACTTTATTAAATTAGTAATTCTTGAAAACTGTTTTACGTTTGAAAGTCATTTTATCATTAACCTTCAAACTGTATATTTTGTTCTTCATACCAGTAAACTCATCAAATTTGGTATATTGAATACAATTTCTAGACAATAGAATAGTTATCCATTTAAATAGGGAAAAATTATTTAATGAAGTCTGAGAGACACTGTAGTTTTCTTGTTAGAACATTACTAGCATGTAGGAAACCAGGGTCCTCCTATTGTGAAGCTTTCACTTAATACGAATTACTTTATTTGTGCCTCAGGGATTTTACCTGTTAATGTGGTGCAGTGTGTACTCTGGATTGCCTAATTTAGGCACCAGAAAGAAGAGGGATATGTTAGTATTGCACCTTAGCCAGTAATCCTCATTTAATATGGTGGATCTTGTCTGAGTTCTGTCATAGCTCATAAAATAGAAATATTTGAATTTACTGTCTTGTTTTTGGTAAAATTTGTTTCGCTTTTTGCATTAAAGCTAGGATGTGAATGTGAAGTACTTCTTTACAAAATGAGAGAAGTCACGTCCCTGTGGCTATTTTTTTTTTCCTTAATTGTATTGAGATTCCCCATTTTATTGACATGAACTGGAACATCAAGAAACATGATCAAGGTCAGACAAAGTCCATTGTGAATCCAGAATTGAACCAGCTGTCCCGATTTCAATACAGTGCTTTAACAGTCACCTTGCTTTTCTTTAACGTTAAGATACGGAGTCAACAGTGATGTGGAAATCTGCAGTGGCTGTAAACTGATTTCACTGTTGTTCTTTAGGGGTGTGCACACTGATTCTGGCAGCTCTGTCTTAAATGGGTTTTATCTGAGGCCAGTGTGTTTGGTGTGAGTGATGATTTCGTATTCCTCAAGGATCCTAAGGAGCATCCCCAGAAATCCTTATTTAAATTTGTAGATTAACAAGTGGAATGCTCACTTTTAAGAAGATAATGAAACAAATCAGCAGTGTGCTTTTTGGTGGGAAACTAGGTTTAAAAAAAAAACCCAGAGATTCTGTAAGATCTGTATTTAAATATTCTATATTTTCTACTCGCAGTTCTGACTCTCAGAAATTTTTTTTGTAGTTTTGAAATAATAGCACTAATGATTTCTCTCTTTGAAGAGCGAAAGTGAATAGCCAAATTGTTTTCTTTCCATGACCAAACAGGCTGTTTTGGTGTTCATGGCTGGTTGTGAATGTTGGACTGCTAACACTTTAAGTGTTTGAAATTGAGCAGGAAAGATGCTGTCAGTATTGATAGGCTGAGAATCTGACCACACTTCCTCCAACTCCTTTCTTACAAACTTCATTTACTAAAATTGCCAGACTAGACATCTGTACTCTTGAGTTTTGTATCTATTTTTGGAATTAAAATGGACCTATGTTTGTCTTCTGGAGTTTTTTCTCATTTTATCTAAAAGTAGGGTAGTGTTACATAGCTGTCTTTGCAATGTATTTTGAGGGTCATACAGTACTAGTACAAAGATGCAAAGTAAAGCTATATCAATTTCATCATCTGTTGACATAAAAACAGGCAATAATGTTATTTGTGCAAGCATTTTGAATGAGTGTTTTACATGGTACCAAATGCTGTTACAGTCTGTGTAGGTGCTTTAGTCCACACAGTAAAAATAGGGAGGGCTCTGAAAATGCTGTTTGGAACACACACTCCCTGATCTCTTAGCACAAAAGAGAGAACAGAGTAATTACAGGGCCAAAATTTGAGTGTTCCCTGTATTGTTTCTACAAGTAAAAGGTCATCTATTGCTGCAAATTGGGTTAGGTATATAAAGAGTAGCATAATTTATTTGAAGTCAAGTCTCTGAGACTTGGAAAAGAACAGTGGAAGAACAAGAGGGGGATTGTATTTAAAAAAAAAAAAAAGGTACAGAGACTGCAGCTGTGCTTGTCTTACTTGCCAACTTCAACAGGTAACCTGTGTAGTTTGTGCATAACTGAATGTACTTGGATATCGCAGAATTTCTTTGTTTTAACCAATGACAATGGCTGGTTGTCAGAGAGAGCATGAGATTCAAAATTTCAGCAGAAGCTTTAAACCTACGTCTAAGGGCTGTTGAAATGACATATTTAAAACCAATCATATTTCATAAATTCATAAAATCAATCACCGCCTCCTGCTGAGCACACATGAATATTCATATTTACACTTCTTCCCCAGATGACTTGCAGAAATCATGATGTGCCTTCCAAATGGATTTATATAGTTTATTCTCTGAAGTCAGTAACATAACTTCTATTTAACTTTTCTTGTGCTTAGATTTCGTTCAGTGTACTCTCACTTAAGTACTGAAAGGAATGTTTTGGGAAGCTTGCCTACCTGCAGCAGTGATGACAGCGTGAGAGACACGGGCACGTGGCCCTGCAGAGGTCCATTAGAGGTCTGAGATGCTCTACGCCTCTCTTGGGTTCCACAGGGCTGAAAAGAAGAACACGTTTATTCCTGCAGAGACTGCTCACATGAAGAAAAGTATAACCTATACTCAGCCACACAAGTTAAATTAGGATTAATACTGATAGCATTTACCAGCAGAGTAACTCAACACTGAAAGATAATGCAACTTGGTCAGAGTTACAAGGAGATTGGCTGACAGAACCAGGAGTAACACATTAACCCATTTTGCAAATAAAATGGCATTTTGAATCCTGAGCATGCTTTTTTTGAAATTTTTTGAGAATATTTTTAATTTCTCTGTTTGAATGGTCTTTAATACATATATTTTTAAAATTTCTCTGGTCTTTAATTAGCATATTCTCCAGTGAGGTACATGATGTTCTTGGGAAACTTGAAAACTGCATGCTTGTAAATTTGTGCATCTTCTAAATACTTTTTGCAAATGATGCAGGTATCTTAGTAAAAAGTATCCTTCCTGTTAATTAGATGAAAATGTCTTTTTTCATGTTTAAATAAGCTGCTTGACAAGAACAGCTATCACTTTATTGTAACTTATAATTTGTTTCATGTAGTATGTACCTTGTTTTTTCTAATCTTGATTGTTGATTTTGCACACCAAATCTGTCATTTTGGTAAACCAGATATTTTATTTAATCTGTAGCCTTCTATGCAGTCTTCTAAAAGAGGGATCTTTTCAAGTGCAAAGTTCGTTGTCATGTTGCTAGTGTGTGTTTCTGACCAGAATGCAAAGTAGTTTTAATCCATACATTCTTTTTTCCTGTACTGGGATAGCTGCCAAACCTATGTCAGCGATTAACTTCTGAATGTGTCAGCTGTAACAAATACAGTTCATTGTTTCTTGACTAGTTAGCAACTAGTTAAAAGGCAGGAACAGCTGAAATGAAAGGGAAGTACTGTACATTTTGCATCTAAAATATTCAGGGTGTTAAAACTACCAAAAGAGAGGAGGAAAAAAATCAGTTCTAGGAGGGATTTTTAAGTAGACAAAAATACTTAGCTGATTCTTCAAATCAAAACATGCCAAATCACTGGATGATGAAGTTATGAAATTATGGCTAGTTACAGGTCACCTCCAATAAAGAGTAATGAGCAAAGTTTTAAATATTGAATAATATGTGAAAAGCAAAACAACAAAAAAATTTGTCTGGAACTGTTAGAATAATATCTGACATATTGCTTAGAAAAAGAATATCACAAGAAAGGAAATGCCTTCAGGGAACCAGAGAATATTAAAGTTATCCATGTAGAGCAAAGTGCAAAATTACCACTTAGAGGGGTGAGTTGAAGGTACTGTTCCTCCACACAGACGTACATTTTCAAATTATTAATGTCTTTTTGCTCACAGACTGTTTGCACCAAGTCACAACAATTTCATGTTCATGCTTTGCCTGTATTATTTTTGGCAAATTTTACCCTGCAAGTGGAAAGTGAACAGTTTGCTGTGAATACTTTAAAATTGTGTACTTAATTAGTTCTTTAAGTGTCGTGTAGACCTTTTTCCCTCAATTTTATATCAACCATTCCGGTAGAAACTAAGTTTTGCAATGTAGACTGTAATTTTAGTGTATGTAAGACTTTTTTTCCATCATTTGATATGAAAAGGTGTTTTTCCTATATTCTGTCTCATTGAGCTTAATGTGAAAATAGCAGTAGTAAGTTAAAATAAAAAGGCTGTTAGATGTCATTGAATATCTCTTATAAGAAAACAGTTTCTGTTGTTTTATCGCAATGATGACAGGTGCTAGAACTCTGCAGAGATGCAGAATTACTTTTGTTGACTAGCTGATTTGACCCCTGTTATTTTGAAGTTACAATAAGTGAAAGGTTTGAATGTCCTAGGCAGAGCAAAGACAGGAGATGGTGCAATGAAATGTCAATCATCTAACGAGGTGAAAATTTATATTATATTGTTATATAAAACAAGTCTGGAAAATGCACATCTGTATCATACTTGAATGCGTGCTTTGAGTTAGGAGAGGAACTTCAGCTATTGACAGCCAACTGTACTGTTGGGTGAAATTTTACATGCAAGGAGTCGGGGCAGGGGGGAATCTATCACTTGCTTAAGTTCTTTTTAAATAAGTTATATATTTTGAGTGCTATTTTAAGAAAGTGAGGAGGGAAAATAAGTGGTCTGTCTGCATAGCTAGAAAACATAGACTTTCTGTATGGATTTGTGAAATAAAATCTTCTCAACTCATTGACAGAGGGCAGCCTATGCTGTAAAGGAATATTTACATCTAATGTGCAGATTACAGATCTGCAGACCCATTCCTTTAGTGTTTATTCTATCTGCTCTTCCCAGCACCTTCCTCGCCCCCTCCCATTCCCCTTGTTCCCTTCTTACACTGGAGTACTGCTTAATTTAATGAGGGAGTCCAGAAAGTGACTTTCCTTATACATGGGTCAGAACTTCTATGTTTATAGTGCATAATTTTATAGAACAGTAGTATCTGTATCTGTAGAACAGTGGTTGTGAGTCATGAGCAGGGTTTGTTTGTCCTCAATTTACTCAGCGTGCATTGTGGAAGATGGACATGGCACTCTTCTCCTGTGATGCATCTTTTTTCTTTCTTCTTCCCTCTTCCCCCCCCCCCCCCATCTCATGGTGGAAAATCTGAGTCTTGTGATACAAAACAATTTGAGATGCATGCATCAAGAAATCTAGCAATTCTGGTTTGACATCCAAACTATATTCCAGTGAGGTTAGAGAATTACAGCTCAGTTCTTTCTGAAATCTTAACCACATTCANAGGAAAGAACTGAAAAGAGGGGATAATGGTAGGAAAACTTCTGCAGTGTAAGTGGAAGCCAAAATGAATGAGCAGGTAACCTCCATCCCATGATCTTGAAATCATAGAACCATACAATAATTTGGATTGGAAGGGACCTTAAAGATCATATAGTGCAACCCCCCTGCCATGGGCAGGGACACCTCCCACTAGACCACGCTGCTCAAGGTCTCATAACTCAAATGAAAGTGGAGATTCGGTGCCAAATGTCCTACCTTTGTTTAAAAGGTAGGAGAAAGATGTTTAGCCAGTACAGGCTTGCTGCTCTGAAATGAATAGTGTGTATGGCTGTATTTGTATGTATATATCATGTAGTTTTCAAAAAAATAATTTTACTTATGTGGTTATACCATTGTTCCAGATTCCAGTGAAATCTGTTCTTTGAATACTGTATGCAAATCTAGTGATCCATTTTCAACAATGTGTTCCTGCAAGATGAGAAAAGGTACAAGGGCATGAGGGAAAACAGGGTTGTTTCCTTTTGAAGTGGAGAGGGATATGTTTGGTGTCTCTAAAAATTCTGGAGTGGTAAGTGGAAGGAAGGAGAATTACTCTTTATTGGAGTAAAGTCTGTGCTCAGTACAGGAACAAGCAGATACGGACTGACTGAACAATTTTAATCTGAAAATGTAAAGATGACTTTTGTCTATAAAAACAATAAAAGTGTGGAACAGCCTTCAAAGTAGTGGTTGTATAAAACTAAATGATTTTAAGGAGGAAAGAAATTTGAGGGACATCTTGTAATGCAGTAGCTACAGTAGCAGGATGCTATTGTGTTTTTTTTGTTTGTTTTAGGTAAAAATGTCATGTTCTGCATTCTTGAGTTCTTCTTGGAATTGAACCCTGAAATTGCTCCTCTTAGTTTGTATATAGTAAATAAAAAGTACATTTAAATTAACTATTTAATTATGTAATAACAGTTAATCATTTAAGTAATCCGTACTAAATAGTAGCATATGTGTTCAGGAAATAATTTCTAGAACTTTCAGATGTATAAAATCTGTTGAATGATTTACCATGCAATGAGAGTTAATTCTGTTTTCATTCATATCATGTTCTCATTATGAATTAGCAGTGATTAATTCACTCCAGAATTTGAGATTAAAAATAGGTGGTGTTTTAGTAGTACTTTGAAAGTATGCCTATAGGATTTACTCTTATACTCCGAAAGAAATGATTTGTAAATGCTTTAACTTCACAAAATAAGTACCAGTTCATAAACAACAGAAATAATTGAAGGGATGACCATTAGAAATACAGAAGTGTGAACTGTATATGCAGAATTTTCCATGGATGACAAAACCATTCTGGAGATGTTTAAAGAACCACCTGATGTAGCCTTGTGAGTTTCACCAAGCTGTCACTGAAAACATAAAATCAAATGATCAGTATTTGTATGCTGTGCAGAGATGATCAGAGAAAGTGACTCATCTCAAAGAGCAAGAATTTTACTTGTGATTTTTGTGTAGGTCTTTAAACAATTAATGATAAGGTGCTGGAGAATCATACTGTCTGCAATGAGAAGTAGTCAGAAGTGCCAATTCCATTCATTGATCATAAGACAGGAAATATAGCATAACTGGAATCTGGTGTATGATTTTAGGTGAAAGAACAAATAACAGGAAAAAATTATCAATTCTTAAATATATATTCACAATGTTTTCATAAAGGACGTCAGAATAGATGCCCTCCAATTTACAGGAGTTATATAAATAAAGAGCATAATAAAGTGTAAGAGAAAAGTGCACTGATTAAAAAGAAGCCATAGATAGGCATATATCACAGAGGACTCAAGGCCTAGGTACTGGTACTCTTTCTTATGTAAGAAGGTGATTTTCTGGACTGTGAAAACTTATTTGCAGCAATTACTTAGTTGTGCAAGTTTGCTCATTGTGCTGAGTAGTCCACAGTTTCATGTTAGCAGTATGTATAAGTATCCAGATTATAATAACTTGTGTTGGGAGGGTAGGGCACAATTGCTGGAAGTCAGTCAAAGACTTCCACATTTAATACATCACATCATAAGAGCCAGTCAAATTTCTGCACTGTCAATAGGCAATATCATTGTTTTCTTCAATTTAGGTGTTTTTCTGGCCTTTCCAGACAGCACAGAAAACTGGAACCCCAGAAGGCAGACAAATATTCTCCTACATATGCTCTATAAATAGTTTCAATTAATGCTGTAGAAGCAACTTTGCCTGTTTAAATTAAAAAAAAAAAAAAAAGTCATAGTGCCTCACAAGTAGATTACATCAAACATGTCAAAGTCTAGTTCCATACTCTGCTTAAAAAGGAAGAAGAAATAGAATGTGATGGTAGTCTGGATTGTGTGATATCCTGTCTTATGAAACAGCAGTAACCTTGCCATACTGTCCAACATACTGTCCAAATTTTGTAACTTAGTAAACATTTCCTTCTTCCACTTATAGGTGCTGTACTCATGCAAATCAAAGTTGTTTGGGCTTTAATTTAAACTTGCATCTCTCTGTTAGTTTTAATAGTTAATAACTAAGTAACAAAAATAAATTGTACAATATTTGTCACACTTTTCTAATCGGAAACATCTCATTTGCATCACTAAAATCAATGAAGGAGATAAATTGGTGCCATTACTAATATTAAAGTTCATATGATCTTTAAGTATATCAAACTATCCATATGTATCAAAGTACGTTAGTTATAGTTGTAGTTGGTGGCGAACATCGTTTACCAGTTCTGTTTTTTTGTCTAATTCTGTTGAATCCTCTTCACCACTTAGTAATTGCTTGAATGCCTGGCCTTTGTGTTTGAGCATTAATCTTGGACCCCAGCATGCCATAAGAGTGGTTTGTAAGGTGGATGAGCTTTTGCAAGTTTAGAAGATGCTAATTTGTTACTGCTACCATGTAACTGCTTTTCACCTGACAACCTTGTATACCTGTGGTTTTAGCATTTAGTACAGACTTAGGGTTCTCAAGTTAATGGAAACGTCTGGTTTCTAGATCTGGTTAATGTTCAAATAGTTTTCCAGGCTGATACTAAATCATTAACTGGTATGATAGCTCCAATTTAATACCTCCTTACTCAATACCATCCCATCAGTGATCCCTTAGTAGACCTGAATGCTAACCACAGGATTTCAACCTATATTCTCTAAATGTTTAACTCAGTGAGAGACTTCTAATTTAGAAATGACTTGCTGCTTTTAAAAAAACTTCTAAAACAGTCTTCACTTTCATAGCTGCTTCTTCATTTTATTACCTACTAAAACTTGTGTCTAAGGAATACAGTACACATATATTAAGGTAACTCATTTTTTGTTTATTCTCTGCTTGAAATGTCATAGTTCTGTTTAAAAAAAAAATGTAGCCATACATAATGGAAAAGATTTCATATCTCTTCTGATATCAATATATGTTATATTGTGCTCTCTGCCTGGAGAGGAAATTCTCTATTACAAATTAAAGAACGCTCTCAGATAGGTACTCTGAAAAGATGAATATGAAAGAAGAATGTACAACAGGTGCTTTGAAGAACAATTAAGTATAAAGGTGAAAATTTATTTATTTACTTAAAGGCCTGAAGGTCTAAACCAACACAAAAGTGTAATGAAGAATAGGGAATGACATGCTAAATAAGAAGAAAAGACTGATACCCAGTGGTTTTTTTTTTTCCCTAAATAGCTAGAGTGATACTAAATATCTGAAAATCTATGTAAATCCACAGCAGGACACACAATTAACAAGCATTCTTCTTATGAGAAACACTCACCGTCTTTGCTTTGCTACACCATTTGTAGTAAAGCTAAATTGAAGCTGTGATGCTTGTAATTTGCTTTGGAATGGAGTTGATAGTGAACTTTTCCACCAGCCTAACTCATTATAGTGCTCCTGACAGCAAACCTTCTCTGCTGGTGTCTACGTGCTGCGCTGTGAAGTGACGCGGTGCCGTTGGCACAGCAGGCTGCGGTGGGGAAGAACCGTGCTGTTCCATGTAGCACTGTACTTGGCCACGAGGAGGAGAGCTGCCGTGCATCGTCTCTGGCATTCTGTTGTTGTTGTTGTTGTTCACTGCTATTGCCTAAGACACACACTGGTCTTGTTTGTGTCGCGTATGTTAGAGAAGCAGCAGTTCTGTCTAACCTGTCTGGTGACCCAGTTCCCCCCTTCCCTGGCAACATGGCACGACACGGCAGGACTGCATTTGAAGTGGTTCTCTAGTTTGGTGACTGCTGCTGAGCCTTTGTAACGAATTTCTGTATGTTCTGAACTTTTCACGTCAAATCTGAGAGGACTTTCAGATTATTTTTTGACAAGATTTGGCCTCTATTAAACTAATATTTGAAGCTGATACAGAGTATATGCCAGAGTTAAGCAGTTTTAATTAAGGCTCCGTTTTCACTTCGTTTCATTTACAATAACAATTTTAGATTATGAAATTCCTCCCCACTGTCTCTATACATAAATAGGCAGCTTCTTATTAAATTATCTCCACCTGGTGGCAGTGTGTCATAGCTAGCAGCAGAGTACCAAGCAGGACTGGAGCATTTTTTTTATTATTTTGTAGGAACGTAACATCAAAGCTAGTTAAATCAGGTGAGTCACCGATTGCTTTAAAAAAGTAGATATGCATGAAATTTTAAAACTGCACTGTAGTGTGTCTGGTATGTAAATTGATGTGAGCGCTTGGATGGCTGTTTAACTGATAAGTACCCATGCATAAGTGCCTTCCAAGTGCAAGGCAGTTGCCAAAAGCTCCGTTAGGATAACTGTATTAATGCCTGCATTACTTCCATTTAGAAAGAACAATGGAGGTACTTTGATGGGTAAAGTCAACACTCAAGTGTTTCACATTTTTTATGTATATATATTCTGCTTATTCCTGTAGTTATAAAATATGGATGAGCTTGTGCAAAGCTTGCGTGGTGTGTTTTCTTCAAGCGCAATTTTGTAGTCTGTTGCAAAGAAGTGTTTGCTGACATGCTGATTGCTGGTATTCCTCAGTGAAGAAAGGAAACACTTTTCAGAACAATAAGCACAGTATGAAGTTATCAAAGTATATTTTTAAGAATTTAGTTACAAGACTTTTCATATCACAGTTGTCAGAAGAACAAGGCTTACATTGAAGTTAAACAATCAATTCCATATTATTTAAGAAAAAACATGTATGATTAAGATTCTTACAGAAAAACAATTATTTGGTTATCCACAGTTGAGTAGTTATTTTGTCTTACGAATGGTCGTCTTTCAGATGGTATGTCTTTATATCTCTTTTTAAATTTTCAAGAGCACTTCAGACTGATTCTGAGGTTTCATTTGGAAAGGAAGTTAGAGATTATGCTGTATTTTCAGTACTTCGATGACCAAAGGAAGCTCCAGTATCCCTGGATGTTGTAAAGTGCTTTGACCAGCTTAATCGTGGTAGAGAAAGTTTCTTTAACAACAGCGGGATTTTTAGGAAATGGTTATGTTCTTCCTCTGGAAAATAGATTTTTTGGGGGGTGGTTTTTTTTTGTGTGTGTGTGTGTGTCAAAAAATAGCTATGGTAGGCTTAAACTACAGTGGTCATAAGAAAGTGTGTATATATACATACATATCTGTATATAAAATAAAAATAAGCAATTGTGACTATTTTTGGTCAGAGCTAGCTAGCAGCTGAGAACTTGTGGCAAATTCCAGTTTTACCGGTTTAAAAGCGCTTAAGAGAATTTCCTTTATATAGTATTTATTTGTCATCTGTTATATTTGTAAACACTGAATCAAATACAATCAATTTTTTTATATACTTATGTTTTTTTAAAAATAGACCTCCCCTTCCTTTTGAAAAGTTAGCCTTTTTTGTTTTTGAGTTTAGGTGGCATCATATGTTACTTTAGTGAGCAGTGTTTATTTAATGTAGTTTTAGTATAGCTGTTTACAAGATATACTGGCTTATGATGAGTTTTCTTTTATTAGTTTAAACCCAATTGTAAAGAACTTTCAGCTTTGTCATATGAGGTTCTCAAGTTGTAAGTTAGTCATTGCTTTTTAAAGAGGGGAAAAAAGGCAAACAAGAACAGGCTGGTAGCAACCTGAAAAGAAGCTGACATCTTGTGTGTTGAAGTCTATGCCTCATTCTCAGACCCTTTCTTGGTGTGTGCGTAGGGTTTATTATTTATTGTTAGGGTTATTTTTATTTATAGATAAGTACAGCTTAATCATTGTTATGTGTGAGAGCTAAAGAATTCACCTTTGCTGAAGTTATCCTAGGCTTAATAGGCCACAGAAACTGTACGTGGTGTATAAGCACTAAGTAGAAAGAGCCGTGGGCACGGGTTAGTAACCATTCATTGCTTGTGTCCAGTGACATGTCAAATGCTTTGTTGTGCTCACCTTATTTTTCTGTAGTGTGAGGCACATAAAGTTCAGGAAAGAAAGGAAAAGAATCCCAACCAAGCAAATAATACTTGCGCAGCAGAAGAGACAATCTCTTCTTACAAGCCATAAATGTTGAAATACTGTGTTGATGTGGCACTGCATTCATCTAATAGAATTGGCTGAGGCAAGGTTCGTATCAGGCTCTCCTTTATGTATTTAGCTTTCATGTGGAAAAAGTAGTTTTTAAACTGTTGCTATATTTCTAAATTTACCAATAAACTGTTAGTCTTTATTTAAGAGCTCTAAAAATGAAATTCACATGGAAAAAAAGAATTAGGTGGTGATTATCTATTATACTACTTTCTCGTTTTACATACTAGTATATGTCTGTCTGCAGGTGGTGAACTGAACAGCTATAACTGAGTGGATTAGCTAGTATCAGCTACAGGTCAAGTGACGTAACAATTAATTAAGAAAATGAATTTTCTGCATTACCAATTGCAAATGTTTTTATTTTATAAAAAACTATCACTACTTTTAGCTTTTTAATCTTACCAAAGTGATAAAATAAGAAACTGAGAATACACATTGAAGATTGAGGAACATTTGGGTTGTGTGACAGAACTTTTTAGCTGGAAGTTTATGGGCCAAGTCAGATGCTATTATGCATTTGCACAGCATCAGAAGTTCAGACCGCCAGATTCCCAGTTGTCCATTTTCTCCTGCAAAATTATATCAGTCATAGGCTTGATGCTTTGTGTTGTCCTGGGAAAGAATCAAGGCTTCTGTTGTGGCCTGCTCATTCCTCTGTAATTATCTGCTGGGGAGAAACAGCCCTGTGAAGCTTGTTTTCTCTTTTGTCACTTACAGGCTTCCTGTGGCATACAGAAAATGAGAGTGCCTTACTTCTGCACAGGTCCATATCTTGAGTCACATTTGAGTCTTGGTGGTTAGGTTTTATTTTAGCAGAATCAATGATTTTATTATTATTTTTTTTTATTGGGGATGGGGGAAGCTTCACAGTGCTTCAGGGTACAAAGACTTTGATTTAATTTTGCCGGTTGCTATCTTAAGTAAAGAAAAAGAAGGGTGTTCTGAAGGGACAGTTCTGAAAATGGACTATAATTTTTCAAACATCTCATTAAGTCTAAAGAAGCAACAACATTGTTTAGGTTAATACTTAAGAAAAAAAGGATAGCCACTAAATACTTGTTTAGTTTTTATAACTTATTAAAAACTGACCAGTAATGTGTTCTATCACTGTTGTAAGGATATCTGAAATAATAGAATAAGACACAGTATTTAGATTCATTTCTTTACCACAGATGCAACTCGTTCAAATAGTGTTTATCTGGAACTTGTGAAGTCCCTATGAAACAAAGGGGGAAAAAAAAAATCTTCTGGACTTGGCTTAGGAATCTGATTATAATACTTTAATAGCAGTGTAATTAATACTTTTGGACATTTCTACTTCTAACTTCAACATCTGATTGCTCATAACTTGCACTGAATTCTGTGTTCTTAGCAATTTTATTACTGCTTAGAGTGAAAATGAGATTCTCTTGCAAAACCTTTTTTTCTGATTTCTCTCAAAGTACTTTTTTCTTCTTTAAACTGATTTAACCTGAATTTGTTTTTCCAAAAAAAAAAAAAAAGCAAGGATAAGAAATCAGAAATGTAACCAAAAAACTGTATTTCTTGAAGTCATGTTTGTGCTTCTTATCAACAGGATCAGACTGAGGCAGTAAAGAAGCTGATTCTGTAAACTGACCTCTAAGCAGTAAAGTATTTGTCTTTGATGTTGCAATAGGCTGTGGTTGTATGGATGCTCTTTTTGTAGATGTCCATCTAGAATGACCTTTAATAAAAGTTTTGTGCTGTGTAATGAAATTTGATTTTCTTCATATAACCATTTTAGTTAAATATTGAAGAAATTCAGCAAATCTAAACAGTTTAAGTGTTTATAAGGTGATATTCCTTAATGTCTGCAGAGATAAGCAAGTTTTGTCTGCTGTTTTTATTAAAGATGGTTTGGTGTGGGTGTTTTGATTTTTGTTTTGTTTTAAATTTCGATTGCTTTGAAAGTACAAGCATAATTTTGTTCCTGACAGTTGATGTCTTTCTGAAGATTTTAAACAGTGATAGCCATGGATAGTAGTAAAACTTGTGAGCTATTACACCACTGTTCTTTCAAAATTAGAGTGTGAGAGAAAAATGATTTTGTTAACATTAGCTTGTTGTGATAGAATAAATCAGGTTTGCAAGACTATATTGCTTTACAGTGCCTTTACCTATGCACTTACTGCTACCTCCAAAGAGAATTGTATAATAAAATTTTGTGGAAAAGCAGCAAGAGGATGTTTCCCCATTTCTGTGGAGGCTTAAAGAGTTATTTCCTTACAGTACTTGAGACTGGTTTGTAGATGGATTTTAAAAAAAAAACAAAAAACTTCTCCAAAATAAAAGCACAGTAAGAAACTCCTCTTTTCTCCACCGCCAACCCCCCTCAGAAAACTGAATGTTTTCTGCTTTAGCATTATTCCAGTAAGGGAATGAACTGAAGTTACCATGGCGTATCCTTGTCTGCTGCTCCTTGTCTGTATCCTAGTATTTAATGTCATTTTACAGAGAAAAACCTTTATGAATGAGAGTAATGTTTTTAAAACACTCATGGTCAGACAGCAACATTATAAATCTTGCATTTATTTCAGACGTTTCTTTGGCCTCTAAGTCGAGACAAGATAGATAAATTTTTAGATTATAACTTATTAAAGGAGTAAAGCTAGGACCACTGATTTATTGCTGATGTTGCCATGATGTTTTCATTTGGGGGAGACAGAATTCATACCATGTCAGAAAGATGAACTATTATACACTTGGTCCCTTTTCTGTTGGTTCTCTATCTTGGACCTCATCCAAGTGTATTTTGTGGTGTGTCTCAATATGTTGCCTGGTGCTTCGGGTTGAAACAAACTTTTCTCTAATTGCAGTATTATTTCATGGAGTAATGAGGAACATTTCTAACTTTCTTGTCTTAAAAAGTTAATTTTGGTTTTGCTGGGGAGTTCATCAAGGATATGTACAGTGTTGAGATTAAATAGTTACTCTGTTATAGGGAAATACGGATATACTTTAATAAGACTATAATCTTTAATTTTTTCTGCCTCTGATTTAGTAAAACTCCTGACAGCTCATCAGTTCCCAGAGGAATAATTGCATTGCAAACCTCCCAAGCATGCTTCGTGCAACTTCTTAATTATCTGACCTCAATTATTTGTTTGCGCTTCACTAGAGTTTCTGAGAATGAGTGTGGAGGGTAGGGTGCGGGGCGTAGAGGAAACTTCAACTGCCTAAGCCACCATGCGTTTCTGTAAAAGTTAGAAGCTGTTAATTTTTTTTGTTAATGATAAGTCAGTGACAGGTGTGGCATCTCAATTTAAATTGATAATCTTGTGGATTATCTTGAATATTTGGGACTCATATTTGTGTTCCGTAACCATTCTGAAATCACATCTATTGCTTACATATGCAACACTGCTATTGCCCGTTTTCCTTCTGTGTACCAATTATAGCCATACATGTGGTGTAGTATAATTAACAATAGCTTAAGATTAAAGCTCCAGGTCAATTTATATTGGTTTATTACATAGTAATCCATACAGAAATACTGTCTATTTTGGTGTTTTTTTCTCAAGTGCTAAATATTTTTATTAATATCTTGTCAGTAGCCAGTGAAGTCAGAATTCATATTGTACCCACGTGGGTGGATGACGAGATATATAAGACAGTAAAGACTTCTGCATTTATACCTTTATGGTTTTCAACTTCCATGGTGTCTAAAAATGCTGAAATCCTGCCTTATGTTTTGGTAAATGCTGCTGTTCTTAGAAATTTCAATAATATTAATTAGCAGATAAAATCTTGAGCAGGCTGGTAAAGGAGAAGGAGGAAATAGCTACATTCTAATGATGATAACGTGCAAAGGGCTGTGCTTGTGGAGGTTGTACATGCAAGGGAATGTAATGTCTGTAGCCTGTCTCCTAGGGAAGTACAGCTGTGTACCACAGGTTATTCAGAGTAGTGATTCGAAGGTTTTGAAAACTAAATAATTTGTCTTTGGATCATTTAACTGATTCCAACAAGAATAAGTTGATGTAAAAGTGTGGTGTTGAGATCATCAGAATATTCTGGTGTGCATATATTACAACGCTGAGAGGGACCTTTTACGATACTTGATGTTAACCGTCATACAACCACATCTGCATCCAGTAAGCAAAGCATATTCTACTTCAATACATCTGTGATTATATTAAGATATTTATACTTTTGTTCCAGGTGGGGAAAGACTAAATTGCTGAGTTCCAGCTGTCTGTAAGTTTTTTTTTCATTTCATAGGAAGGAAGAGAAAGAAGGAGTCATATCCTTCCAAACAGCAGGATGTCATTAAGCTTGCAGTGTGCATACGTGATTGGTTTGGGGATTGAAAATACCTGCATACCCATCTCTAGCTTGAAACTGAGCCGCCATCAGTTCAATACTCTAACAAGATCTTTTTTTTTAATGTACTCAAAAGGTTTTAACCTTCTGTCAATCACAACAGCGGAAAAAGAGACAGGTCTAAGAGGATGAAGTATGGCAGTTCTTTGCATCTCTGGCTAGATTTGAGGGAATATAGGTGAAAGATGTTTTGAGATTCAGAGGAAGTCTTTTCTGCACAGAGAATGTTAGTCGTAAGTGACATTGAGCGTACAGAAGGAAAAGAAACTTGAGCAGCTCTTCCCTCTATCTTCCCTGTCATGGTGCTGAAGTCTTGAGCCTTTATCCTTAGTTCTCACTGGCTCCTGGACCCCATGCATTACATGCTGGGGACTGAAGAGCATTTACAGTGTTGAACAATTACATGGGAAACGCGTGACTCTTCTCTCATGCCTGTTGCTTTGGGATTCTTCTCGAATAAACCAGACTGGCTCAGCCCTGCCATTCGTATTGGGAATGTGGTTCTCCTGGTCACCAGGGAATGGGCAGTCCCCATTCTCAGACATCCTAGTGCATTTCTCTTGTTCTGGTAGGGCTTCATTTGCACAACTGTTAAGCATTATAATAGTGTGAATAATTATATATCCATTACCACAAGCAAAAAGGCTTCTGTTCTGTGAGAACTTCATATAGTTTGGTGGCGCAGATTCTGTTCACTGAGCGCTAGACAGGTTTAGGTAGATTTAATCCTTGCAGGTGTAAAATGGGGGGGGAGGGGGGCAGGGGAGGAGCAGGGAAGGGAGAAAGTAATAGGTTTTAAGATTAAGTCTCTGCTTGCAGTATATGAAGATCCTCTGGATTAAAGAAATTTTCTCTTAATGTGGGACAACTGACGAAAACTTTGAAAACAAATGTATTTCTGAAGCCTTTGATATCTTCCTTCCCTATCTCTTGTGCCCCCTGTTCTTGGCTCTGGTGAGGCCGTACCTCAACTACTGTCTTCAGTTTTGGGCTTCTCACCACAAGAAGGACATCAAGATGCTGGAGCATGTCCGAAGAAGGGCAGTGAAGCTGGTGAAGGGTCTGGAGAACAAGTCTTACGAGGAGTGGCTGAGGGAGCTGGGGTTGTTTAGCCTGGAGAAAAGGAGGCTCAGGGGAGGCCTTAGCACTGTATACAGTTACCTCAAAGGAGGCTGTAGTGAGGTGGGGGTCCATCTCTTCTCCTAATCAATAAGCGATAAGAGGAAATGGCTCAAGTTGCACCAGAAGAGGTTTAGGTTGGATATTAGGAAAAATTTCTTCGCTGAAAGGGTTGTGAAGCGTTGGAACAGGCTGCCCAGGGAAGTGGTTGAGTCACCATCTCTGGAGGTCTTCAGAAGATGTTTAGATGCAGAGCTTAGTGACATGGTTTAGTGGTAGCCTTGGTGGTGCTAGGTTAATGGTTGGACTGGATGATCTTGGAGGTCTTTTCCAGCCTAAAAGATTCTATGATTGTTTCCGGCAGTGTTTTTTATTCAGAGTATTTTCTCACTATCATATAGCATACTGCTGCTTTTTTCAAAAACTGCAGTAAAAATACACTTTTAAAATGTTCAGTTCCAAGGTAGACTCGAATGCAGATCTGTGGTTTGGCAAATTTGTCCCCAGAGCAGAAGATATCTGTCCTTCACCCCTGAGTTCTGTCCTTTGCTTCTTTAAATGTCACCTTCTAGGATTATTAGAGAAAGACTAGTGTTAAACTGTGTCCTTATGCAAACAGAATTTTGTTAGGGGCAAAAAGGAAACACCTGATATGTCAAGTCAGTTTATTGTTAGTTCAATTGTGTATAATGGTTTAATCAAAAAAAAAAAAAAAAGTAGCTAACATTTGTTAAGGTTGACAGCTTACATCTTCCTTAATACTGGTGGGAGGAAAGGGTTATGAGAGTATCAGCATCCCGCGGTCTCTGCCAGCAGAAGTATGTAGTCCACAGTGGTGTTGTGTTTATTTGATCTTAAAAAAGGTATTTATTCTAATGCATAGATCCGCTATTGCAGAACATCTCCATTTGTTTAAGCTTAGTGGTGACTCTGATCATTAAAGAACAAAAAATCTAGGGTTTTACAGAAAACTTTAATTTTTCTTTCTGCTGAAATGCATGTGTTTTGAAATTCTTTAGCTATTATCACTACAAAAAGTGTTAGCTAATAGATGCCACTGGTGATTTACTTGCAAGGAAATGGGAGGTCATTCAGAATACAGAAAAAGCTTTGCTGCTGTTAAACTCAAATATTTGAAAATGTAGGACGTGAATCATTATTCCATTACTTCAGTTTTATTCCTCTGAAATTCACCTGCAGTGAGTGGAATGTGTGTTACATTCCAATAAAAAAAAAAGAAAACTGAAACCCCATTAATACCCATATAGGACATTGTGAGCAGAGTCCTTTAATTGTCTATATACATTTCTGCTTGTTTATATTGATATATGCGTAGTAATATGGACAAAGGTTAAAGACAACATCTACTCTTGAAGGAGATTTTCACCACTTAATTTTGTAACTTGAAAGGCATCTGAAATGCAGCTTCAGAAGTCAGTTCCACATTGTGGCTTGAAAGAGAAAATGATCTAATACAAGCATACTTTAGTGATCCTTAAAGATTTTGTTGTTGCTTTAATGATCAGTTTTAGTTTTCTGGTTTGCAAGAAAACAAAATATTGGAAATATTTTCTTGTTTCTGCCAGGCACTAATTCATTTAAAACTCCAGTGAAAGCTTTATACCTTAAATTCAGTGAGAGGTTTACACCTAAGGACACAGTTTGCAAAAATATTATCTAAAGACAGAGAAAGGGATTAAATGGAAATTTTGAAAGGCCCAGAGTGCATATATTTGTTATGCAACTAGGCATTGTTACATAGAACAGTTCTTTAAATGCGTTAGTGCAAGGCTGCTTTTATCCCTTGTAAATCTAATTCAGAAGTTAACTGGCCAACAGTGAAGTGTGGTGTGATTTCATTAGTGAGAAGCAAAATTAGAAGCTTTCCACAATCTTGAGTTCTCATCTGCATATTTTTTCAGAAACTGCTAGTTCTTTCAAACCAACTTTACCCTTTCTGAAGTAGTTGAGTTAGTTAGACTTTAATCTCATCCCTTAAAAATATTGCCGAGTATTCCAACTATTCCTATTCTTCCTGTATTTTGTATGATGTCTTTTGTTTGGTTGGTTTGGTTTGTTTTTTTTTTTAACCTGGGTCTGCAACTACCCGATCCTTTCATTTTGCTGTGATAAAGGTAACTTACTTGTTCTAGCTCTTGGAATGGCAGTGTTCAATTTTGATTCTACAACTTAAAAAAACCAACCAAACAAAAACAAAACAACAACAAAAAACCTTGAGTCTGTATCTAGTGTGTTTGTGTGTTTTAGCCTCACTGCCAACTGTCACTTGTGGCAAATATGATTGTAAAACCCTAAAGATTGCCTGTTTTTGAAGACAGCTGAATTCCATGAATTCTATGCCTCTAAGTGATCAGTAAGCTTCACAGGAGTCAAGGTGGAACAGATATATCACAGAACACATTTTATTTCCTTGTTCTCGTAATGGGAAAAAAATGTTTATCGTTTTCAACAGAAATTCTGCTCCTCCTGTGATTGTTTAAAGATACGTTCATGCTATCATTAGTCTTCTCATGGGCAGTCTTGGTATTGCCTCAGTTCTCCGCCCACCCAGACTGTTAGAATTTTCCTGTTTCAGTGTTATCCTTCGAACTATTCCAAAAAAGCACTCGAATGTAAGAAGTAGAGAAGAGGCAGCCATCATAAATTTGAACTCCATCAGTGCTGTCTGAAAAGAATGGAAAGGTGGTAGGTTTTTAAATAGACTGTGTGAGCTTTCAGGGCTCCCCAGATGCAAACTCAGACTGAAGTACCTGCAACACTAATGGAACTCCAAAGCCATATTTCCACATCAGGTTGTTGCTAGTTGCAGCTATGGAAGTGCTAGGACATGTGGCGTTCCTCCAACCCATATAGCTGAGTCTCAGCTTTGCAGTGATGATTTTACATATTGATACGTATTTAACTGTATTAGATACGTATATGCCTGAGAGGAAACAGGAAAGGGGCTAAGAAAAATAGATGTGTATCGTGGCAGTGTGTTAATGCAGTTCCTGTTGCTTCACAGACTGGTAGGAGGCTCCGTACCATGCAGTCTGAAATACCAGTATTAGTGTATATTAGTATAGTAATTCAAAATTTAAATATACTCAGTTAATCCTATTTCTACTATGGAGCCTTGCTATAGTGATTGACAGACCTCTCCAATTCTGTCACCTAGCATCACTTCCTTCTCTCCTACAGTTGCCATTTCTGCTTTTTAATGATAAATGTCCAGGATAGTAAAACTTTCAGTAGTTTTTTGCACAGGTACATGCATATATAACTTACACAATTCTTACTCTTTTTCATTAACACAGAGAACTCCCTAATGGCACCCAAGATAGAAGCAATTTCTTGAGATGAGATTTTAAATTCCTGACACAGAATTGAAGAAATCAAACAAGCCAAATAAATACTTAAATGTCGTTCCATTTGATATAAAAGTTTCTCTGGGAAGGGAAAGAGAATTTTTGTTTCTTATTCTCATATGAGCAGGAGGAAACTCCTCTTAGTCATTTAAGTTGCTGTGTATTAACTGTCAGGTATCAGCTACTTTCTGCAAGATTTCGAATAGCTTGAAAAGATCCTTGTTTTCCTTCCATAAGGAGCATCTGCGATATCATTCAGGGACGGACGCTGTTCCCCTGCTGTCTGTACTCTGCCATCTTTCACCCTAGTCTGACCACAACTAAACAGCAACTTGCATTTGGTGATATTTTTCATAATGTCATATCCAGGAAAAGGGAGAAAAGATATTTATATAAATATATATACAGATTTTTGTTTGGTTGGTTTTTGTCTTTTGTTTTTTTTGTCCCCAACCTGAGAGATACTGCCATATGTTGTCTGAGGTTAGGTGTGGTTTTTCAATGGAGAAAATCCAGCTATGAAATCTAAGATTCTGTTTACTTGATAAAGACATTTGAGATCAAGTAATCATAAACAGGGAACAGAGTTACAAGGGAACAAACATTTTAAAGTTCTGGTATGAAAAGAACTGCTGAAGGAAGATGTTACTTGGAAATGAAGTTAATTGACCATAATCTTATTGGAAATGCAGCATCACTGAAATGTCTAAGAAATGGATGAGGCTTAAATGGGGAGAAATATTTTTTTGATTCAATGACTGTAGAATGATCTGGAAAGGAGGGAGCCTGTACTGTAGATAATATTACAGTAGTGAACACTAGACAGGGCAGCAGCCTAACAAGAAAATGCATTTGCAACTCTCAGGTCCTAAGGTTGAAGGCAGTGACTTACATAACAATGTTTCTTATTGCTTTACTTTAAATCCAGGACTCTAGAGTGCCATTAATCTGTATCTGTACAGTTTATTTTAAAACAAGGTAAGTTTAAAGAGAATAAAAAAGATGTGATTCAGTTTCTTACACTGCTGAAATTAATGACATTATGTTTTGTAAGTTAGGAGGAAATCTCTGCTTGCTGCAGTTTCTCACTGACGGCATGATCCAGAAAAGTCTTGCTTCTTTCTCTTTACATCTATTTTTCTATGCATTGGTGGGATGGGGCAGCATCTATCAGAGGAGTTCCCTGCCTGTGCCACTTTGGTAAACGTTGCTGTAGAGACTCCCTTACTTTCTCTCTGTCTATGGAGTAGGAGGTACAAATATAGAAGTACTAATTTACTTTATTCTAAAAAGCAATTTAAAAAAAAAGAAACCTTTTAAATTTCACTGTCTCTTTAAGTGCAAATAGTTAATATAACAACATTGTGATGATTTAAATCAGAATGCATGTTGTAGCTGAGGAAGAAAAAGGAACAGAAATAAGTTTAAGTAGTCAAATATACTTAGGAAATTTTTGGTATCTTAGAGAACTTGTGTACCATAAGGTCCTGTCCTTGTTCAGAACAAGTATTTATTTTTAAAAAGTCAGGGCTTAATGCAGTCTTCTTGCAGAACTTATGATCTGGATGTTAGTTTTTGTTGTGGACCCTTACAGCTTAAAATGTAAGAAATACATTGTGGTCCTGTAAGGGTTTTGCTCTGTTTTCACTTTTCTTAAGTGAGCTGTGTATTCACAGATATGCTGAACTCTCTGTTTTGTGGGCTTTTTTTCTTTTCCTTTATTTTTCCCCTCAAATTAAAAGATTTGTGATGGAATCAGCAAAAGGCTTACATGGCTTTCACAGAACCATGATAAATCATTCTTTCAGATACTTTCTCAGCAAAAAGCAAAGTCGCATTGGAAGACATGATTTCAGTGACAGAAATATGCTCTTTGAATTTAATATCCTGAAATGCAATTTTGTGTGTCAAGCAAATGTCAAAGGAAATAAAGGTTGCATTCAGTCTAGACTCAACTTTGACAGTAGTTTAAGAATAAGTGGTGGAGATGAGTTGCACCTTTTAGCTCCAGCTAACGCTGAGATGTAAAATTCAGGAAGTTCATTACTTTTTTATTTTGTGTTTCTAGAGAATATCAACTGTAATAATGTTCTTAAAATACACAAAACATGTTTTGCGTTCCCTTTGATGCTTCTTTGGAGAGCTGACATATTTAAAAATGTGGATGTAAGATTTAGATAGATGACGCATTTTACCTGTGAACATGATCTCAGGCTCAGATGAGCTGAAATACTGAAGACTATTGTTTAAAATTGTGGCTAATATCAGAGAAAGGTTACAAAAATAATAATAATTCTGTAACTTGATGTCTATGATAATTTATTATACTCATAAGTCACATCTATAATGAATTTTTAGATTTCTTCTAAATCAATCTGCTACTGCATGAGCTCTGTTATGAAATATGTTCCATTATTTAAAAAAAAAAGACTAAATTCAGGTCTCTGTTATTTGGGATGAACATTTTACTCTGTCTATTTGCTAGCGTGAATGTTGATATTAGTAATTAGCATGTTAGATTATGGGAATGAGCCGCTTTTGTTTGTTTTTAAACATAAAATTCAGATTGAGCAAAGTGAACTTGCACAGCTGTCTGTATAAAAGCAGCAGGTCTTACGAGTCTAGAACATGCAAGGCAGGTTGAAACTGGATGTCCCAATTCTTTTGGTATTCTAATTCATATCTACTGCCATCTCTTCTTTTTTCCCCTCAATCAGCTATTTGAATGTCACTTTTTGAATGTGATGTGATCCCTCTTAAATGTTTAGCTTCCATCTGGAATGTTGATGAGAAATTTCCAGGTCATATTAACTAAAATCAGAATTTTTTTCTAGAGAATTTACCTGTTGGTAGTAGACTGCAGCTATTATTGGTTGACAATATGAGGAAAACTGTACGCAAAGGTGGTGGTATCCCCTTTCTTTAGTTGGATCTCATAGAGTGCTGATCTGTAGGAAACTTTTACTCCTTTCTGAGCCTTTCCCCTTGGCCACAGGACTAGAGGGACTGCTGTCTGGGCCCCAAGTTCTTCAGCCCCATGATTGGAACTTGTAGTCACCCCCAGGGATTCCCCTGGCAATGCCATCAGTACACACATCAGTAAGCATCAAAGGGGGAGTGGTCGTAGACGTGGATGAGCCTCCGCAGTCTCTGCCATGTCTAACATCCTAGTCCTGTGCAAGCAAGCCCACGGATCAGGACAGAAGGTGAGTGACTGGCACTCCCAGGGGAAGTCTCTGAGTGTTAGCCATCACTTTGTAGCAGTCTTGTTTCTTTGCTCAGGTACAGCCGGCCCCTGTGCCTCCCACAGAGAATTTGTTCCAGCTTTCCTGTTGCTGGGGCTGCCCCTGTGTACTCCAACAACCAAAACTGGGCAAATGTTATCTTTGGCGAAGTGTTTTAGCCCATCCCGGTCCATATTCTGATGTATCCCATTTTTTATTCAAAGAAATTACAATTTTGATTAAATATTTATTACTGAGGTCAGAAACTTAATATAAACATTTTAAAGTGCTTTCATTTTATGTCAGAACTGAGGTTTGTTGAGAGAAATTTGAGTCCATCTTTGCCATTGTTAATGTGAAAGATGTCTAAACTGATGAGTAAAACTGCTCTTGAGGTGTAAATTTTTTTTTTAATTTTTAAAGTTAATGTTTAAAACACTTAATCCAGAATTAGTACTTTTTAAATATTTTGTATGGGTGGGTGGAATTGCTGTGCTGCATAGAAATATTGGATTAGCTTGCTGTAGCTAGTATTTGGGTCTGTTATGACATCCAAGATTAACTGTGATTTTTATGTAAGATACTGTGCAGTTAGTTAATACTACAAACACTCACTGACTACAAACACTCATTGAAATCATTATAATTGAGAGAAAAGAACTGGATTTGCAGTACCTGAAAGAGTTATCTGTAGTAAAAAAAAATATTTGCTCTGAGAAGGATGTTGCCAGTGAGAGGTTACATTTCTTCCTTATCACTAAAACTCCTTCCAGTATTTTTAAAACAGTTTTTGCATGTGAACTGTTTGGGATGGGTTGTTGGTGTTAGAAATGACCATTTCTTTAATGGAATTTAAGTATTCCTTTGTGGTAGAAATGGTATTGCTCTTTTTATATTAAGAAAGTAATGTGAAAATGTGTATTTTTATTGAAAAATACTCATAATTTCCTAGGCTGCGTTACCAGGTTTGCTTTAGGCCAGTCATTTTGTATTGGATAATAATAATCACATGTTGCCACAAATCATGTTTCAAGTGATGTTTCAGGGTACGATAGTGAATTTTGATCTTATGTTAGCAACCTTCATAAAAATAAGAATAATGTTGCAGGGGTTATAGGACTTCCATTATAGAAGTGGTTTGAAGCTGTCAGCTACACACACGCACCACACACAAAAAAACACAACTAGAAATAAAAAAAAAAGCTAAACAAGCTTAAGTAAACAAAATCCAGCCAATCTCAATGGGAAGCAAAGAACATATATAAAATATTAGGAGGGGAAAGGAGAAGAAAGTAGTCAACTGTTCTGAAATCAGGGCAAAATGTTTTTGAGTATTTCTCTGAAAACCAAACTGTCACCCTGTTGAGACAATTTTTCTGTATATACAGTAGCAGGTGTGGATTTTTAGATTTAGTGTTTAGGTGGATTTTCAGCAGGATGCTACTTCAGCTTGAGGTATCTCATGACTGGAGATAACCAAAGGATAGAAGATTCTTGGGAGACCTCACTGGGTAATGAAGATGATAAATCTAGTTAACTGAAAATGTATTCATACTGAATTATACGGGTTCTGTCATTTCAAGTGGTGTGGTTGAGCTTGAGTCTATCAAAGTGTCTGTTCTGAAATGTGTGTAAATTGGAAGATTCAGTATACTCAGCAGTATCATCTAAACAAAAAGCTTCCCCCTCTCAAGTTAAGGTGATTCTATTTTGTACTGAGAATTATTTGGCAGTATTGTATTTCTTTCTCTTTTCTATTCCTTTGAAAGAAACAAAATTTAATCTTTGCACGCCAGAAAAGATTATTAGAGTAATTGAAGAGATTATTTTCTGACTGGAGATGAGGAAGACAAATACAGTTCTTCAGGGGAATTTACCACTTCAGTGTGCAGTGGCAGGGCTGAGCATTAACCTCATTTTAGGTTTTAATTGCAAACAGAATTTCATGACTTGGTTAACTACCTAGGCAGAGATTTTACTGGCTACGCCAGTTGGAAATGTGCACAAGTCAGACATGTTGACTGCAGCATGGCAAATCTAATAGAAGAATTTGACCTTTCATTTATTTTGGAAAGAGGGAGGCTATGGAAGTAGTGATTTGACTGAGGAAAGTCTTCCCATTTACTATTTCAATAGTTGCTGAGTTTGTTGGGACAATCAAATAGGGCTTGTGGTCTGGCAGTTTTGCAGGCTCCCGTGAAAGCCTGGAAGACTGCGTAATATATTTCTTAAGGCCAGGTAGGTGACTGCCTCTTCAGAGGTACAGAATCTTGCTTTGTGACACTAAACAGGAAAAATATATAAAATGTGTTAGTTTAAAAAAAAAAAAAAAAAGCTATTGGTATATTGGTATTAAAGAAACAAATACCTGTTGTAGGTGGCCCTGCTTAAACAAGGAAGTTGGACCAGATGACCTCCAGAGGTCACTTCCAGCCTCAACCACTTTGTAATTCTAAGGAAGAATTTCTTGGCTGGCAGGTATTTCTGGTCTCCTGAGGAGTTGGTCTTGTATATAGTAACGCATTATTAGCGATAGCCAAGATGGTCCTTGTCTGTTAAGGCACAGTACAAATTAAAACTTTATTTTTCATATTCTGAAAGTATATAACCAGTACACAAGCCATCTACATAGCAATACATGGAAGTTATTTTGCATTTTCCTTTAAACTCACTAACCTTTATCAAGAATAATTGTAGTAATAAAAATAAATTTTTTCCAGAAGAAAACATTTCTGTCAAATTACCTGAGCAAATAAGGAAAGATGGAAGTTGCCTGCATAATCTGTTTCTGGGCTTCCTGAGTTGAATGCTATTGCCACAGTGTATTCTCAGACTGTGGGGTAGGAGGGAAATTAAAACCTCAATAGATAGCTGTGGAGGCTGCTTATGGGCTTTATTATGGTTGTGTGGCAACTCCATGAATGAAAGGTGCTTTATAATACAAGTACAAGACTGCCACACAGACTAAAGGCTTTAATACTTTTAAATCTTGATACATTGCATAGTCTTGGAGACTACTGAAGGTAGGGGCGGGGGGAACAACAACAAAAAACAGACAGTGCCAAAAAGTAGAGTCTAGAAGCTGTTTGTTATTGATGTGCATAAAGGTATTAAGAAAAATAGCCCTTGCTTTTGTTCCGTTCTACAGATGAAATTGAGAAAAGTGGAAAGGGAAGAAGGAAAAGATGAAGGGCAGATTTTGATGTCTGATAAAGCAAGATGCTCTTAATGGCTTTTTCTGTTCATAGAAGCTGCAGACTTCATAGGTCATAAATGGCAGAGAAAGAATAGGAGAGTGGGAGGAGGGGAAGCTGATTCCTAGTGGTTGATATTCTGCTGTTCAGTTGATTCTTGTTACTATTTGCTTAAAATTCAGGTGGGGATATACCATACTGTTTCTGTCCACATAGCAAGACATTCTGTAACTAGAAAATTTTAAACAAAAGGTACGTGTTTTGTTCCTGAAGTTTGCAATCTGCCTATTTTTAATAAAGTCCAGTAGGTTTCGGAAATTAATCTTAGTCTGTTAATACTCACAGTTTATTAAGAGATTGACCTGCTTCAAGATAACTTGATAACGAGAAAATAAAATCTAATGGCTTACACTTGGTAGTTAATAGGCTAGTTAATTCATCAAATAGAAAATGAATTTTAAACATTTAATTCTTTCCACTATCTCTGTTGATCTTTTTACCATTAGTGACATCAATATACATAGATGGAAGCATATATATCATGCATGCATGATATGCCTGTATATCCAATACTGCTTAAATTATGTGGCTCTTGCCACTTAAGACATACCTAATGACAATTATTGATTATAGTCTCATGCTAAACGTTTTTTTTCTAGTTCTGTTATCAGCAGAAATGGAATCAGTTTTATAATTGTGACATAGGAGCCTCAGTAGAAATATCTACATTATTTTGGCATGCCCTAACAGCATATAATAGAAAAATAAAGGCTAATTCTTCCAAAACAAAAAAGGATTGTGGAACAAGAGTGATAGAGATTATCATCTTCTCTGTTATTCTCCCACACTGCTTCAAATTATTTATAGACAATAAGCCCAAACTAAGTAAACCTCAGGAGTACTGAGGATTTCTGAATACTAGTTTAATTTGAAAGAGAACACAAGCTAAATTACGAGCCACTATGCTTCAAATTGTAAAGAAAAAATACACAGTATTTACTATAATGCATAGTAAACAACAGCATACTTGAGAAATCAGGCTAAAAGAAAGGGTAGGCTTTTCATACAGAGTAAAATGAAATTAAGTAAAAGATATGAATTGGTTGATGGCTAATAACTGCGATATTCTCATTCACAGTATAGTGTTTGTGGGGAAAAAATGTTTTGGGATGAATAGAGCTGTAAATTGTTTTTAGAAATATGGTAGGTAGTTGTGAACTTAATTATTTGCAAGATTTGGTAATGTGAATACGAGTCATAACTCTGGAATAGCTGTTGGGATTTGATACCTTTGTGGAAGAGGCTACCAAAATGAATAAGAAAATATAAGCCTTAGAAATCAAAAGCGGAGTTGAGCATTTTCTGAGTTGCGCTAAAAATCTGATTCATTAAAAAATCTAAGTTTTGTTTGTGAAGATTACATCTTGATGAAATTTTGCATTGTCCTTGCTTGACTTCCCTAGTCATAATATTAAACCAGATGCAAAACTGAAAAGAAATCACTGAAGAGCTCAACACTCTCTCAAATCTTAGTGATTAGTGGTATTCTTAGTGATTTTTAAATAGTTGCAAGGCTTAGAATTAATGTCTGTGACCGCTCTAGAAACTCACCCAGTCACCGACTATTTCCTATGAGAATTCCCATGTGAGTCGAATAACTTACAAAATGGAACAACCAAAAAAAAGGCTATTATGTTAATTTTTTAATAAGAAACTGCCTCTGAATTATTTTAGTTTCTCACTTAATCTATTATACCATCATGCAGACATCCTACAAAAGTCTAAATTTCTTAGTCCTCCAAATAAAAAATTAGATGAGATTTGATTAATGTCAGTTAAGTGTAATTTTTATCAGTGATCTGTTCATTGTTTTGCCTTGGAATGATCTGATTAGTGAGTCTGTAATTATTTTTTCAAATGTTAGTGTTCTGCCATCCTATGCAACTTTCCAGTATCCCAATTCCTGTTAAAAAGCAATAATAGCTGTCAGGAGAACTCCTTCACGATTTCTTATAAATGTCCTCGTCACTGCAAGTTATCCGGATATGGTGATGCTTTGTAGCTGCTCTTTCAACAAACTCCTGAGTAGGAATAGATTAGAAAGTATTTTACCATAATCATGGTTTGACTTACATTACCTATTCTTGCTTTTTCCCCATGATAATTTTAACACTTCTATGTGATCATTGGTAACTCTATCACAATGAGCAATCACTCTTTTTTTTTTTTTTTTTTAGGATTCATGAAATTATTTTTAATGAAATTAAATTGCTCTGGTATGGAATAAAATTACTTCAGGCTTCATTACATTTTACATATACTCTATTTTCTATGAGCGAAGTGTTGTGGCTTAACCCCAGTGGGCAGCTGAGCCCCACACAGCTGCACATTCACTCCACTTTGGTGGGGTAGGGGAGAGAATCAGAAAGGTAAAAGTGCCAGAACTCATGGGTTGAGATAAAGACAGGTTACTGGGTAAAGCAAAAGCTGCACACACAAGCAAAGCAAAACAAGGGATTCATTCGCTGCTTCCCATGGGCAGGCAGGTGTTCAGCCACTTCCAGGAAAGCAGGGCTCATCATGCATAACTCGTTCTTGGGAAGACAAATGTCTTAATTCTGAAAGTCCCCTTCCTCCTTTTTTCCCCCAGCTTTTATTGCTGAGCATGATGTCACAGGGTATGGGACACCCCTTTGGTCAGTTTGGGTCAGCTGTCCTGGTTCTGTCCCCTCCCAGCTTCTTGTGCACCCCCAGCCTCCTCGCTTACAGGGCGGAGTGAGAAGCAGAAAAGTCCTTTATGCTTTGCAAGCACTGGTTGGCAGTGGCTAAAACATCTGTGCTATCAACACTGTTTTGGTCACACATCCAAAACACAGCACCATATGGGCTGCTGTAAAGAAAATTAACTCTATCCCGGCCAAAATCAGTCATAACACAGTCACAACTAAAAAAAAAAAAAAGAAAAGAAAAAATGTGAGCAATATTTAAAAGGTGGTGTCTTTTTTTAACCTCTTCCTAACATAAGAACTGAATATGTGGCTAGTAGTTTGATTTAGTGAAATATCATCACCTGGAGCTGTGCTTCCTAGTGGGCTGTTGTCAGCATTCATGATTGGACTACACATGTTGATCAGAGCTGCCACAGTTGCCCATTCTGTAGTTCCCAACCTACCCATTCCAGATGGAAGGCTTATCCCCTTCATTATTTTCAGACCAGCTATGTCTAGTCATAAAAGGTAGCAGCATTGTGTTTTCTAGCTACAATAAATAAAGAAAATATAATAGTATAAAACTAAGTGTAATAAGCTAATTTGAGAATGTAGTTATATAAGGCAGAAGAAAATTGCACTTTTTTTTTGGTTCTTTAGTGTTTTTGAATAGGCTATGACACAAATAAGTAGTTCTGACACTACTCGATATTGCATAGAATTGCACTAGTTGCTGTACATGTGTTGTTTGATACTAAATTCTTTATCCATAAATAGCCATTTTGCAAAACCCATCTGAGAATGGAAATGACCACATTCTTCTTTTGAAGGGACAAAGATGATGAATTTCTTAGTTTTCTGATGGGAGATATGGCTGGAGGACATGGATGAGCGTCCAGAGGTTTGATCCAGATCTGTACTTTACTGCAGCTGTGGATAACTTACATAAGTAGATAAAGAACAGCAGGAAATGGAAGACATGGAGCGTGGACTATTAAGGAAATGGAGAAATTTTAGAGGAGAAAAAGATCTGTACATTATTACAGCTGAGATGAGTTGATTTGGGTAGCATATGTGGAATTAACAATGGTATAATGTTTGCTCTAAAACTGATGCTATAAGCAAGTACACTAAAAAATACTAAGATTTGCACTGTAAGATTTTTATTAAGATTATTTTTTACCTAACAAAATCTTAATATTTCAAGTAAGATGCTGATGAATATTTAATTTTTCTGTTAAATTTAGATAATCTGTCCACAGAATCAAATTCTAGCATAAACACTGTGAATCTTGAATATCTTTCCAGTTTATGCATCATTAGTTTCCAGTAAAGCACATTAATGTTTTTCTACCTGAATGATAGTATCCTAACTGAAAATCAACAGTAGATAGAAAAAGTCTATTAGAAGAGAAGCACACATTCATTCACTGAACATCAGCTTTGTTCAGAGGACTTTTAATCTAAAGATGGAAGCAAGAGTGGGGCAGATCCATAATGAGAAGAGGAAATGTGTTTTGTCTCTTACTAATTCAAGCTGAATGTTCTAGTATTAACGGAATAATAATGATTTTTGCCACTTTTTTTTTGAGTAAAACTCAGTGTGGTACACCCATATCTTCTGGTTATTTTAGAGGGTAAAAATGTGGAAGGGAACACTTTGAAAACCCTTTGAACACTCTAGACAGTTAAAATGAGATGTGAATAATCAGGGCTTCTGTAATCTGTTTTTTTTAATGTCTTTTTTCTGTGGAAGGATCAGGAGGCGTCTGCATTAGTTTGGGGCAGTATAGGGAAGGCTGCATACCTCACATGTTTTTTCAGAGCCCGTAGAATGGATCTCCCAGCCTGATAGCTAAAATGCTAAAACACGTGCTATTGATAGTAATAGAATCATAGAATCATTTAGGTTGGCAAAGACCTGCAAGATCATCTAGTCCAACCATTAACCTAGCGCTGTTATGTCTACCACTAAACCATGTTCCTAAGCAGCACATCTACATGTCTTTTGAAGACCTCTGGGGATGGTGACTCAACCACTTCCCTGGGCAGCATGTTCCAATACTTCACAACACTTTCAGTGAAGAAATTTTTCCTAATATCCAACCTGAACTTCCCCTGGTGTAACTTGAGCCATTTCCTCTTGTCTTATCGCTTTTTGACTGGGAGAAGAGACTAACCCCCACCTTGCTACAGCCTCCTTTGAGGTAGTTTCAGAGAGCAATAAGGTCTGACCCTCCTTTTCTCCAGGCTAAACAACCCCAGCTCCCTCTGCTGCTCCTCATAAGACTTGTTCTCCAGACCCTTCACCAGCTTCATTGCCCTTCTTTGGACAGACTCCAGCACCTCGATGTCCTTCTTGTGGTGAGGGGCCCAAAACTGAACACAGTATTTAAGTTGTGGCCTCGCCAGAGCTGAGTACAATGACAATCACTTCCCTAGTCCTGCTGGCCACACTATTTCTGATACAAGCCAGGATGCTGTTGGCCACCTTGGCCACCTGAGTACACTGCTGGCTCATATTCAGCGGGCTGTTGACCAGTACCCCCAGGTCCTTTTCCAGCCACCCTTCCCTCAGCCTGTAGCATTGCATGGGGTTGTTGTGCCCCAGGAGCAGGACCCGGCACTTAGCCTTGTTGAACCTCATGCAATTGGCCTCGACCCATCGGTCCAGCCTATCCAGATCCCTCTGCAGAGCCTTCCGACCCTCGAGCAGATCAACACTCCCACCCAACTTGGTGTTGTCTGCAAACTTACTGAGGGTGCACTCGATCCCCTCGTCCAGATCACTGATAAAGATATTGAAGAGAACTGGCCCCAGCACTGAGCCCTGGGGGACACCGCTAGTGACCGGCCTCCAACTGGATTTAACTCCATTCACCACGACTCTTTGGGCCCAGCCACTCAGCCAGTTTTTANTCCCTGGCACCGAAGTCAGACTGACAGGCCTGTAGTTCCCTGCGTCCTCCTTTTGGCCCTTCTTGTAGACGGGCATCACATTTGCTAGTTGCCAGTCAACTGGGACCTCCCCTGACAGCCAGGACTGCTGATAAATGCTGGAAAGCAGCTTGGAGAGCGCTTCTGCCAGCTCCCTCAGTACCCTCGGGTGGATCCCATCTGGCCCCATAGACGTGTGTACATCTAAGAGATGTAGCAGGTCACTGACCATTTCCTCATGGGTTATGAGTGCTTCATTCTGCTCCCTGTCCCTATCTACCAGCTCAGGGGGCTGGGTACCCAGAGAACAACTGCCCTTGCTGCTAAAGGCTGAGGCAAAGAAGGCATGAAGTACCTCAGACTTATCCTCATCTCTTGTCACTATGTTTCCCCTCACATCCAATAAAGGATGGAGACTCTCTTTAGTCCTCCTTTTCTTGTTTATATATTTATAAAAACATTTTTCATTGTCCTTAACAGCAGTAGCCAGATGGAGCTCCGGTTGGGCTTTGGCCTTTCTATTGTTTTCCCTGCACAGCCACACGACATCTTCTGAATGGCGTGCCCCTTCTTCCGAAGGTCATAAACGCTCTTTTTCTTCCTGAGCTCTAGCCGCAGCTCTCTGTTCAGCCAGGCCGGTCTTCTTCCACACCAGCTCATCTTCCGGCACATGGGGGCCACTTGCTCCTGTGCCTTTAAAATTTCCATCTTGAAGAGTGTCCAGCCTTCCTGGACTCCTTTGCCCTTCAGGACTGCCTCTCAAGGTACTCCGCCAGCCAGTCTCCTGAACAGGCCAAAG
>VXAL01005690.1:1380-24378 GCA_013399475.1 Chauna torquata
TTTTTTGTTTTGAAACAACTGTTCCTGCAACTTGTGATTGTTTGTTTGCTTTGTGAAACATTATAGTGGGTAGTCTCTGTTACTCTCAATAGGGCTAATTCTAGATTTTCTTCTTGATTTTTTTCAGCTGAACAGAAAGACATGAACCCTTTCTCCTCAGAGAGTATTTAAAAAAAAAAAAAATGCATAACATTGAGCAAAGCAGCTGAACTATACATCTGAAGGATCTGGTCTACTGATTATAAATTTATATAAATATACTAAATATTAAAAAGTGTCAGTACAAAAGTGGTTCACAGTTTGTTCACTATTTCTCTTGATATCTTTCAGTCATAAAATATATCAAAATATATGCAGCAGTTCACTAACGGCAAAGCATACACTATCGGGCCCCTTGGTGGTATGGAGCAGTACTGGCACCTACCGGCCACAGTCATCACTCAACAGCAAAAATTTCTCTGTTAAACCTCCTTTTTCATTAGGCTATCTTAACTCTTCCCCCGGCTGGCAAATATGTGATGATGAAGAAAAACCTTCACCCTTCTGCTCTTGGTGCCTGGAGAAACCTACTACAGGCATATCCTGGTAATTCAGAAGACAGGGCCATCTGAGCATATTTCATATATATATTTCAGGAGTAATGGAAATGAGACTTACCACTAGTCCCAGCCAGGCAACCCCAGCCCCTGAGTTTACAGGCTATACATGGCATGGAAAGGAGGGATGTCTTCTTCTAAACTGATGGTGAAATGGAAGCTTAGCTTTTTTTATGTATGATCTCCAGATGTATCCAAAAAATACAGATGTCCAAAAATATCCAAACTTTATGTGTCCTAGTAAAAAGCTTGCTTCCAAGCTGGTTTCTCTGTTTACTGAAGTTAGTTTCTGAGATGCCAGAGAACAATTTGGAACTAAAATCTGTGTATTGGGTTATCTCTTCTACTAATGCTTATGGAACTATCTTGGCAGATGCAACACTCAAACGTACAGGCCAAGTTGGTTTATAAGGTTTAAATATTTCTTTCCATGTAATATTGAAAAAGGAAACTCACAATCCACTAAATTTTTAAGGTAATGAGAGATCGAGAGGTCTGGTGTGAAGACAAACGAAAGGGAAGGTCTGTCAAATGTAGTGGCAAAAATACAAACTTTTTCAGGTTTCAGAATAGCCCTGAGATTTACCCCATTTTCTTCTTCGTCCTTTTGTGAGTCAGCATTATTGGAGTGGTCAATGCTCAAAATTTACTTTTCTTTATGAAACATCAATGTTTCATTGAAGGATACAACAAACAATGTCAAAGTGGACTTAATTATTGGATTTACAAATTTCAGTGAATACCTGCTCTTCAGATAAGAACAGTTATCCACAACCCAGTGAATTTCAGATAATGCCTGAGAAATAGACATACATCTAAATTAATGTGACTGTTTCTGTCTTGAAGCCTCTTCAGGACCCAGTCTGCATCAGAGCTGGTAATACAGCTATGTAGCTATTTTCTGAAGCTCAGAAAGACCTTGGGCCAAAATTGCCTCTTGTCTCCATTAGCTGACTTTTGGAGTAATTTTAGTGCCAGCAGAGAAGCAATCCTGCCAGTTTTCCTCTGGACTGAACCTGAAATGAAACTGGTACATGGGAGATCAGTCATACATATACAGCATAAAGAGGCCTTACTGTGATTTAAAACTTCTTGACCTGCCAGTTCTTCTGTGGTAGGAGTGTCACTCAGAAAAAATGACAAACAAGTCATAACCCTTGTATGGAATCCTTTCTAAAACATCTCTCCTGTCATAAAAAGTCTAAAAGTCTCTCATGTCACCCTTTAATAAAGGTTGTCTGCAAAAGACAACATAAATGTGATGAGCCACGTCCTCAGGGTATTCTGCAATTCTGAGAACACCAAGGGGCATTTACACAAGCTGTGTGTGAAGGTTCACTATGTGCCTCATAGTCTCCAAAGACAACGTGAAAATGTTTCTTACTGTTTAATGATGGTGCACTTAAAAAGGTGCCTATGTTGGAAGAAGAATTTCCTTTCTAAAGTTTCTGGAAAGAAATTATTTCCTACAGAGCTTCACTCAGTTCAGTTCACCCAGTGTCTTGGACATGTATTATATCATCTGTGCTAAAATATTTATTTCTTTTCTTTGGCTATAAAATACCCTAGGCATTTAGTTTGTACTTAAATATTTACATTGGAGATGTAGTTATTTAGGTCTTGATTCAGCTAAGAGCCATATGATACCAGCTGTATCTTGTTCTGGGAAGACCCAGTTCCCTGGTTCTGGGGTTGTGTCCTCCAGCAATGTGAGGCTTTCACAAACACCCTGCAGTGTCTCCAAGAACATTAGGTGATTATATCTAGTTGAAAGGATCCTTTAAACAACCTTCACAGTCAGTAGAGAGGTACTTCAGGAGGACAGTTCAGAAATTTAGCAGATAGCGTGACTCTGTCTCTCTTCACTTGTTACAAAGGACTAAGACTAAACATTTTAGGATGGCTAGAAAAAGATTAAACATGTAAACAGCATCTTTTGTCTTACTCACCTGGGAAACACTCAAAGTGAGACTGAACTTGGGGATAGTTTGTGTGCAGTGCACTCTGGGAAATGCAGGAGTTTCACTCTGTCCTCCTTGTTCCATTTAGCCCTAGCCCACCATGTGCAATCTGTGTTTGGGCTGCTGATCACATCCTCGCTGAAGTCACTTTTAGTTCTCCTGGGAAGGAAAGCACAACATCAATGTCAGACAGTTATTAAAATCACATCATGTTTGGAAAAGGATATTTTCAGGTCATGTTAGCTTTATAGCTGTTGAGATGATTAGAAAAGTCTGTACCTCAAAAGCAGGAAATGGTATTCACTAATCTCTTGCTGTCTTTCTGTTCCAGATGTCTTCAGAAACAGAAACAGCCTACATCAACCTAATCCTGAAGAAAACAGAAGCACTCCATTGACACTTGTGGAGTTTTTCATCAAAGCATAGAATAATTTCAGCTGGAAGGGGATTCTAGAGGCCATCTAGTCCAGGTCCTTGCTCAAAGCAATCCTAAAGAGATTTCATTGCCCAAGGCCATGTACAGCTGAGTTCTGAACACCTTCAAGGATGCAGATTAAGCAACCTCTCTGGTACCCAGTATTGAACTACTTTTCTTCTTTATACGTTATTGTAATTTTCCGTGTTCCGAAACATGGAACATGTTAGTTGCTTCTCTTTCTATTGCTGTGCTCCCACAAGAGTAATTTGACTGCATCCTCTCCACATCCTGGTAGTATTTCTTCCTTCCTTGACTACAGACTAACAGTTTCTAATACAAAAATAGGAGTTCATGGTTTGTATGACCATCAGAAATACAAAATGACAGAGATTTACAAATCATTAAGACCCAGCTTCTCTGTCTCATCCTGATGACCAAGCAGAGGCTATGTTGTACTATACATCTATCAATCAGCTATGTTTGTGGAAAGGGTATAACTAACAACGTATTGAGCCTACATATGCTTGCACGTATGATCTAATTCTGCTGTTACTCAGGTTCACACACACAGTCTGAGGGATAGAGCCCCATGTCAATTAATAATGGGAGACTTCGGATGGAATGCAGATTTTTTTGTTTGCTAAATATTAAAGAAAAATAAATGACTGAGCATAATGACAGTGATAATGAGTCAGACCAAAGATCCTCCTAGTCAACCATCCTGTCTCCAAAAGCGGTCAAAGGTAGATAGCCACTCCTTATACAAGGGTGATGAACAGAGTTGTTTATAACACCTACACAGTACCACACCTTATGTTATGAGAATATCTAGGAGGGAAGATCATAAAGAAAGTTTGGGTAAGTGTCATGATATTTTCCCAGAATACTGTCCCAGCCTCTGGTACTCTGTGGTTCTGACATTTCTTGAGCTATAGAAGATGATTTCATGCATAATAAAATAAAAAGTTAAAAAAAAAAAAAAACAAAGAAAGAAAAAAAAAAAGATTTCTTCCTCCTTTCAATTGTCCAGTTGGTATATAAACTTTTGGAAAATAAATGTCGGGGTTTCATAAGCACTTGTTCATTCAGGGTAGAATTGGGTAAATACTGGAAAACATTTCTGGCAAACTTTCATTCAGATTTCAAACAGGTGCTTTGTGGTTTTGATTTCTCTTTGCACTGTTGCTCATGCAGAGAAATAATTGGAGAATATTATGGAAAACAGCTGCATTCACATGCAAACAAGGGTATTTGCTCATGAACCCAGGTATTCATTATCACTGTATGGTAAGCATTCTCCCCAATCCACCAAAGCATTTCAGCATGTGTTTAGCTTACATCAAAGCGATAATTTCTGTTTTAAAGCAAAGCATGAATATGTTTTGCTGAATAATGTTGCAACATATCACTGTGTACCAGGAATATCCTTCAGCCATTCCACTAACCTTAATGGGTCAGTTGCCCAAAGAAAAGCAGAAGACAGATGAACAATGGATAGTAACCCAGTGTAGTCTTAACTGCAGAGAACAGTTTGTGAGTCAACATAGTTGTTAGCTATTTGACCTCTGCTAATTCAAAGAAAAGGGGAAGAGTGATATCATAAGACAGAAATCCCCTGAAATTAGAAAATTCCCTGTCCCTTTCCTGCACAGACAACAGACCAGCCTTCAGTGTGATTTACATTCCCCCAGTATTAGATGTTTAAAAGTTAGTTGTAGAAATCTTTGTTAGTCACCTAGCTGGTTTGTACCACTATAAATCAGCATCTTCTACAAAGGAAAGAATAAGGGTTGTCTTTAGGACAATAGATATATCACATTTCCTAGAGATATTTAATAGGATAATTCTTAACACTCTGTCAGAAACTATGCCTACAATAAAATATATCATATAACCTGCCTATTCAGGAAGCCTAATGAGGACATAGAAGCAAGAGCCTTTTTTTGGTCTTATTTACTCAAATTGCGCCTTACTTTTTTTCCCCCCTTATCAACAAACCTAGTTCTAAATGAAGGTGCTCCAGCTCTCCCTACGACCATTCTGCAGTTGTACAGTTACGTACCTTAGCCGCTGGGTTTCTGTGGTTTGTAGCCATAAATAGAAAGGTATTTATTCAATTTAAAGGGAATATCCTACACCCCAAATACTGCCTGATTTAACAGTTTATCTGCTATACTTTAGAATTAACTTTCTGAGGTTCTAGATTTTTTCCTAGAATAGGGAGGGAGAAACTAGTATTCACCTCAAGACAGATTTGACAGGGTTCGTGGCATCTAGAGCTAGAGTTTACTAAATTTTGGTTTCCATTCCTCATTTTATATAAAGCAACTCTCTAGTTAAACTTCTTTTCTCTAATCTAATCTAACATTTCCATCTACTGCTGTGCTGCAGACCCTTGCAGGATGTCGTGCAGTAACGGTGAACTAGATAGATACAAATGTTTGATCTGGCAGATATATTTTAATTTGGGAAACTAATTTATTAGATGAGTGGTGTCTTTAGTCTTTGATATGACCAGTGCCTGGAGACATGACAGACAGGTTTCAATGCAAATAAAATTCTAGAAGAAAGACTGAAAACAATCTGAAATATTCTCACCTTCAAAGCAGCTTCAATAGTAACTGACACATTCTTAACAGATAGTTATTTAACCTGGTCTTATCCCTCTGTGAAAGAGATTTCATAGCATCTGTCAACAACCTGTTATGACTAACTGATCTTCTCATTTGAAAATTTCCCTTATATGTAATTTAGCTTGTTTCTTGTCCTATTCCTAGTGATCAGAGAGCACAAATTGCTCCTTTTGTCTTTGCAGCCAGTCTAAGAAATATCTGTAAATTATTACATTTGTAGTTACAATTTTAAGTGCCTCTTTTTCTATGAAAATAACTACGTCCTTCCTTTCCCGCCAGTTGGGACAAAATTATTAGGATTTCCCCTGGCTTGGAATTTCTGAAATGTTCATTGTCTATGGTGAGCACCTTGGTGACAAGCACTCATCCAGGAAGATTTTGCTAATGAAGCATTGTTGTGGTTTAACCTGGCAGGTAGCTAAGCACCATACAGCTGTTCACTCACTCCCCCCTCACCTCGGTGGGATGGAGGGGAGAATAAAAAAAAAAAAAAGAGTAAAAACTCACTTGTTGAGATAAAGACGGTTCAATAGGACATGAAAGGAAGGGAGAATAATAATAAAAGAATATACAAAGCAAGTGATGCACAATTCAGTTGGTCACCAGCTGCTGACCAATGCCCAGCCAGACCCTGAGGAGTTTTATTTTTCAGCATGGCAGCATATGGTATGGGACATCCCTTTGGTCAGTTCGGGTCAGCTGTCCTGGTTCTGTCCCCTCCTGGCGTCTTGTGCACCCCCAGCCTCCTCGCTGGCAGGGCAGCATGACAAGCTGAAAAGTCCTAGGCTCTGTGTAACCAATGCTCTGCAACAACTAAAACATCGGTGTGTTATCACCATTATTCTCATCCCAAATCCAAAACTCAGCACCATACCAGCTACTAGGAAGAAAAGTAACTCTATCCCAGCCAAAACCGGGACAAGCATGAAGAAAAGCTAGCAACAATTTTCCTCTGAAAACTGGGTAATGTGCTAGCTACTGAATTATAAGGAATGGAACAAGTTTTGGTTACAATTAATGAAAATTAACTTCCTTCCCTTCCCTTCCCTTCCCTTCCCTTCCCTTCCCTTCCCTTCCCCCTTTTCCCTTTTCCCTTTTCCCTCTTCCCTTTTCCCCCTTCCCTTTTCCCTTCCCTTTTCCCTTTCCTTCCCTTCCCTTTTCCCTTCCCTTCCCTTCCCTTTTCCCTTCCCTTTTCCCTTCCCTTTTCCCTTGTTTTTCCTTCCCTCCCCTTCCTTTCTCATTCCTTTTCTCTTTCCCTTTCCCTTTCCCTTTCCTCTTTTTTTTTTTTCTTTCTTCCTATTGGTAACAGAATGGTAACATCTCTTTTAAAGAAAATTCATGCTGAGAAAATCGAGTATAGCTAAGAGAGGAGTCTTCACAAACTACATCTTCAAACAAAATAGTTGCTTTATTTTCTGAGCAATGAGTAGCTTTTTCCAGTAGATGGTGATAAAGAACTTCCACAGAAAGACGGCTGCCTGCTCTGGGCTTTCCTTGCCTCCGTGGTTGTCTCTGCAGAAAGGGAAACAACACAGATCAGCATCAAAATAAACAGAACTTTTAGTTAGTGATCTTAATGGGACAATTTGTTTTTTTTTGTTTGTTTGTTTTTAGTAATAATAATAATAATCCACTCTTTATTCTTATGCTTCCTATAGGATTCTGGCTTTGTTCCCTAGAAGTTCATTTTGTAACGTACCCTGAAAGGAAACATGAATACGTAACTATTTTTATGCTGCATAATTTTTGTCCTAGGTCTTCAGCTTTCTTTTGAGGAAATATTCCAGCCTCCTCTCATTACTTTTCTCTGAGATGGTCAGACGGTGTAGATTAGTAATTTCATTATTTCATTTCAGTTTAAACTGTGTTATACTAATGCTGTTTTTGTTCTTAGTCACAATCTTCATGTAGCATATTTACAAACAACTGAAATAAACATTTAAAAGCTCTAAGAATAAAGGAATTATGGTTAGCAAAGCGAAATTCTACAGCCAGCTCAAATATACCAGTAATGCTTTGCAGGGAAAAATGTTATTTTTTGACATGCAATGCCTTACAATAACTACCCTCTTCAATCGAAAAATAACAACAACAACAATAATAGTAATAATAATAATAATCCACTCTTTATTCTGCAAATGCTCCAAAATGAAAAGATATTTACATGTGAGATGAAACCGGCTTTTGATGTTTCAGTCATGTCTACCTACCCCCTTAGAATTAACAGGCAAAAAAAATCAAGACTGTATGAACTTCATAGGAACCATAGTTTTGCATGAGCTCAAATTTTGATAAATGCATCCATGATAACCTCTTGGAGACTTGACTAGACAGCTTGAAAACTGGTTGCAAGGAGTAATGTGTCTCTAGATGATATATGAGTACCAGTGACACCCTCTAATGATTATAGCATTAGATGAGGATGGTGGGAAAATATGGGCTGAAGCTGAAAAATCTAATGACTCCATTTCACTCATGTCTTAAAATCACAACAGAACAAGACATAGCAGACTGCAGTGAGGATGTGCTTGAAATCAGGCAAAAGTGTTATCACTATTGGTCTTCACTTGCTATTTGTCACAACCTTCCTCCTCCAAGTATTGTTATTACCTCCATCACCGTTACCTTGAGCTAGGTTCTCTTAAGAGAAGAGAAGAAGGTTTACAGCAAGGTTAGGAAGGCTAACTTCTTAAATTAGGCTAGCTTCAGCCAAAATAACTTATTGTACATTTTCATTTGTATTTTTCCCTTGACAATCGTGTTGATAACCTTGATAATCCTTGAATAATAACCTTGATAATCATAGAAATTAAAATACATTTTTGTACAAGACAGGTCACTCAGAATTTTTTCTGGAGGGATGTAGAACCTGAAAGGTCAATTTTACTGCCATTGCCATCAAAGCTTTAGGAACCTGGCACATCCTGGCCAAAGATTCAATGTCTTCTAGTGTTGCACTCACATGGGAATGATTATGTGTCTCTTTTCCTTTGGTTATCTGATGTTGAGAAGATATTAAGTTCTCATAAGCATTCAAAGGCCTGTTTCTGAGCTTGTATAAAATCATCACTGTGAAAGAAGGATGTAAATTACTGTTATTCACTGTAATGGAATGAATCTAGAAACAGGATGAATTTACAATTTTTTTTTTGGGGGGGGGAAGACTGAAAAATATTTCATGTTTGTGCAGATTTTCCTTGGAAACCTAGATTTTTTTAACACCCTCCCCCCTCCCCCCCGAAGGAATGTCAGTAATCTTACCCCAGATTACTGCGATTTGGAAAAGATTATGGGAATAAACCAAACCAAAGATAAGATCAAAACAAAATATATTAGTTTACCAACCAACCAAAAGTGGTTTGCTTAAGGTCAGTCTAACACTAATCTCACCATGCCTGAGCTAACCTTTTAGGATTATAGGAATTTTTTCATTGTCCCGGTCTTTTTATTGGGTAGTCTTTTATTGGGTAGTCTTACTAGCAAAGTTATATCTCCTAGGTGTTGCTGTATTTATGCCTCTGAGGACAACATCAGAGTTTGATGGAAGAAAAAAGATTTGAAGAGAAAATGTTGACCAGTCATACTCTTGGTATATTTTTTCTGTTTATTTAACTTGCCTCTAGTATTTTGGACATGAGGTGCTTACTCAGGGGGTCTCTAAGGGGTGAAAATATACCCAACCATGCCTACATTGACACCAAAGCAAGCAGAGAGTTGTCAGGAAAAGACTGAGCATCATTTTGAAACAAATATTAAACACCAGGCTAAACTGACTGCAAAACTTTCATGAGCAGAAACCTGCACAAAATTAAAGAAGCTGTTTTGCAGACCTGAGCAGATTTGGAGAGTGCTTTCAGATTGCTACCCTGAATTATTAATTTCATATTTGTTCTGATAAAACCCCAGCCCACACACTCTGTTTTATTGTCAAGAGCATTAACTATAGCTTGCCATCTTGCAAGCTGCCCAAGTGATAGCAGAACGCTATTGGGGGTGAAAAATGTGATGATCTCCCTGCTCCGAACATCCTCATTCTCTTCCAAATTACCATAGGAACATTAATTTGATTGTGTACTTCCTACAGCACTGTTAATTAGTTACCTCGTATTAATTACAGTAATTACATACGCACCTATCTATAGGACTATTAGGCAGTTTATAGGAAAAAAATGTGAACCAAGATGTTCTTGATGCAAAGCAGCTAATCAGCTAACAGCTGCTGTTGGTCCCAGTGTTGCTAGTTAACACTTGAAATACTGTACAAAGGGATATTTTCAAAACTCTAGCTAATAAAACCTTTTCAAGTCATTGCTAAGCAAATGTGTTTTGTCTGTGTACTTCCATTCATCTGCTAACATAACCACGGATCAGAACTGAATACTAATATGACTAAACAGCAGTATGAAAATCATCAAAGGGATGTTGCGAGGACATATTACCAGGGAACAAACAGAATATGTTTTAGCAGAGGAAATGCAGTCTTTGCAAATCTAGGTCTATAAACTTACTTTTAAAATTATAAAATGTGAGATAAAGTCTGCAGTCTATGAATAGTTCTGACCTGAGGAATATTTCTGTCTCTGTCATGCTTTGTATATGCCAGGGTGGGTGATGGGAAGAGGTGGTCATCACTGCTGCATGAGCAGTCATATGAAGTCCCCAGAACAGGGTTTTCATCAAAAGGCTGGACGACAGCACATCTGGCTGGTGGTGAGTTACTCTTCAGTGTATGGTTCACAGGTGTACCCCCAAGCTGGCGTCCAGAGGGTGACTTTCCTGTCCATCAGCCATGAAATACATTCCTTTGTTTCAATAGATATTTCCTTACTGATTGCTATTTTCTTTAATTTGGCTTTAAATTTTATTCATTTGGGGATAAGAATCTACCAAAAAATGGTGGACTTTGTTCAATTTTATATCTCTGTTCTGTGTTATACTTGGTGGCCAAAATTGCAGATCTGGTTCCTATTCCTTTGTGTAATACACAATGATTCTCTGGTGCAAGAATTATACATTCTACTCCTGTAAAATTCATGGTTCTAAGCTCTCACTGCCTGTGGTGCTTGCAATTATAAGGAATTCAATGACAGACTTTGGATTTTAAGGCCAGAAGAAACTGTTGGATCATCTGCTCTGACTTCCCCTTTATTGCAGGCCAACAAGTTCTATCTGCAGACTCTTATATCAGTCCCACCAAGACAGCTCTCCCACAAGAGCATTAACACAGCATTTAAAGCCATGAGGATACCATATCTGGTCTTCTCTTATCACCAAAAGCTACTCACCTCCACTGCTACAAATGTAAGGCTTCAACTTCCACTCTTCTGTTCGAGTTCTGCTCTCTCTGACATATTGCACTCTCCTATCACACCTCATCTTTCCTTCCTGTGAAGGACATGGACCTTCACAGGGTCATTTCTTCTCTAAATCTTCACAGTTCTGAGTCACTACTAGTTTTTTTCTCCAACTCTTTTCATTTTTACAGCACTTTTCCCTCTCACAAGGTAATCAAATTGTCTGCGTAAACAGATTGAATCCCCTGCTTTGCTTTCTATGCAAATCAGAGCTCTGCCATAATGGCAATCATATTTATACTTTTCACTGAATTCATCACACAGCTTCTGACCTGGAAGCTGAGTTGTCTTCCCACTCCAAAGCTGTTGCTGCATAACCACTGTTGCAGAACTGTACATTTGTGTATTCTCTTAACAGATCTGACAGGAATTAGTTATATCCAACGAAACAGTAGTGTTTGAGGTAATAAAGATCACAAAAATTGTTTAAGGAAATATGGAATTTTTTGGTTATATTCGGGTGCAAGGTGCAGGTAAACATGGTGGTGGTGTTTGACCTCCTTTCCACTGGCTGTCAAGGAAAGTTAGGCCAACAGATGTTTAGCCAGATCAAAAGTCTGTACTTATATTGGGCCTAACCCTGGAAAAAGTCTGTTTTTTTTTCCTAGGTCAAGGAGTGACAATCATGACCAGTATTTGGCATGCAGGTTCAGAACTTTATCGATTTTTTCAGAGTTTTGGAAAACGTTACAACTTGCTGACTGATTGCCAGAACAGTTTATCCTCTTCAATGTATTAGTTGTTTGTTCTAATTTAAATCATTCCAGTTGCTCAGCTGAGAAATAGATAAATGCCATGAAAATCTGATGGTCACCTGTTTGCATAGCAACCCATAAGCTGATATTTGCTTTTCAAAAAAATACTTAGAGACAGCATTAGAATAACAAATTTGCTAAATAGCTCAGAACAATACTGGTCAAGTTGCACACTTTGCATTACTTCTGAAAGCTTAGTCCTTGAATATTACCATTCCTTAAAAATGTCCTTTGACGCAAGAAAAACCTTTAACTTGTATCTGTTTTGGAATTCGAAAGCAGTGATTATGAGGGTGAATAAGAGGGAAGAAGAGGGAAATTCCAACTACAGTCTATAGGACTGATGAATATTTGATTATGGTTCCCTACTCTTTAGGGTTGTCTGCTTCTCTGCACCGAATATGCAGAATTTCAGAGTGATTTCAACCCCATTTCATGTATGTACCTCAATTACATACTGAAATGTAGCTGGGGTGAAATCTGGGCTAAAAAAAGATGCATAGGGCTTCATTTGTCCCATCTGTTTCTCTCATTCCGTTTTAAAGCCAGACCTTGTTAAGTGGCATCTAAATGAAATACTGGTGGTTCTTTGGAGCCATATTCCTTATCTTACTTAGCAACTTTAATAACAACCTTAACCGGGAAATCTTTCAGGAATGCAACCAGGGGCATACAAGCCCTTTAACCACTCACATCAGAAAATGACTAATGCAGTTGAATGAATGCAGATGTCAAATAAACTGTGGGCACCATGCCTGAACAGCACAGTTCATGTCAAGTGAACTACACACACAAAGTTGCCAATCAAAGAGGGGATTTAGGAGACTACATTGGAGAAAAACATAATTTCATGTAATTCTGTGTAGGTACAGATTAAAAACAAGCTTGTATAGGTTGCTGAACTGCAGCAAGACTAAGAGTGTTATGAAACAAGTTTTCATGAAAATAGTTTTGTATCAGCTTTTTCTAAGATTATTAGAAAGACCCTGTCAGTAGTAGGCCCTGTCATATTAGATGACCCAGTTAGACTTCATTGACCTTGCCCCAGAGTAACAGGATGATAGTATCTACAACAGTTGTCAACAAGAATGGGCAAGATGAAGCTGCAGACAACAAATAGGTTTCTGGGTAAACATAACAAAATGCTAAGTAGATTAAAATACCATATTTATTCTCATTGGAGAATTACAGCTCTATCCAATGTTGTCTGCTGGTATTGACAAAACCATGTTTGTAGGCAGAAGTACTCCATCATATTGATATACTTGTGAAAAACAGATCATCTTTTGCATATACAAGATATGAAGAATGGCATATGTGCCCAGCAACTTATCTATTTTCTATGAGCGTGTCAGCTGGAGAAACTGTAAGATAAGTTTATGACCTATATCCCTATAGGACAGAAGTTTCTCCATGTAAGACTTGCATCATAAAGTTTCCTCAAAGAAACCAGCTCTGAATTTTATCCAGAGATACAAAAACATTCATAGTGAAGTGTCATGAAAACCCCTGCTAATTTCAGTGTATTTCATTATGTAAATACTAAACTTAAACAGCAAAATTTAGATGCAGTTTGCCTCTGAATACACAAAAAAGCCACTGCAAGAGTGAAAATCCCACCTAAAATGTATTCTGAGTGTTTAATTGGTGTTTAGATGGTGCTAAAATCCATATGTGAGTTAACCCTCACCTGCAAGTAAACTTGTGGACTTTCAGTGACATTTTAATTAATGAGAGCATCTGAATTCAAAGACTAATTGTGAGAAATCTAGGATTCTTTGTTAGATGATGATGAATTTAACTAGATTTAACAGATGTTGAAACAGTCATTACCAAAAAGAAGTCATAAAACCTTGTTAACTACAAGTTATCCTCCAAGATCCAACCCTTTTCTTTCAAGAGAATAGTCATGGATTTTTCTACTACAGGACAACATTCTTCCCATTCCTATGATTCAACAGGAACAGGAAAGAGAAACTATACCATTGTTGCCAAAAATGTGTCATAAATTTATATTCTAAATGGGTGACAAATTTCTATTCTATTCGTCCATCTATCAGATTATCTTTATGGTTTGAGGCAAGTCTCAAACATACACATCTTTTTCTTTTCTCTCTCTCTTTTTTTTTTTCTGATAACAAAATAGCCAATATATTTTGCAACAAGATACGAGGCAGCATGACTGAAGTGAAAGCCTTGTGTTTATCTTGTGATTCCCTGGACACACTTGACCACAATTCTTGAATAATCTCTCATTCAGGCCCCTACCTTTAACAACCTCCCTTCTCAGTCAATGAAAAACTTTTGAATGAATAAGCTGACATTTTGACATTCGCCAAATTTCAATTTTGTTTAGTCAATTAGCAGTAGTTTAAATCTTGTATTTCAACTGATTAGGTTAATATTACCATAGTGAATTTCCTGGAGGGTATAAAAGCCCTCAGAGCCTGACTGTATAGCTATCTCTCCATACTGAGTTGCTGTAGCTAATACATTAAAGAAAAGGTTACATGAGAAAAACTGAATTACAAATATATATATATTACAGAGAGAAAAGTTAAATAGGTTGCTTCAAATGTTAATAAAAATGGGAAAGGTGTTTTTTTGCTGTTTTTTCCCCTCCTTCTTTAAACATTTTTAATAGTAGCAAACACTTTTCTGTCAGTGGCTTCTTGTAGATATTAAATGTAACAAATACAGCAGGGAGTGCTTTTAAAATAGCCGATGAATTGAAAGAATGGAAAGGAAAAGGAATAGGAATGGGATCTGGGATAAAATACTACAGAAATACTACAGACTTAATATCTTGCAGGCAGAGAGATCATTCTAAGGGTCAAAAGTATTGAAACGCAGACTTTTTGTCTGGCAGAATGCTGAATTATATCCTCAAAGCAAAGAGAAATGCATCCTCTATCATTTTGTGTATTTTGTTTAACTTTTTCACACAAAAAAATAAATCTCACTTGCAAAAGAGAAAAACAGGACAGACAGCAAAATGTACAAAGGGAATATTTTCTGCTGTGGAATTCTGGTATTATGAAAATAAACAAGAACCCCAGGACACAGCAAAACAACTGGACAGAAATCAGTCCCAAAGCTTCATACTACTTTAAGCATCATGGAAGGTTTTCTTTCAACAGAGAAATTTCCTTGCATGATTTTGTCTTTCCAACCAACCAAAAGGAGGCTGGGATGCTAGAATTTTTCCAAACTTCCAGTATGGAATAGAAAGACAGGAAAAGAAAGGCTTTAAATATTGATGAGGTTTAAAAATTTTAAAAATTCAGCTTGGCTTTTTTTCTTTTTTCTTTTCTTTTCTTTTCTTTTCTTTTCTTTTTTTTTTTTCTTTTCTGCTTTCAAAAGTAACCCTTTATTCAAGAATAAATAGGAGCATTGTTAAGTGTGAGAATGGGATAGTGTTGATCTTGCACCACCCTACAATTTGAAGTTCCTCTGAGATTGATCCAAAAAAAGAGGACAATAAACTGACAAAGAGAGTATCTTAATACAATGTTTGAAAAAAAGACGAATAACCCTATCTATTAAAACATTTTCATGTGTTATTATTACTATTATTATTGTGTTGCTGTTTTTCCTGAGGTACTGCTGCTCACTTGTGCCTGTTGATTTAATGCCAATAATGTCAAAATGACTTTATGTTGTTCACTACTTAAGTAATGAACATAAATGCAATTCTCCTTACAGAGAGATTATAACAAGACCCCTAAGAAGCATTTCAGCTATTTATGAACTGAAGGAAATTCCAGCTAGTTACTAACATTGAAATATGGTTTTCCCAGATTTCCACTGCACTGAGGCTGGATGAAAATTATTTTTGATTCTAGCCAAGTTAGCTATTGTTATATGATCTTTCATTTCATAATACGAGCAATACATCTTTATGGTATATGCTTTAGAGTATGTGTGTGGTTGTGAAGGATGGACACGTGTTGAGCTCAGACAGCTGAACTGCATGTGTCTGGAACCATCATCACATTATTGTGAAAAAGGGCAAATTGTGTGTTCTACCCATAGGAAATCATAAAAGTAGGGAGGGGGAAGGACTATATTATGACAGACCACCCTATTCACCCACTTGCCAACACAGTGTTGATCCCTACAGCCAGACTGTCAGTCAAATGACTGCTGTTGACTGTTACAGGATTTTCTAACAAAAGAAAAATCAATTGTATTTCTAAGTCAAGATGTAGCACTTTCCTAGTGGTGTACATATGCTCCTAAAATGAAACAAGATATTACCTTGAAAGAGTTTGTGTTTTGCTTTGGACAGAGTTTTTTTTTCTTGCAATTTTATTCAAGGTTTGATTTATTCTCGAAAAGATTGTCTCAATGATCAACGCAGTAAAAATATAATGTATCCATTTCTTCTTGGGAACCATTTGTCTCAATTTTACAGAATTGCAAAGGAATGAAAGTAATAATTGAGATCTTAATATGATTAAGCACAATCACATAGCTACATTTCTGATATTCAGTTGGAGAGAAACACATCCTCAGACCAATGTTACCCTTTGACAGTGCAAGACCAGACTTTCAACTTATGTATAAAGGGGCCATTCCCCTAAAATCAATAGAGCTTCTCTAATTTTCACCTGTATAGAATGGAAGCCCTTTCCCCCCTCTCTTCTTGGGTCACAGGAATAATTTCCTTTTTAAAGTAAACCTTTCCTCTTGTTCAAATGATTTCACATGCTCTGCCTCACCCATCTTAGAAATGTATCATTAGCCATTACAGTCACTTTCAGTGCGTGGGTGGGCTGTGTGCCTAATGTGCATCTGTTAATATTCACACTGTCTTCTGTGGTGTTCCTGTCATGTTGCTAAAATCTGCTTTGAATATCATTAATTTCAGCTTATATTTGGAGGTGTTTTTCAGTTGTGTCTATTCTCTACAAAAATAATGCTGTATTTCATTCTGAGGCTGCTGCACAGGGCCTTTGTGCTGCAGGTGATGAAAATAGAGTTTGTAGTCTATTCAGCCTCTGGATGAAGGCAACTTGCACTGCTTGTTTACTTAGGACCTGGCTTTTTAGGTGATATCTTGACTCCATTAAAGTCAAATAAGAATTTTTCCATTTGTTTTAGCAGAGATGGGTTTTCTCTGTTCATTTGCTGAAGTGATGATAAACTATTACTCAGACAGAGGCAGAGGAGAAAAGGAAATGGTTTGTATAAGGAAAAAAAAGTTTTAAAATGTTTTGAAAGATATTTAATGTCAACGTCATTTCACACGGTGTCATTAAGAGTGTGTGATCCTTTCTGAGCAGGTGGATTTGGAAGTTTGTTCGTCTTCTTGCCTTTGCTCTTGCCAGATTCTACATTTCATTAAGGGAACATAAACAAATAATGCAAGGTTCTTTTAGGTTTAGTTAATGTTCAGAATTTGTTTTGAAAAGGGAAGAAATTGGTTGTGGATAAACTGAATATATTCTCCTCTACCACCTTCTAGGTGAGCTACTCTCTTTCTTCCAGAAATGCTACCTATTGGATGCTGAACAGCGTGAAGAAGAGATCTGCTATGTTTGAGGTTCCTCTAATTAAAGACTAAGAATCAGGATGGAAATAGGTGGGCTGAACATTTAGTCTTGATCTTTTATTTTGAGATCACTTGGAGAAGAAACAAAGCAAGATTGTTCTGTTATACACTACAACAATGATTAATAAGAAACAATTCCTTCCCTTTTCTCCTCATCTTTCAAGATGGCATTAATATTTTTCAAATTGCCTTTTTCATATTTTCTCTGTGACAGTATGACAACAGCTTCTGTGCAAGTATCTGCAACAGTAAGCTGTGAGGTATCACCTGTAGTCTTTGCTTGATCTTCTCAGCTGAGCACCTTGGCTTCCCTTCTGCTTTCCAATTTCTCTCTCTGCTCCTTCAACATAGTCATTATTGCAGCCTGGTAGATAGAGGTTTCCATAGCTTAGTATCAATGAGCAAGTCGTGGCATTGGCAGTTTACATCTCTGGATCAGACCTCTCTAGAAGCTGTGAAGAACCACATCTGAGATCCAAAGCTATGACATTATTACAGGAATCCATGCCTGTTCTGAGTTCTGCACAGTAAAGACTTTCTTCAATCTCTGTCAGACCGTGTGGGTAATCTGCAGTGTTTACCTAGCAACTTGGATGCAATATTTTATTCTATAAAAGCTAGCTACAAAGGAATGCATGGAGGAAGGAAACCAGTGCTTCTGGTCACTGAATCTGCATTGTTATCTTTTGCCAGACTGCTCTGCGGGTCATTCAGAGAAACACTCAGCTTGGATTAGATACACAGTGAGCCGTATGCTGCCACTTCCAGCAACATAATATGACCTTCATTTGAAAGCCAACAAATTCTCATTCTTTGTACTATGGGAGTGCTTTATTGCAGAGTTAATATTGTAGCCATAGGTAGATTTTCCAAGAACACTCGTTGATCTGACTCTGTTCCTAATTACTTCAATGGGAAGAGATTTAGATCAGAATGGTGAATTTTCTGAAGGATAACACATGGTTCATTTTTGTAAAGAGGATATATCCCTCTGCCCTTGACTATGAGAATATTTTTTCAATTTGTCTGCAGCTGTGTGACAAAAGGCTTACTAGGGAAAAAACTACGCATTTTTCAATATTTACACAGAATTCTGCAAATGAATTTTCCATTAATACAACCGATACATTGCTGTGTTATAAATATTTACTGTTAATAGCATAAAATAATCAAGAAGATAAAGTTGTCTATGTTTTCACTTCATAAGATACATTTCACATGCTGATTTCCTCCAAAGGATTCTTAATATTTCTTACAAAAGATTTTCTTCTTGCTGGTTACTAGTTTGCTTTTCCCAAGGTTTGTGTTTTATCCTCAGCTATTCTATGCAGCAGATGTAAAAATAAGGACAACGTCTGACATGAGCTCTTTAAAGTTTGCAGTCTTCATGTCTCTAGCTAAAATAAGTATGTTAATCTGAGTTTAGAGGTGTATTTTTGTCACCCTGGTCTTCATTGGCTCATCAGGGCCAAGTTTAAAAATTGGTGGAACCATGGCTTAACTGTTTGTGACTGAAGAAGAGGAAAAAATCATCCACAAGCTTTTATGTTAGATAGATTTCATAAGAGGAAACCAAAGTTTTCTTCCGAGATATATTTTTCTTTAACTTTTCTAACATTGGTATTGGAAAATACTAATGTCCCCTAGGAACTTGCTAACAATATACAATATAATATTGTTAGATTATGTATTATTTTATTGAGAAAGAGTATTTTTGATGAGACAGCAACTGAACACTTCCCTGTAGTTTTTTCCATCTAGTCTTCCTTTCATCCTTCTAGGGACTCTTTTGAAGCAGAATGTCCTGTAGCCCAATATTGTTCCTTACTTCAAACTCCAGAAGTTTGATGAGATTAAGAATCTACACTGAAATGTTTATTATTCATCACAAAGACTGATGTACCACTGCTGATACACATACATTTTTAAATTTTAGTGGTATACTAGTTATTCCTATCAAATTTGAAGCACTTTAATGATAATGAGATCTAATCAAGTTTAGGAAGCGTCCAGGTCAGGTTGGGACATCATCTACCTTGTGTCTTGACTGGAGGGCTAACCTCTTCTTAAGATCTGACCCTGAAAGAAAGATTTCCTAAAGTATCCACGTCCTGCCAGAAAAACAAGTGGATACATGATAATTTCTCTTTCCCCTCTTCAGATATGGAGATATGAAGAGATATGGGTCTAAGTGTTCTTTAGCTCATGTTGATAAAGTCAAGCAGAATGGTAAGCCCTAAAGCAAGTCTTCTGACTTTGCTTACATGGGAAGACAGAAGAACTCTTGTCTTCCTCGGGGTTACCCACATTGCAGATGGCAGTAAAAGACAGACAGAAGTTCCTGCAGGGCTTCTTGAACTGTTCTTAGTTATGGGGACAATGACATTATTAGCCCTATGCCACACATAACAGGAGTAATCTCAGCTAGTAATGAAATAACCTCTTTTTTGAACTGGGTTGAGAAACACAGACTTATTGGTTACAGCTGTTATGACTGTACTGAACATGAAAATCCACTCTCAAGCTCCCTACAATTAACTCACCCTTGCTAGCCTAAATTCCGACTGCCTATAGATGCCATCTGTGGTAACACTGGGGCCTTCTTAGGACGGACTAGTGCCAGGTGTCTGCTCAGGGCTGGGTGGAGTAAAATACCATGAGGACAGATGGGATGCTTGGAGGACCTGAGGGCAGGCACAATACACTACAGGTAGCCCTCTGCAAGTGAGCACCCACTTGACCGTGTGTGTTAAAGCAGAGGGAAGTCTTGAGGCCTTCCTGTTCCATTTCAGTTGCGACCTCACTCTGCCCCCTTCACCTATGCACCTTGGAGCAAGTGTGGCATTTTTGATCACTCTACTGTTCTTGCACATTGTTCTCATAGCTTTGTACTTGTGAATCCTGAGACATATCAATTTTGTCAGGTGTCTCCTGGAAGCAGTTGTCATTGATGTAAGAATTACTCTTTTCTTTCTCCTCTTTTTCCTGTCCTTTGTTTTGTAGCTCTCTGTATAACTCTATACTAGAAGAAAAAAAGACAACAAGCATTATCCAACAATATGTATGCACGAAGTTTATTGGCAAATCGGTATGCAACACTGGCACATAATCAAACCTTGTTCCAGGAAGTGCTAGTAGAGTCATAGGCAGAGAACCATCAAAAGTGAGACTAGTCAGGACATGGTGGAATCACAGAATCACAAAATCACAAGGTTGGAAAGGACCTTCAAGATCATCTAGTCCAACCATCATCCTATCACCAATACTACCCACTAAGCTACTAAACCATATCTTGTAGCACCTTGTCCAGGCGCTTCTTAAAAACCGCAAGGGTAGGTGACTCTATCACCTCCCTGGTCAGGCCGTTCCAGTGCCTGACCACTCTCTGAGAGAAAAAGCTTTTCCTGATATCTAATCTAAATTTCCCCAGGCGCAACTTGTGGCCATTACCTTGAGTCCTATCATTAGTTATCCGGAAGAAGAGGCCGACCCCCTCCTCGTCACAACCTCCCTTCAGGAAGTTGTAGAGTGCAATGAAGTCTCCCCTGAGCCTCCTCTTCTCCAGACTAAGCAATCCCAGGTCCCTCAGCCGCTCCTCATAAGACTTGTGTTCCATACTCCTCACCAGTTTCGTTGCCCTTCTCTGGACACATTCCAGAGCGTCGATGTCTTTCTTGTAGTGAGGGGCCCAAAACTGAACACAGGACTCGAGGTGGGGCCTCACCAAAACTGAGTACAGGGGGATGATCACCTCCCTGCTCCTGCTGGCCACACTGTTTCTAATACAGGCCAGGATGCCGTTGGCCTTCTTGGCCACCTGAGCACACTGCCGGCTCATGTTCAGCCTAGCATCTATCAACACTCCCAGGTCCCTTTCCTCATCACAGTCTTCTAGCCACTCTGCCCCAAGTCTGTAGCGTTGCATGGGGTAATTGTGGCCAAAGTGCAGGACCCGGCACTTGGTCTTGTTAAACCTCATCCTGTTTGCCTCAGCCCAGCAGTCCAGCCTATCTACTGTTCAAGAAGTATTGTGAGAGAATACCTGCTGCACTGGAGAGGACGCCAGGAGATGTTGCTCATCAGAGAGAGATGATTGTTTTTCTTCCTGAATGGTCACTAGAGTGGATTTTCCTTTTCTGTTTCTCTCTCTTGCTGTCTCTCTTTTTTAATCCCCTAAGGGCAAGTGTACCTTTTGAGTCAACATAGTCCATCACCTACAGACTCCATGAATAAAACTTTGTCCATGTTAGCCTGCCTCATCTTTCTTAGTGCAACACTCTCAGTGTCCCAATAGGTTCAATATAAGATTAAATCCGAACAAGATCCTGTGAAAAAAAGATCCAGATAAGCAGTCAGTTCTGCCGTAACCTTGGCCAGGATATTGCATTTAAAATATAGAGAAGAGTGAACCAGGGGGAATCCTTGTGTGATTTTGGGGTCTTCGGTCCTGGTTTGGGACTGGGACAAAGACACAATAAATTCAGTATCAACAGAAATTTGTACCACTTTTGCATCCGTCAAGTCTTAACCTTATATTTGTGCTTCTGCTCTCTGAGTATACATCCTATGGAAATTATTGTAAAATAAAATCCTTTCTCTTCTTTTTTCTTTTCTTTTCTTTTCTTTTCTTTTCTTTTCTTTTCTTTTCTTTTCTTTTCTTTTCTTTTCTTTTCTTTTCTTTTCTTTTCTTTTCTTTTCTTTTCTTTTCTTTTCTTTTCTTTTCTTTTCTTTTCTCTTCTCTTCTCTTCTCTTCTNTCTTTCTTTCTTTTTTTTTTTAAGCCTTGGTTAACATGTGTGTTGCAGAGTGTCGAATAATTGTTGATGATTTTTTTCTATGTGAGATATATTCCTAACCTCTCTGACTCTATGGAAATAGCAGTGTGTGCTCAAACTATTTATATCTCTGAACACATCATTTTTCTTATCAAGTTGTCATTGCATTTGCTGGGCTGCTTGACTGGTTATTGCAGACAGAGTAAAAATATTCAGCTACCAGGTATGCCTTGAAAAAAAAAAAGAAAAAGGATATAGAAAACAATAATAGCAAGTTGTTCTAATATTCCACACTTTTTGCCCTACTCCTGCTGATTACTGACAGTGCTGTTGTGTTTTTGAAGACATATTTAATTATATTTTTAACTTGTCAGCTGTAGTGTGATGCATTAGAACATTTTTGCCAATGCATTTTTTTCTTTGCAAATAAATTCCAGCAATGTGATCTTGATGGGTAATCTTGTAGGGTGGCAAGAACATTCTGCACATCAAATTGGACACCCATTCATGAGCTACACTAGATGATACCTGAACTTTGACATAAATGTTAACAATCTGTGCCAATATACTAGCCTGTGGCTAATTGGAAGGAGTGTACCCTCAGCAAGTTTGCTGATGACACCAAGCTCGGAGGAGTGGCTGATACCCCAGAGGGCTGTGCTGCCATTCAGAGGGACCTCGACAGGCTGGAGGGTTAGGCCAAGAAGAACCTCATGAAGTTCAACAAAGGCAAGTACAGGGTCCTGCACCTAGGGAGGAATAACCCCAAGCACCAGTACAGGCTGGAGGGCGACCTGCTGGAGTGCAGCTCTGCAGAGAGGGACCTGGGAGTGCTGGTGGGCAGCAGGCTGACCATGAGTCAGCAATGTGCCCTTGTGGTCAAGAAGGCCAATGGTATCCTGGGCTGCATTCGGAAGAGTTTTGCCAGCAGGTCAAGGCAGGTGATCCCCC
>VXAL01005691.1:0-20402 GCA_013399475.1 Chauna torquata
GTTGGGGGGCTGTCCCAGCGTGCACACGGGGGCGGGGGGGTACGCGGGGGGGTTCTGTTGCTTTGCTTTGCTGTGCCTTTTTGCACGCGGATCTGTCTGCACCTGTTTGCCTGCTGCTTTCCTAACCTCTGTGCGCGGGCTGCTTTGATTCACCGGATCGCAAGAGTGCGCGCCAGCGCGCGGCAGCTTGGCACGGATGTTTCATTAGAGCAAAGGAGGCCTGTGTCCTGCAGGGCTGTTTCAGTAAAGACATGTCCCATCTGCTGCTTCTTATCACCCTTTTTATCTGTGCTGCTGACTCATGCAGTGTGGTCTGCTCAGCTCTCCATTGCAGTCACATCACACTTTGAGTTACCTTTACTATGACTCACGCTTGTTTTTTCACTTGGCAAGTGTCAAGTCGAAAACAACCCAGTCTTGTCCCTCTCATCTGTGCTGTCCTGTCCTACCCTTTACCCCCAAGCCTTGTCTCTCTGTCATAATCTCATCCTCCTGCAACTGAATTTTAAGCTCTGTAATTTTTTCTTTCATAGCATCTCTGCACCGTGTACCTGAGGCTAGTGAGATTGTCAGGACCATCCTAAAATACCTTAATTCTTCTTAGTTGCCTTCACAAATGTATTTGGTGGAGAAGAATTCTTTATTTAAGAAAAAAAAGTTATTTAAGGAAAAAGCATGTTTATTAATGTTTTGGTGCAAAATTTTGCCTTGGGACAACATATGCATATTTTATTATCTTGATATCTAGTACACACATGCAGAACCAAAGCCTCTTGACTTCAGATTTGCCTATGTGTTGGGCTAATGAGACCACATTTTCAGACAATTCGTGCTGAGGTTTCCCTTGCTTGCACTTGGCCTGCACTTCTAGAACCAGTTCGTAGCCCAAGGCACGCATCCCGCGTGGGCAATCAGTAAGTCGGCATACTGGGATCGAAACCCCTACCTGAAATGCTGTTTTCAGGTTAAAGAAAATGAATTGTGAAGTCTTGGCATTTCTTTCCTTCAGGTAAGGGGAATTTTGCCAGTGACTTCTGTGTGGATAGATTTTGTCCCTTTGGCCCTTTCCAGTGCTGAGATCCCTAAATCCTTTTCAAAGGACAGCCTGGTGTGTGCTTCGCTGAGGACAGATGATTGGCGAGGGTTGCTGTATGGTTAACCTGACTGCTGAGTTCTGCTTCTTACTGTCCTGAGCCCTTGGTCACATCGAACTTCTGTTAAAGCTGGTGTTCTGATTAAAGTCACTTGGCATTGAGTAAATCTTGTAGAATTGGGCTTGTATATTGCTGTTGTGATAACTACCTTGATGTCATTTAAACTGGCCCGGAAATGAAGGTCAGAAATTCCAGGAAAAATTTTTAGAGCAAGCAGGACAGAAGTTTTTACTCATACTCTTCTAGCAAAAAAACAGACAGATTTAGATTGCTGTGCCAATTTTCTTTTCGTCGGAACAAAATCAAACTTTTTATCAGGGGCCCAAACAAATGATGAGAACGCTGCCTCTCAAACCCATGTGTAGAAAACCCCTTCTTAGTGTTAAACATGTAACATTCTTTTAGACCAAGCTGCTTAAAACTTTTCCAAAGGACAAGTGCGTTACAGATTGATCTGTGCGCTCGAGCACGGCCTTTGAAGCAGTGCTACTTGATTGACCAGGCTCTCCAGGCCTGTCTCAGCTTGCTGAGATGGAGAAAAAGGCCGTTCTGTACCCCATCTGCAGCAGGTCGTGTTTGTCAGAGGCTTGGTAGCTTCCTCTGGAAGGCACCAGAGCACGTTGCAGCCTTTCCCTGCTGGCGTGTGTGCTCAACAGTGGCTTGGATGAACTGGGCCTTTTGGTGCTCATAGTTAGGCTTGAAAATGTTAGGGGATTTGCTTCTGTCCCTGGGCAGGTATGTTGTGTCCTCTCCCGTTCCCATCTCCTTCCTATTCAGTCTGAAAACTTTACGGTTCTGTGAATTGCTTTTGCTGGGTGTCCCCTGGGGTGTCTTGCCAAGCTTTGTTGGTCCCTGGTGTAAATAAATGGGGCTAATCATGGTCGTAAGCAAAATATTCCATTGTTTCTGAGAAGTGTCTTGTTTTCTTGTAAGCATAAATATGTTCCATAGTCCCAGACCGCAAGCGTACGGCCGTCCTGCTGAACGTCTGGTGTTGCGGGTAGGAAACGGGGGTTGCTCGTTCGAGTCCTTGACCCTTTGGAGGTTGCGCAGTTGCCTCTGCGAGAACGCGACCCTGGGTCGTGTGTAGGGTCCTGACCCTGACTTGCCACCCGCGCGGTGCCGAGGCACGTCACGGCCGTGGTGCAAAGGAGGTGCGTGCTTACCGACGCATGTCCGCACCCCGGGAGTCACGTGCTGTGGCTGTGCCCTTGGGCAGACGGTGGCACGGGGAGACTTCTCCATTTTCTGGTTTCAGTTGGGGCGCCAGGGAGGAAGCGAGGGAGGGCGGGTGGCGGAGCCGTGCCCTCCTGCCTGGAGAAGCCAGGCAGCGCGCCTCCCGCCTCGGGACACGGGGCGAGATCAGCACGGGCTTAGGTTTACTCCGTGGCTCGTTTTACCCATATGCAAAATAGATGTGTAATGATACCAGCCTTTGTTGTGGAATTGAGGCTTAATTAATTAATTAATTGATGTTTGCTAAATGCCTTGGGATCCAGGAATCGCTGCGTGTGCCCCAGAGCAGCAGCAACACTTTGGGGTTGGAATCATCTGCTCTCAGATGATGAGGTTTCCCAAAAGCAGAGGATCCGGCCCCTCCCTCCCCATCTCCTCTCCCGTTTTTGAAGGGAGCAGCTCTGTGTCATGCGTTACTTCTATGGCTTGCTCCCTTTGACTTCTGCCTAAACAAATAAATAAATAAACAATGTGCTTAATGTAGTCAGCACGTAGGGCACTTGCCAAAAGAATTTCACAAGGCAGCATAGCTGGGTTGCCAAATGTCGCGTCTTTTACATAAAGCATTCTTCAGGAAGCAAGTTGCATGGGGGGAAAAAGAAAAAAAAGAAAATGTTATAAAAACTATCACTGCAGTAAGAAATATTTTCTTCCCCCACAGGGAGAATGTCTGGGCCATGTCATGGTAGGATCAAGGGAGTCTATTTTTATTTCATCTTAAAGGCCCCTCTCTCATTTCTTTTCTGCACTCCCCCTCCCAAAGAGCAGCTCTTTACTGTGCTGGCTCAGAGACCTCAGTTTAGATTAGCATTCAAAGGCAGGGCTGTGGGATGGTCTTCTTGTATGTGAAAATATTTGCCAGTGGATTTTGGGTGGAGAGAAGGCTGTTTAAACAGTGTTGTTGCCAGAATGTTTATTAGTCTAATATGATTAATGATTGAGGAAAGCAAACGGAGATTTCTTTGCAGGGAGTGTGGGGGAGGCAACAAAACTTCGGTGTCAGAAAATAGTCATATGTTGTGTGTGTGTTGAAAGAAGTTGTATATAGACACATAAACTTATAAATTGTTTATGTGTTTAGCATGCTTTCTGTTATCTCAGTGAGCATGAGCTGTAGTGGTTCGACTCCAGCTCATCTCTGACCCGTGCAGTTTGCCCATGGGAGCTGCTCTGTTCAGCGCGCCTCAGCTGCGGGAACCTCAGCCACGGGAACCGCACCCCACGACCTGCCCATGACTGGTGGGAGCCCAGGCAGGGGAGCTTTTTCCTCTGAATTAAAGCTGTGTTTTGGCAGTGTGGTGTCTTTAAGTGTCGCCGCTCCTTATGGCATCCTCAGTGCTGTGCACTAGCCAGTTGAATTTTTAAGCCTGGTGTGTGCTTACAGTGTAAATACTAACATAGTTCATTGAATTGGTATCAATAATAGAGAATTGGAGCTATATCAAAGTTACAGAACAGCGTTGAAATTGGTTTTCTGAACTTCACCCCATTACAGTACTTATTCTAATAGCATAATGTGAGATCATTTCAGCCTCACGACAGTTATGCCATGCTATAGCTGCCATCTTGACTGAATACGAATGTAAGCTATGTATAATACCATTTCCGCACATATACATTGCAATTTGTTTAAACATCCATTAGGGTTACTACGTGGCACCACAGAACGATTAACACAGTATGTATTAGCAGTATGTTCATTTGTCCTATATTTTGTCAAGAACAAATCACAGCAAAAATCTGATGGCAGGAACAGCTTCTGCTTTGGATTCTTAATGCTTCTATTGGAACAACCCAATAACTCATTGGCAATGGGTATTTTTAAGTTAGTAATGTTAGATAATTTAAGAATGTTATGAAAAAAGACTTCCTTCCTTCTTCCCCTTCCTTCATCCAGCAGGGAAATTTGAATTTTCTGCAGTGCAAAGTCTCCATCTCTGGATGTGGTATCAGTGGGGGAAGTCCTTGCCATACTGCTCGTTATGGCAAATGTTGGAGTTTCTTCAGAGTTGTGCTGTGTCGGAAACAGGGACCCTTTAATAACACTTTTTGCTTCTTCTTGTAATTACATGGTTCTGAAGTCCTGCTCCCCTCCTTGGGTTCCAAGCACTGAAGTTTTCACTGCCGCTAGTATGAGTCCTGACACATGTCTTGTGTTGTGTATTGTGCTAATGAGCAAGGAAGGAAAACCAGTTAACAGGGTAGTGCTCAAACTCAGGTGTATATGATGTCTTTTTGGAGTGCAAGTTGCATAACATAATTCCCAGATTGGAAGAGAAGTATTTTGAACAACAGTTTCTGCTGTATATATTTATGACCAGTGCAATGATGGTATTCCTCAGCAGCTTGCTGGACAGAAATTGTGAATCAATACGGTGTGTATTATATAAGCATCATTTTAGATTAATTTCTGAATCAGTAAGTCACATAGTCCTTTATATGAATGTGAAAATGGTATTTGCACAAAGAAAGAAAATGTGATCGGGAACCCTTCCATTTTTATTTAAGCACAGATGGTTTGGTGATGAGCATGGGAAGAACCTGAATTGGTCAGAGTTGCACTAACATCAAGTTTGCCGTGTGCTCTCTCCCTCTCACATTCCCTCCTGCTTACTTATAGGTTTTTTTTCCTTCTTTTTTTTTTTTCACTGGAGATTTGTTTTTTTCCTCAGCATTTTGCTTACATTGTCAATACTGCAATGTTTGTTCAACTCAGACTGGGAAAGGTATTCGATTTTGCAGCTGACATTTATTTACAGGGTCACCTTTTAGTTTCTGTGTTGGATTGCCATTCCTTATGAACAATATATCACACACAGTGTCACTTACTAGCTAATAGGTCTCAGAGAAAACCATTTCTTTCTCTGAGCCCCCAGTAAGGGGCAGATGGAGGCATATATTGGTTGTTAGGTTGTCATCACTTTTTCTGGAGCTTTTATCAGTTGGTTGAGACATACGAAACCTTCAAGACCACATCTGGTTGAAGATTTTCTAGTATTGTATTGTACTACTGTTACAAACTGTGTAGCTTCACTGGTTTGGATGGTTTTGAATCTCTAAGAAGTTTTTACTGCTGTTTTCTCCATTGCAATGATCTCATTTGTATACTGCCAGTAGTTACTCCTTTACTACTAGGAGCAGAGGGTACTGTGTCTTTGAATGTTTTGACATTCATTGCTTTAGTTTTTGAGTCATGTCTTATGTAAGCCTCTTGAGTAGGTTTCAGGTTGCTATTTAGAGGTGATGACATGCTTCTTGTGTAGATGTCATGGAGGCAAGGAGCTCTAGGCATTGATTGTCTTGCTTTCTTTGTCCTGATTATGTTCTCTCATGATTTTCAATACTTTTTTGTTTGTATGAACAGTCATGAAAGGCAAAAGGTGAGAAAATGGATTCTTGGAAGATGTGTGTCCTTAAATGCAGATGTAGGCATGTAAATAGTTATATTCAGGTTTTAAATTTTGCTGGTTATCTAAGTGGTTTAAAGAAAAAAAACTATTTGCTAGGTATTTCCAGGTGACCAGCCCCTTGAATATTAGACCGTTCCTTTTAAGGAGCTCAAGTATGAATGTAGGAATGTAAGTCCAGGTGTTCAGGTTTGAACACTTTATGTAACAGCAAAAGAAGGAAGTGGAAAGAGGAAGAGTTGGGAGGTAAGGAACAAGTAATACATGGCTTGTGGGGAAGCCTTAGTTATTCAAAAACAGTTACTCTAGGCTTGAACATCTTCGGCTTTTTAAAATATCAACTTCCTGCACCATTCTATTTGACTTTTTTATCATAATCTTTACGCTTCACCTTCTTTACCTTTCCTTATAGTTTCTGTAAGCTAAAAATTTAAGGGGGGAGAGCAAGAGAGAGTGAGTGTGACTTACATTCTCACTGTATCAAGAATGGTGAGGGGCGGGAGAGAAGATCAAATTTGTGAATAATACCATAAAAAAAAGTTCAGAACCTGGAACCACTCCAGGCGATGCAAGATGCTGTAAAGTTTTGTGCCTTGTTTGTATAAGATGGTCAGAAGGTTATTTTCTTCTTGCCTCAGAAAGAAAACTGACTCCAGACCTACTTGAAATCATGCAGGATTTGCTAAAAATCATGGGAATTGGTAACAGAAGTCCAGGGTGAATACAGCAGTTGACTCTAGATAGGTGATTGTTTTGGCTCTCTGTCTTCATACTTCTAAACTTCTTCTATTAAAGTGCTTGTTATTAGAGTTGTAAGATGTCTTTAGAGTCTTTATAAGGTTTCTTGAAATCGTCTGCAGAAAAATGATATAGGACTGTGTTCTTAATGAAAATTTTTTAGAACTTACTCTGTGTTTTCCATATAGTCATCAAAAATGCAAAACACTTCCCATCACGAGCATTTTCCTTTGTTTGGTAGATTTCTTGTCAAATAGGAATGCGGATTTGGGGCTTATGGTGACTTCCTCTTGGTGTTTTATGCTTGTCGTTGAGTACCTGTGGGATCCTTGTTTGACTCGTGAGTATGGTTCTATGGGGAGTTAGGTTCAGAGTTGTAAGTGTACGTTACAATGTAATGTACAATCTGTACGTTACAGCGTACAGTTAGTACCTGATCTTTAATGTGTAGCCTCTTAATGTTTACTATGAGGGGCATTGCTCTATGGTACTAGAAGAACTTTCAGTTTTTAGATAGTGGTAGTGATCTTTGCTTGCCTTGCTACAAATATGCTGAGTGAGCGTTTCAGGGATGAGATTTATTGCTTACTTTAGCAAGTTCTGCAAACAATATCTGCCTTAATAATTTTGCTTTCTGCTTGTAATTACACGTTATTTCTTTTTGGTAATGCCTTCAGAACTTCTCAATTCATTATCAACTCTCAGAACATAATTTAAGGAATAATGTGTATCCTGACTGGTCATAACGAGTCTGAAATTCCATCTTGGGCTTCTGATGTCATCACAGAACCGGGATGGAATTACAGCTGTAATTTATGTACTGTGGGGGATACATTATTTATTACTATGCATTAGAAAATGATTAATCTCTGCTTGTGTTGCAAGACTATCCTACTGCTAAAAGTCCCCAGGAAGTGCTGAGACATTGTAGAACTTCTTGTGCAGATTACAGCTTCATGAAGCTGCCAAAAAGGCCACTGCATTATTCAAAAACTGCTAGAGGTGATGAAAATTTACGAAGCCACTACGGGGTTTTTCCTAACTAGTAGAATTCCTACAAGACTTTAATTTGCTAAACCTGAGCATTTCCTTACCTTGAGTTCCTTTTAAGTATTTCATTTCACCTAAAGCCCTGATAAAACAAGTCAAGGAGCACTGTGTTTTGAGGACCCTAATTCAGCAAAAAGCACTTTAACCATAGTCAAGCTCCACTGAAGACAATGGAAATTAATCATGCGCTTAATTGGTTTAATGAATCAGTTCTTTAATTTCTACTTCTTTGCTTGTTCATAAAACCTATGTCTTAGACCTTCACTTCCCAAAATTGTGTGTGTGTGCATGCATGCATCCATGAGTATGGGGAAGCAGCGCTGGAGCAGTATGAACTGGTAGAAAATTGCAATAAAATTAACTGATTCGTCCAGTTTTCATTCCAGTAAGCACCTTTTTATGTGTTGTGCTCTGATAACGTTCCATTTTTGTGAGCTTTTTCAGTACTAGAAAAGTCAGTAATCAGGTTCTGGTATGTAATTAGTAATACTGTGTGACTAGTTGTAGTGTCCACAGCTATGGCTGTGATGACCTTGAGTCACCGCATTCCTTCACAGCTGGTTTTTGGTGGGGTTTAGCCTTTCTACTGGAACAGAGAATTTGTCGCTTTTCCTTTTACAGTCTGCAGACATGAGTTTGTACAGAGACCTAATAGCAGCCAGTACACCGAGCAGCTGTTATCAAGTAACGTAACTAATCCCTGCTTCTTCACAAAATGAATTTGGGGGGTGCGCGGGCTGCAATTTTGCTTTTGCAACTGCTGTGCCCTGGTTTGGAAAAAAGAGGAAAACAATCCCAAACCCTAAAGGCTTGTAGGAATTCTAATTAATAAGCCCTAGCAAAATGTCTTCAAAGTACTCAGCATTATTAGATCTGAAGAAAAGAACTAGATATTTGTAAAAGATCAAACAGATACAAATACCTTAAGAAAAGAATTCACTGATGTAAATGAAGGGAATGCTTTCTACTAGTACAAAAGTATTATAAAAAATTAAATACTCCCACTTTCTAAGGCAGCATTTTTATCTAAGGCCCTGATGACATGTATAAACCACTCAGGTTTCAGTCTTGTGGGTTATATTGTCACCAGAAGCTCTGACTAATAATACAGTAAAGTCTTACAAATGACAGTTGGATATAGTATGACTCTAAATGACATTTTTTTTGTTGTTTTATTGTTTCATATGTTTAAGAAAACAAGAAGAGAAACTCTCAGTGCCTACTAACTAATTGGACCTAATGGAGAGTGTTATTCTCGATCTAATTTGAGTGGCCATATTATAAATCACAGATGTGGAATCTAAAACCCAGTGACAAAGTTGATAATCCTTCAGGTGTAAGAATCTTGAAGTTGATGTATAGAAAGACGTACAAAACACGCCGGCAGCTCTCCCCCACGCAACATTAAAATAATTGTCATTTTTGCAGGGAACACCATGGGAATCAGAATTAGAGACATCCAGCCCTCTTCAGTGTGAGAGCTGATGAGATGGCTGCAGTTTCTAGGCAGAGTTTCAGCCTGCTAGAGCTGTATAAATAGATCACTGGTGCCATGCAGATCTGCTTGGGACCAATCGCTGTTCCCTTCCACATCACGAGGAGATGCAGAAAAGCAGTCCTCTGCGGTACCTATCCCGCACCACCCATACTGAACAGATAGATTGGGGCTTCTAAGGGCAGAAAGGCTTGCTCAGATGATGCTCTCCCCTCTGAAGGAGTCTGGCATGAGGCTTCTGCAGATACAAGCTTATGTTTTAAAGCCTCATTTAGATCTTAAATTGGACATGGCATTTGTGCTAGCTTTCTGAATGAGTTGCAGCCTTGGGAATCCAATATCTTGTGAATCGAGATAGTATGCCACATCACTAGAGAGGAAACTAGTTGTTAACCATTGGGGGAATCATTTAATTGTCGTATGACAGGTACATGAGATCAGAAAGCCTTCCTAAATCCTGAGCATGAATTTTACACATACACCTGCATTTCTTTTCTGCCTCCTAGTTCGCTACAAGTGTTATTGTCAGTGTTGTGTAGGGAGGGGCTTTTAAGTTTGCTATGAGAGGTAGAAATGAGGATGAATGTGAAAATTTAAGGGGAGGTTTCTCAAGGTCCTTAAGCTCACTGTCTTTCCTGTTGGTTGTAGGGTTAATTGGGTTGAGCCAGCGCAGTCCAAAAGTGTTGGATTCTGCTCCTGGAGGCCAGGAGTGACACCCTGGATGTACACTTCTGCAGGGATGTGAAGGACTGAATCCTCAGTGTTAATCTTTGTGAGGAGCATAATGTTAAAAGCAAACTGGAGGAAAGGAAAGAGGAAGAATGACAGTAGGTTTTAACACAGGATTAGGGTCCAACAGGTTTTTGGCATAGATGCCGGACTCTGGGAAAGGAGTCTTAAGGCAGTATTGTTATACTTGCAGGAAAGTGTGCCAGCCACTCTGCAAGCACTTCCCTCTTACCGTGCCTGCAGAGGTAAACCAGAGAGACGCGTCTCTGTTCACCCTAGCCACAGGGTTAGAGCCGGTCCCAGCTTTGTTCTTCAGAGCATGAGCTGTTTTACTGCCCAAGTTTTCTTTTTAAATGGTAGCAATTGGATAATCTGGCAGTACTGTGCTGACACTTGGGGCTGGGTTGTGCTTGCCTTGGTGCACTGCATGAGCTCCCGAAGTTGTGTAATTGCAAGTTTACTGTCGTACAGCAGATGACTGATGGCATAATTTGTATTTTCAAAATACATAAAGCAGCTCAGCCTAATCAGGTGGTGTGGTAAATATTTCCAGGAGATAAAAACAGTATTAGGGCAGGGAACGGAGTTATAAACTTCCTTTAATGAGCTGCATATTGTTTGATCATGTTTTTTCATATACATGAGCTTCTGCATGCCAAATTCTAGTAATAATTGGCAGCTACTTCACAGTCCTAGAGAAATGATACTATAAATACTGGAAACAGTCAAAATGAGTAGATGTGTCAGTTTGCCTTTCAGACTAATATGACTAACAGGTTATTAGTACAAACAGTAGAAGGCCCATTTGTTCTTCTCTGTGCTTCTGGAAATACAGAGAGGGAGAGCTGGAGAAGCAGAGAGGACATGCTCAGCTCTCCGGACAGTTAGCAGCGGTACCGCTGACTGGCTTGGATTACAGTTCTGGCTGTGCAGATGTTTAACTTATGAATCTGAGCAGTCCTACTTGCTTCTTAGGGAAGTTCCTTCCCTAATGCTAAGCACATAAATAGATAGGTTTGGGGTTTGAAAGAGCCTCATTGGCTTATTCTGGAGAGTTTCCAGCAAAACCTTGTGATGCAGGAAAACCCCCAAATTACAAGTCTTTTCCCACTTCCAGTGGGTAGTTCGTGGTGTTGATGGGATATAAAGTGGAGGGAATCCACGTCCATTTGTTCATATATGCCAGTAATCTTCAGTGTTCCAAAAAATGCAACAAATTAAAATATCTCATGCGTTTGCATGCTGATAGCTGCTGTTATTTTTCAAAGACAGAGATTTTAAATAGCAAATGTTAATTTGAGGAGGCTTTTAAGGTATATGGAAAGCATTTCTGAAAAAATATTCAGATGACAGTGAAGAATTTGTTTTCTCTTTAGCTTTTTTCTATAATACAAATGTGTGTATACTCAGTGAAACTTGCACTTGTAGGGATTTGTCTGTGTGGGAGAGAAAGGGGAACAGATCTCTGTTTCACGATGTTTTATTGAAGATCAGATTGTTTTTAATGATAATGAGAAGTTCATAGTAATCACTGTGAAAAGGCTTAGGTACATTCATGGGTGGATGAAATGTTTTTATAGAGCTTGGATGTCTCTCAGAAGATGCTATGCTGCATGTTTTGGGGCTGGATAATGCTCACTTACATGCAGTGGAAGGGTGATTCCCACTTCTGAAGGGATTCTAGGTTGAAATTATATGGTCTATCATATAGATTAGCATAAGACTAAAGGAACTTAACGGTCCTTGCTGATTTTTAAAATCTCTTAGTTTTTTGCTTAAAGCCTTAAGTTGGTTAATCTAGTTTATATTACATTTAAATATATACCTGGTCATTAAGGCATGTGCATTTTAGCATAAAATATGAGTCCAGGGACTAGCACAAGGAGGGGTTTTGTAGCTTTTTAGACACTGCTGTATTTGTTTTTAAGTGATTATGTGGTGATCATTACCTTTATTTAGTAATATTCCAGTTGCTGAAAGCTGGATGTTGTCTTTTCAGCCCCTTTGAAGGAAAGTTGTGCAGTTAGTTTCGCTGCAAACCTTGGTGATTCTGCAGAGACTGGCTGCAGGGTTACTTTCATTTTGTGCAGGATGGTGGCAGTGGGAGAGTTACGTGGTGCTGCAGTTGCTAGCTGTAGACACTGAAAAGAAACCCTAGGTGTGAGATCGAGGAATGTGGAAAGGACAGTGTAATATTAAGATGTCTGCTGGTTGGCACTGGAAAATGAAACTGTATTGAGTGCTGTCTTTGGGATGACAGATGTTTGCAGGTTGAAAGCAGTTTTGTCCTAGATCTGAATAAATGCTGAAGAGATTAGACTGCGCTACAGCCCATGTTACTACATGCGTGTTTATGTAGAGAGGTACAATATCATACATAAATTGGTGGTTTGGTGTTTTTTCTGTTTACAAACTCTGTTCACCAAAGCAAACAAGGCATACATAGCAATATGCAGCACTGAATTTTCCACAAACTTAGCTTTGTTCCTGATGTTGTCATGATCTATCTTATATTATGAATCACATTAAAGGAAAATACCTTATTTTCAGTCCTGCAGGGGAAAAACCCTTTCTCTACCTCACCTCCCTCTAAAAACCCCAGACACCTACTTGTCCTGTGTCATCTGAAGCAGATTTGAATCTGTTATCTGTACCTAAATCTACAGATACTTTTCCTGTCTTGCATAGGAACAAAATGTTGTCCCACTTTCTGTAGTTGCAATTGAGTAATGTCACAAACAAGTTACAGTAGTAAACTGAATGTGTTAAAGAAATGGAACAGAGGAAGGATTACAATTTAATTCCCCAGAAAACATACTTAATATTTTTCATAAGTGGAATGCAATTCACAGTAAGTTAAAGTAAAGCTGGATTTCAAACTAGCATAAGTAAAATAAATCTCCATGGGCAAGACTATGCTTGGATCTGATACTAATTAACCTTGTAGAATTGGCACTGCAGTTCTGAATTTTAACATCAGATCCGGTTGTTTACCTTTCTTACCAATCCAACATCATTTTTCATGGGCCAAGACTGATATTTTAGCTTGTTTTCTTTCCAGAGCATGCTATCTTTCTCTTAGTCTCACTGTAATAACTTTGGAATCCGCTGGACAGTTTCAGCTAAATTTAACAGAAAGGTTGAGATCACAAAGACCTTGAATTCCTAGCAGTTTTATGAAACCGGCAGTTGGATGTAGGGCAATGACAGAAATCGGTGACCTTTCTGAAGGAAAGGCTCGCCCATGCTATCGCAGATGGGAGAGGGCTCCCAGGGCAGGGCAAGCTCTGCTCAGATCGTGCCTCTTACTGTGCAAGAGGCAAAGCCCCCAGAAACCAGCCTTCATGAACTGCACCGCTTATGGGACTGCTTGGTCTTTTAAGGAGGGAGAGTATCCTAGCTGCTTTTGCTTTTCCCATAGTTGTCTAATAAATGTAGTATTTTTAGGTTTCCAGCTTCCCTCTGTTCTAAGCCAACAGCACGCTCGCTCATTTCCCATGTTCTGCAGGTAGCAAATGGAGCCAGAGAGACAAAGAAAGTGACATGACCAGGGCTGGATGGGAGGCCAGCAGCTGGCCCACGCAGCTGGGCTTGGGGCTTAGAGTCCAACCTGTGGGACCACTCACCTCTTCTGTCCTGTGCTTAGGTCCCAGTTGAATGTGGTTTAAACACTGAGGTCAGTTATTAAAGGTCCAAAACCACCCCAGGTGGCTTTTGGAAATGCAAGATGAGGGCTTAGGCACAAAGCTACACTGTTAAACATAAGCCCAACTAGAAACCATGTCTCTTGCTCATAGAAATGATTGTCTTTGAAGGAAACAAACACAGACTGACGATGCTTTTAAGAGAGGGGACAAACAGCATGTTAGCAATCGGCACAAGGCTCAGCTTCCTCTGCTGTCCTTGCCCTTTTCATTCATGAAAACGGACAGTGGTGGTAAAGTGAGATTGTGGATTTTACACATACTTCCTCAGGGTTTTGGCTTCCGGCTTGCAGTGAGCTCAGCATTCTCTCGTGTGTGGAGGGCCGCTGGAAGGCACGTGAAGGAAGAGAGAAGCTTTCAAGAAGTATTGGGGTACAAGGAAGGTGTTTCACTTGGCCTTGGCCAGGTCCTCAGCAGAGTGGTCAGTGTCATTCCTGGTCTTGAATTTGCTGTCAGATCCAGAAATGTTTAATGGAAGTTGAGCAGAAGGAGCAACCAGCTTTAGCTTGCTTCCTGCACCAGGAGTGCAAGGAGGTTTCCATCACCAGGTATTTCTTAGCAAATTCCAGTGGAACGTTTGTGTATTATGCTCTTGTTACTGCTAGGGGAAAAACAGCTTGTGAGGAAAAGATGCCTTTTTCCTTCTTGATAATGTTTTCAACAAATGTGGTGGATTGTGTAGATGTGCGGCTTCTAGATGGTGGCCTGCAAACCTCCATGTGGCCTGCAAACCTCCGTGGGCTCCACAGGTACTTCCTAGTAGGTGGAGAAGGTAACTAAGAAAGTTAGACATCATGTCACAGGATTCTTAGCCTTTAATGCACTGAAAAAAAGTGGGATGACTATCTTACTACTTAACTTAATTATAAGGAATTTCAAGATTTTGGGGATCTTTTTAGTGACATTTGGAAAGAGAACATAGGATCCACTGTGAGAAAAATATCGGATATTTAACTTAAGGTTAGATGTCAACACAGTCACCTTAAAAAGGCATTACTGCCTGAAATTTTCTGCTGGTTGTTTTTACAACTAGTGCCTAAAGTTTACTATTTTTGATGCAGTTTATTGGTGGAAAAGTAGTATTTTTTTCTTTCTTTTTATCCAGCTTGTTTTACTTTTTCCTTTCTGTAACAATTCTTTACTGTTTAGATGCAAGAAGGTAAGAGAAATATTTTAAAGAGTAGAAGAATTAATTTTAAAACTACAGAAATTGTTAGTTATTATAGCAGAAACTACTTTTTTCTCTCTTCTCTCTCCATTGTTCACTTCAAGATGATATTGTTGCTGTCACTATTATACTGTTGTAATATTATAATATTATGTTCTTATTTTTGTGATGGCATAAAGATGAATGACAGCAAATACTTTGTTTTTATGGTTATGACAAATTAGTAAGTAGTGTGGACTGACTGGGGAGGATCTGTGTGGTGGAAAACTTGATGCTGGTATCCTGAGGTTCGCATTGGGCAAGTTTCAGGGTTGCTTTTACTTCTGAGCAGTAAGGTCCCACTGACTACATGCCCATTTGCAGCACTAGTTGTGCTCCAGGAGAACGTGGTGCTTTTAGTTTAGTTCCTCCCAAGAGGGATTCAGTTCACGTGCTCCAAGACCACCCCACAATGCAAGCAAAAGCCCAGGCAGGAGGGATTATCTGGAAACTTGCTTCAAAAGCCATAGCCCTGATCTGAACAAAAGGAGAAATGTAGATCTGCCTTATAGGGACCGTGTGGGATAACGGGATAGAAAGAAAGGTGTATTTCAGCAATCCGATCTTGTAGTTGTACCAGTTAGTAAAACACATTTCGTAATTTTTCTTTCTTAATGCTCTTCCCTTTTCTTCGTAGTTATTACTGAAAGGGGAAGGTTGGTGTGAGTAGGCCTTAGAGAAGGAAGGCTGTTTTGAGAAGTTAGAAAGAAGAAATCTTCTACCGAAAGAGGGATCATATCTTCTTTTAGGAGCTTGTACAATGCCAAGTGCACGTTACGTGCTTAATGCATAATGACCTGTCTCTAACAGAGCATTCACATTTGTGCTTGACTTGCTGACATTAGCACGTGCCGCTGGAGACAGTGCTCACATCCTTAAATTAAAGAGGGTGCTCATATCCTGCACTGAACTGAGGTTATCAGTCATTGTAGGACACTGACTAGGCAGCCTTTATGTAAAGGTGTGTAGGCTCTTTTTGGTGTGAGTCCTGAGGCAGGGAATGAACAGATGGTATGGTGAGATGTAGTGTCATATTATTGCTAGCATGACTTTGAAAAATATATGATGTTACCTTAGAGAGTAGGTGTGAGAGCCAGTCTGGCAGATGTGACAGTCCTGCTTTCTGGATCTGACAGTTGGCAGCCTGAAGAGCTTACTACCAAACCTGTAATTTGTTGAAGTGCTTGTATTACGATTTGTGCTGAAGAAAAGGAGGTAGAAGTAGAGATGACAGTGGCAGTAGCACAATGCTTTAAGAAAAAAAAAAAATCTGGACAAGTAGGCTTATACAAAATCTTCATCTATTTCAGCGTTCTCTCTCTCCTTGATTGAAATGGTAGATTTGCTTGCAGTAGCCAACCTGGTTTTGTAGCCAACCAACTCACTTAACCCAGGCAGAGGACAACATTTGTTCTCTGCCTGGAAGATCTTATTTGCTGGCCAGGCTGCTATCATAGTCTTCCGATCTTAAAATGTGAGACCACCATTTGTTAACTGCAGTGGTGCTGAGCTGGTTGTGGCTTAGTCAAATTTCTGTTCTAAAAAAAGCTTGTGGTCAGACCTCCAAAGTTTCCTGCAACAAAGGTCACCACAGGTTTCTGCTGAAGTGTCCTGTTTTCTCCATGGCACTGGAGATACTTAAATGTATCAGGAATATAGATTGCACAATCTCTGTATGTCCCAACAAATGAATACATCTCAAAGTCCAACCTCATATAGCTAGAAGGTAGATGAGCTGTAGTAAGTAAAGCAGAACATAGTAGGAAAAATACCAGACTCATCTGTCCCAAAGAACATGAAATTTCTTTTTTCTAGAGCCCTTGAATTTGAAGAGCTCAGAATGTATCTGGACACTGCAAATCATGTCATACTTTAGTTTTGAAAGAGATGTTAAGAAAATACACGTGGCATTTAGCAGAGTGAGACACTAATTTGTAGCTTTTCAGGGGCAGAGCATGGAAGCTTTACCAAAGATGTTACTTTGCAGACCAGGTGTTCCTGTGAGGGTGTGAGCGGGTGGTATTCAGGTGTTCATATGTTGGCACTCTTGGCTTTCAAAAGAAGTGAGCCAAGGAGGTTTGCACCTTGGTGAGCGCAGGCAGCTGTATGGCAGGTCCACCTGTGGCAGGACGAGCCTCAGATACGTCTCTCCCAAATCTCTCTCAAGATGCTGGTGCTGTGCTCAGACCCTGGGATAATGAGGCACTTATGAAGGTGCCCAGGAGAGCCTGAAGTCAGTGCCTGGGGAGGCCGGGGTGATTACAACTTGGAAAGACCTAACATCCTTCCTAACATCCTAATATTACGTGGAAGAGCGTGGCTCTGTGTCACCTTTTAATAATAAGGATGCATCAAAACACAGGCACAGTAAGTGAGGGCCTGTAGCCCTAGCTACAAAAACCATGCGATGAAGTCACTCTGAGCTGTTAAGAAAAGAGAGGGTTCTCATGCTTGCAAGCAGAAGACAAGAAAAGCGTATACAGCAAGTGGGAATATCTGAGCCTGAGCCTGCAGACAGACTCCTGGGCAGAGGCAAGGGAGGGCAGCAGACCCTTTTCTGCAAGATTTGGGGACAAGAATCCCCCCATTGCTGGGACCAGGGGTATGCAAAGAGCCTGGTGCTGCCGTTTCCCTATCCTTTGTAGCTAGTCCCAAAATGAGATTGTATTCAAGCTACAACTCTTGTGAGATTTCTTAAGGTCCCTGGCTGCCAAAGCAAGGGGAATTGTCTGTCTCAGCTTGCATTAACAAGCAAAATATTTCTGCTTTGCGACTGCAGAACAGCACAGCACCTGTTGCATTCCTATGGCTCTGAAGGCAAAGAAAAAGACCCCATGATTTTTGTCTGATGTCAGAGCTTTTGAGGGAAGTACCACATTTGAGGGAGATGTGTGCTGATTGATCGTTTAATTTCTGGGGATTAGCAGATTAGTACAGCGTGCTGTAGGTTTGATGCAATGCTGTTTTTAGGGAACCCTGGCCAAATTCAGCATCTTGGCAGCTTGTGGGGTCAATGCTGTGTGTACGGGAGGAGGAAGGGGGATTCACACTTAAGAATAAGTCTTCATTTGGCTCTGCTGGGGGGCTCGAGAAGCAGTGCACTCCCTCATTTATTGCACCAGGAAGAATGAAAAGAGCTGACAAAATATTCCTCTAATTTTCTTGAAGCTGCATCCCTTTCTCCAGAAGGGGGAGAGTGGAGTAGATGGATGCTGGGAGGAATGTGCCTCACGCCGGACTGTCCTTCCTTCCTGACTGAAGCCCAGGCACGATGTAGAAAAATCAAGACCTTTAGAATTGGGTTATCAAATCTACTTGCATGTGTTTTTGCAAAGTCCATCATATCTGACTGTTGAGTGTGCGACTGAATACTTCTGTGTCAAGATTTTACTGTTAATTTTAATGTTTACTGATTTTAATGTTTTTAATACCGTTCAGTTTACATGAGCAAATGTCATAAATGCACAGAGGTGCAAGCAGTGAGTAGTTGGTGACTGCAGGAAGAGCACATGTGTGTATGGCAGGCCTGCCGCTGTTTTCTGAGCTTGAAATTTGGCTCACAGTGTCATGATGTGGCAAAAAAAAAAAAAAAAAAAAGAGGGCAGAACTAGTTTAAAGTATTTTTACTACGCTGAATTTTTAGTGTTTTATCCTTAGTTGTATAAATTGTAACCCTTTTTTCAGAAAACCAAAAAAATCCTTCCATCACAGTTAAACCACTTCTCATTTGATAAACCCTGATTTCTTGCTCTTTTTTCTGTAAGGATCAGATGGGTAATGGGAGCTGTACAGCAAATTAATGTATGCTACTCGAGATAGTAAAATGCAGGGCTACAATAGGCCTTTTTTCAGCAGCTGTAAAGCTGTTGTGTGACTACAGTGAATCCATTCAGTCTCCCCCACGCTTGCCAGAAGCACCCAGGAGAAGGGAGTCGTGCAAGTGAAATGAATGTCCAGCAAAACAGCTTCAGAGAGGGTCAGACTGATGCCTGACTCCTTGTTTTGGCTTATGGGGTCGTTTTCTGGGGACATGCAGTTTCAGTTTCACATGAAACATGAGTTAAGAGGTATCTGTAATTTTGTTCACGTTACCACATTATCCACTAATTCAGCATGGCTGTTGTGTTTCTTTCAGCGGCCCTCTGAGATGGGGGAGTGCTGTTATCTTCACTGTAGAGAAAGGGGAAACTGAGGCACAGGAAAATTGGGGTTAAGTGGTGATGTGCATTAGGAGCCAAACTCTCATACTTAAAAGGCGCTGTAGAAGCTCAAGTATCATTTAAAGCTATTTCAGCCCTTCAGGAAGTGTCACGTATCATTTGCCGATAGGTCATGCAAAAAGTCTGGAGGATAGCTGGGAATCTGTCCCTCAACCAACAGTATTTGTCTCTTTAACAGAACATTAAAAATGTAAGTATGTACATGAGAGGAGGAGGATTTTACACTGATTTCGATCTTAATATAGAGTCCCGGGCCACCTTGTGTTTGAGTCGGGGACAAAATGAGAGGCAGAAGCTAGTTGATTCAGCGGGGTGACACTCCGTAAAATAATCCTTTTAACACTTTTTCTTAAATTAAGAATCGTTTCTAGGTGGCATGAGTCATGGACAGATTGTCCTCGTTTCACTCTGAACTTCCAGCCTTCTCTGGATTTGTGTCACAGCTTTAGAGGGCTTTGTCCTCTTCCTACAAGTCCGTAGGCTTGGCTGCTGCAGCCTTTACTCATGTTGAGTGAGAACAGGCTCCTTGCAGAAGGCAGAAACACGACATAAGTGAGAAGAAGCACAGTGGAGTGGGGCAGCAGGGTAACTTAAATGGAGTATTTTGGGATTTGTTCATACTGTAAGCAGCTTTGGGGAATGGTGAAGTAGGTGCAGCCCCTGTGCAGATATTAAGGGAAGTCCACTGTGCCCCTTGTTTGTGCATTGGTCTTTGTTCTGAGTTTGGGGTTGTTTGGCGGGGGGGGGGGAATAAACTGTGATGTGAAAAGCTTTACTTTTTGAATTTCTGACCACTTTTGGGAAAGTTGTATTTTCTGAAGTATGTACAGCCACAGAAGGCTGTGGATAATGTCTCCATTAATTAAAAGCAATGGAAAAAATTATTCAGAGCTGTCTGTCTGTCGTAGCTGAGGAAAAAAAAAAAAAAAAAAACAAAGCAGTTTGGCTTAAATGCGCGAAAGGTCAAACTCTTTTTTGTCACGTTGTGAAAGTTTGTTGGCTTCAGTGGGGATAGTCACAGGTGTAGCCACAAGAATGGCTTGCCGTTCAGACTTTTTGCAGCGCAGGAATGAATATAGTTGTTGGTGCTAAAAATGGTGTAGAGGGAATAACTCGGATGCCTGTGATCCAGAGGGGCCATGCAAATGCAGGAGCCTGCTCTCCAGGGGAGAGTGAACTCTGCACTGGCTGGCAGCGTTTGCCTCTCGTAGCCAGGGGATTTTCCTGCTGACAGAGCCTGGTTTGGCAGCTTACAGCTGCTGGCCTGTGTCACTGCAGGTAGGGGAGAGGGAGGGAGGGCAGATCTGCGGTGCAGGGGGGCAAGAAAGCACCCTGATGTAGCACGGCAGCGCACCTCTCGCGTTCAGACCCATTCAGGCCTTTTTTGGCGATAGTGGAGAATGTCAAAATTGATTGTGTTAGAGACCTGCCAGTTTCTCTTACTCATTTGCTTTGTTGCTCC